>CASCKD010000067.1:0-502000 GCA_949152435.1 Gastracanthus pulcherrimus
GATGAAAGATGAAACAATGCGGAAAGATGAAACAATGCGGAAAGATGAAACAATGCGGAAAGATGAAACAATGCGGAAAGATGAAACAATGCGGAAAGATGAAAGATGAAGAAATGCGGAAAGATGAAAGATGAAACAATGCGGAAAGATGAAAGAATGCGGAAGATGAAAGATGAAACAATGCGGAAAGATGAAACAATGCGGAAAGATGAAAGATGAAACAATGCGGAAAGATGAAACAATGCGGAAAGATGAAACAATGCGGAAAGATGAAACAATGCGGAAAGATGAAAGATGAAAGAATGCGGAAAGATGAAAGATGAAACAATGCGGAAAGATGAAAGATGAAAGAATGCGGAAGATGAAAGATGAAACAATGCGGAAAGATGAAAGATGAAACAATGCGGAAAGATGAAAGATGAAACAATGCGGAAAGATGAAAGATGAAACAATGCGGAAAGATGAAAGATGAAACAATGCGGAAAGATGAAAGATGAAACAAAAAGGAAAGATGAAAGATGAAACAATGCGGAAAGATGAAAGATGAAACAATGCGGAAAGATGAAACAATGCGGAAAGATGAAACAATGCGGAAAGATGAAACAATGCGGAAAGATGAAACAATGCGGAAAGATGAAACAATGCGGAAAGATGAAATATGAAACAAAGCGGAAAGATGAAAGATGAAACAATGCGGAAAGATGAAAGATGAAACAATGCGGAAAGATGAAACAATGCGGAAAGATGAAACAATGCGGAAAGATGAAACAATGCGGAAACATGAAACAATGCGGAAAGATGAAACAATGCGGAAAGATGAAACAATGCGGAAAGATGAAACAATGCGGAAAGATGAAACAATGCGGAAAGATGAAACAATGCGGAAAGATGAAACAATGCGGAAAGATGAAACAATGCGGAAAGATGAAACAATGCGGAAAGATGAAACAATGCGGAAAGATGAAACAATGCGGAAAGATGAAACAATGCGGAAAGATGAAACAATGCGGAAAGATGAAACAATGCGGAAAGATGAAAGATGAAAGAATGCGGAAAGATGAAAGATGAAACAATGCGGAAAGATGAAAGATGAAACAATGCGGAAAGATGAAAGGTGAAAAAATGCGGAAAGATGAAAGATGAAACAATGCGGAAAGATGAAAGATGAAACAATGCGGAAAGATGAAACAATGCGGAAAGATGAAAGATGAAACAATGCGGAAAGATGAAAGATGAAAAAATGCGGAAAGATGAAAGATGAAAGAATGCGGAAAGATGAAAGATGAAAGAATGCGGAAGATGAAAGATGAAACAATGCGGAAAGATGAAAGATGAAACATTGCGGAAAGATGAAAGATGAAACAATGCGGAAAGATGAAAGATGAAAGAATGCGGAAAGATGAAAGATGAAAGAATGCGGAAGATGAAAGATGAAACAATGCGGAAAGATGAAAGATGAAACAATGCGGAAAGATGAAAGATGAAACAATGCGGAAAGATGAAAGATGAAAGAATGCGGAAAGATGAAAGATGAAACAATGCGGAAAGATGAAAGATGAAACAATGCGGAAAGATGAAAGATGAAACAATGCGGAAAGATGAAAGATGAAACAATGCGGAAAGATGAAAGATGAAACAATGCGGAAAGATGAAACAATGCGGAAAGATGAAACAATGCGGAAAGATGAAATAATGCGGTAAGATGAAACAATGCGGAAAGATGAAACAATGCGGAAAGATGAAACAATGCGGAAAGATGAAACAATGTGGAAAGATGAAACAATGCGGAAAGATGAAACAATGCGGAAAGATGAAACAATGCGGAAAGATGAAACAATGCGGAAAGATGAAACAATGCGGAAAGATGAAACAATGCGGAAAGATGAAAGATGAAACAATGCGGAAAGATGAAAGATGAAAAATGCGGAAAGATGAAAGATGAAACAATGCGGAAAGATGAAAGATGAAAGAATGCGGAAGATAAAAGATGAAACAATGCGGAAAGATGAAACAATGAGGAAAGATGAAAGATGAAACAATGCGGAAAGATGAAAGATGAAAAAATGCGGAAAGATGAAAGATGAAACAATGCGGAAAGATGAAAGATGAAAGAATGAGGAAGATGAAAGATGAAACAATGCGGAAAGATGAAACAATGCGGAAAGATGAAAGATAAAACAATGCGGAAAGATGAAAGATGAAACAATGCGGAAAGATGAAAGATGAAAAAATGCGGAAAGATGAAAGATGAAACAATGCGGAAAGATGAAAGATGAAAGAATGCGGAAGATGAAAGATGAAACAATGCGGAAAGATGAAACAATGCGGAAAAATTAAGATGAAACAATGCGGAAAGATGAAAGATGAAAGAATGCGGAAAGATGAAAGATGAAACAATGCGGAAAGATGAAAGATGAAACAATGCGGAAAAATGAAAGATGAAAGAATGCGGAAAGATGAAAGATGAAACAATGCGGAAAGATGAAAGATGAAACAATGCGGAAAGATGAAACAATGCGGAAAGATGAAACAATGCGGAAAGATGAAACAATGCGGAAAGATGAAACAATGCGGAAAGATGAAAGATGAAACAATGCGGAAAGATGAAAGATGAAAGAATGCGGAAAGATGAAAGATGAAAGAATGCGGAAAGATGAAAGATGAAACAATGCGAAAAGATGAAAGATGAAACAATGCGGAAAGATGAAAGATGAAAGAATGCGGAAGATGAAAGAAGAAACAATGCGGAAAGATGAAACAATGCGGAAAGATGAAACAATGCGGAAAGATGAAACAATGCGGAAAGATGAAAGATGAAACAATGCGGAAAGATGAAAGATGAAACAATGCGGAAAGATGAAAGATGAAACAATGCGGAAAGATGAAACAATGCGGAAAGATGAAACAATGCGGAAAGATGAAACAATGCGGAAAAATGAAACAATGCGGAAAGATGAAACAATGCGGAAAGATGAAACAATGCGGAAAGATGAAACAATGCGGAAAGATGAAACAATGCGGAAAGATGAAACAATGCGGAAAGATGAAACAATGCGGAAAGATGAAACAATGCGGAAAGATGAAACAATGCGGAAAGATGAAACAATGCGGAAAGATGAAACAATGCGGAAAGATGAAACAATGCGGAAAGATGAAACAATGCGGAAAGATGAAATAATGCGGAAAGATGAAACAATGCGGAAAGATGAAACAATGCGGAAAGATGAAAGATGAAACAATGCGGAAAGATGAAAGATGAAAAAATGCGGAAAGATGAAAGATGAAAGAATGCGGAAAGATGAAAGATGAAACAATGCGGAAAGATGAAAGATGAAACAATGCGGAAAGATGAAAGATGAAAAAATGCGGAAAGATGAAAGATGAAACAATGCGGAAAGATGAAAGATGAAAGAATGCGGAAGATGAAAGATGAAACAATGCGGAAAGATGAAAGATGATACAATGCGGAAAGATGAAAGATGAAACAATGCGGAAAGATGAAAGATGAAACAATGCGGAAAGATGAAAGATGAAACAATGCGGAAAGATGAAAGATGAAAGAATGCGGAAAGATGAAAGATGAAACAATGCGGAAAGATGAAAGATGAAACAATGCGGAAAGATGAAAGATGAAAGAATGCGGAAAGATGAAAGATGAAACAATGCGGAAAAATGAAACAATGCGGAAGGATGAAACAATGCGGAAAGATGAAACAATGCGGAAAGATGAAACAATGCGGAAAGATGAAAGAATGCGGAAAGATGAAACAATGCGGAAAGATGAAACAATGCGGAAAGATGAAACAATGCGGAAAGATGAAAGATGAAAAAATGTGGAAAGATGAAAGATGAAACAATGAGGAAAGATGAAAGATGAAAGAATGCGGAAGATGAAAGATGAAACAATGCGGAAAGATGAAAGATGAAACAATGCGGAAAGATGAAAGATGAAACAATGCGGAAAGATGAAAGATGAAAGAATGCGGAAAGATGAAAGATGAAACAATGCGGAAAGATGAAAGATGAAACAATGCGGAATGATGAAAGATGAAACAATGCGGAAAGATGAAAGATGAAAGAATGCGGAAAGATGAAAGATGAAACAATGCGGAAAGATGAAAGATGAAACAATGCGGACAGATGAAAGATGAAACAATGCGGAAAGATGAAAGATGAAACAATGCGGAAAGATGAAAGAGGAAAGAATGCGGAAAGATGAAAGATGAAACAATGCGGAAAGATGAAAGATGAAACAATGCGGAAAGATGAAAGATGAAAGAATGCGGAAAGATGAAAGATGAAACAATGCGGAAAGATGAAAGATGAAACAATGCGGAAAGATGAAACAATGCGGAAAGATGAAACAATGCGGAAAGATGAAACAATGCGGAAAGATGAAAGATGAAGAAATGCGGAAAGATGAAAGATGAAACAATGCGGAAAGATGAAAGATGAAAGAATGCGGAAGATGAAAGATGAAACAATGCGGAAAGATGAAAAAATGCGGAAAGATGAAAGATGAAACAATGCGGAAAGATGAAACAATGCGGAAAGATGAAACAATGCGGAAAGATGAAACAATGCGGAAAGATGAAAGATGAAAGAATGCGGAAAGATGAAAGATGAAACAATGCGGAAAGATGAAAGATGAAACAATGCGGAAAGATGAAAGATGAAAGAATGCGGAAAGATGAAAGATGAAACAATGCGGAAAGATGAAAGATGAAACAATGCGGAAAGATGAAAGATGAAAGAATGCTGAAAGATGAAAGATGAAAGAATGCGGAAAGATGAAAGATGAAACAATGCGAAAAGATGAAAGATGAAACAATGCGGAAAGATGAAAGATGAAAGAATGCGGAAAGATGAAAGATGAAACAATGCGGAAAGATGAAAGATGAAACAATGCGGAAAGATGAAAGATGAAACAATTCGGAAAGATGAAAGATGAAACAATGCGGAAAGATGAAAGATGAAACAATGCGGAAAGATGAAACAATGCGGAAAGATGAAACAATGCGGAAAGATGAAACAATGCGGAAAAATGAAACAATGCGGAAAGATGAAACAATGCGGAAAGATGAAACAATGCGGAAAGATGAAACAATGCGGAAAGATGAAACAATGCGGAAAGATGAAACAATGCGGAAAGATGAAACAATGCGGAAAGATGAAACAATGCGGAAAGATGAAACAATGCGAAAAGATGAAACAATGCGGAAAGATGAAATAATGCGGAAAGATGAAACAATGCGGAAAGATGAAACAATGCGGAAAGATGAAAGATGAAACAATGCGGAAAGATGAAAGATGAAAAAATGCGGAAAGATGAAAGATGAAAGAATGCGGAAAGATGAAAGATGAAACAATGCGGAAAGATGAAAGATGAAACAATGCGGAAAGATGAAACAATGCGGAAAGATGAAAGATGAAACAATGCGGAAAGATGAAAGATGAAAAAATGCGGAAAGATGAAAGATGAAACAATGCGGAAAGATGAAAGATGAAAGAATGCGGAAGATGAAAGATGAAACAATGCGGAAAGATGAAAGATGAAACAATGCGGAAAGATGAAAGATGAAACAATGCGGAAAGATGAAAGATGAAACAATGCGGAAAGATGAAAGATGAAACAATGCGGAAAGATGAAAGATGAAACAAAGCGGAAAGATGAAAGATGAAACAATGCGGAAAGATGAAAGATGAAACAATGCGGAAAGATGAAACAATGCGGAAAGATGAAACAATGCGGAAAGATGAAACAATGCGGAAAGATGAAACAATGCGGAAAGATGAAACAATGCGGAAAGATGAAACAATGCGGAAAGATGAAACAATGCGGAAAGATGAAACAATGCGGAAAGATGAAACAATGCGGAAAGATGAAACAATGCGGAAAGATGAAACAATGCGGAAAGATGAAACAATGCGGAAAGATGAAACAATGCGGAAAGATGAAACAATGCGGAAAGATGAAACAATGCGGAAAGATGAAACAATGCGGAAAGATGAAACAATGCGGAAAGATGAAACAATGCGGAAAGATGAAACAATGCGGAAAGATGAAAGATGAAAGAATGCGTAAAGATGAAAGATGAAACCATGCGGAAAGATGAAAGATGAAACAATGCGGAAAGATGAAAGGTGAAACAATGCGGAAAGATGAAAGATGAAACAATGCGGAAAGATGAAAGATGAAACAATGCGGAAAGATGAAAGATGAAAGAATGCGTAAAGATGAAAGATGAAACAATGCGGAAAGATGAAAGATGAAAGAATGCGGAAAGATGAAAGATGAAACAATTCGGAAAGATGAAAGATGAAACAATGCGGAAAGATGAAAGATGAAACAATGCGGAAAGATGAAAGATGAAACAATGCGGAAAGATGAAAGATGAAAAAATGCGGAAAGATGAAAGATGAAACAATGCGGAAAGATGAAAGATGAAAGAATGCGGAAGATGAAAGATGAAACAATGCGGAAAGATGAAACAATGCGGAAAGATGAAAGATGAAACAATGCGGAAAGATGAAAGATGAAACAATGCGGAAAGATGAAAGATGAAAGAATGCGGAAAGATGAAAGATGAAACAATGCGGAAAGATGAAAGATGAAACAATGCGGAAAGATGAAAGATGAAACAATGCGGAAAGATGAAAGATGAAACAATGCGGAAAGATGAAAGATGAAACAATGCGGAAAGATGAAAGATGAAAGAATGCGGAAAGATGAAAGATGAAAGAATGCGGAAAGATGAAAGATGAAACAATGCGAAAAGATGAAAGATGAAACAATGCGGAAAGATGAAAGATGAAAGAATGCGGAAGATGAAAGAAGAAACAATGCGGAAAGATGAAACAATGCGGAAAGATGAAACAATGCGGAAAGATGAAACAATGCGGAAAGATGAAAGATGAAACAATGCGGAAAGATGAAAGATGAAACAATGCTGAAAGATGAAAGATGAAACAATGCGGAAAGATGAAAGATGAAACAATGCGGAAAGATGAAAGATGAAACAATGCGGAAAGATGAAAGATGAAACAATGCGGAAAGATGAAAGATGAAAGAATGCGGAAAGATGAAAGATGAAACAATGCGGAAAGATGAAAGATGAAAGAATGCGGAAGATGAAAGATGAAACAATGCGGAAAGATGAAAGATGAAACAATGCGGAAAGATGAAAGATGAAACAATGCGGAAAGATGAAAGATGAAAAAATGCGGAAAGATGAAAGATGAAACAATGCGGAAAGATGAAAGATGAAAGAATGCGGAAAGATGAAAGATGAAACAATGCGGAAAGATGAAAGATGAAAGAATGCGGAAGATGAAAGATGAAACAATGCGGAAAGATGAAACAATGCGGAAAGATGAAACAATGCGGAAAGATGAAACAATGCGGAAAGATGAAAGATGAAACAATGCGGAAAGATGAAAGATGAAACAATGCGGAAAGATGAAAGATGAAACAATGCGGAAAGATGAAAGATGAAACAATGCGGAAAGATGAAAGATGAAACAATGCGGAAAGATGAAAGATGAAACAATGCGGAAAGGTGAAAGATGAAACAATGCTGAAAGATGAAAGATGAAAGAATGCGGAAAGATGAAAGATGAAACAATTCGGAAAGATGAAAGATGAAACAATGCGGAAAGATGAAAGATGAAACAATGCGGAAAGATGAAAGATGAAACAATGCGGAAAGATGAAAGATGAAAAAATGCGGAAAGATGAAAGATGAAACAATGCGGAAAGATGAAAGATGAAAGAATGCGGAAGATGAAAGATGAAACAATGCGGAAAGATGAAACAATGCGGAAAGATGAAAGATGAAACAATGCGGAAAGATGAAACAATGCGGAAAGATGAAACAATGCGGAAAGATGAAAGATAAAAGAATGCGGAAAGATGAAAGATGAAACAATGCGGAAAGATGAAAGATGAAACAATGCGGAAAGATGAAAGATGAAACAATGCGGAAAGATGAAAGATGAAACAATGCGGAAAGATGAAAGATGAAACAAAGCGGAAAGATGAAAGATGAAACAATGCGGAAAGATGAAAGATGAAACAATGCGGAAAGATGAAACAATGCGGAAAGATGAAACAATGCGGAAAGATGAAACAATGCGGAAAGATGAAACAATGCGGAAAGATGAAACAATGCGGAAAGATGAAACAATGCGGAAAGATGAAACAATGCGGAAAGATGAAAGATGAAAGAATGCGGAAAGATGAAAGATGAAACAATGCGGAAAGATGAAAGATGAAACAATGCGGAAAGATGAAAGGTGAAAAAATGCGGAAAGATGAAAGATGAAACAATGCGGAAAGTTGAAAGATGAAACAATGCGGAAAGATGAAACAATGCGGAAAGATGAAAGATTAAACAATGCGGAAAGATGAAAGATGAAAAAATGCGGAAAGATGAAAGATGAAAGAATGCGGAAAGATGAAAGATGAAAGAATGCGGAAGATGAAAGATGAAACAATGCGGAAAGATGAAAGATGAAACATTGCGGAAAGATGAAAGATGAAACAATGCGGAAAGATGAAAGATGAAAGAATGCGGAAAGATGAAAGATGAAAGAATGCAGAAGATGAAAGATGATACAATGCGGAAAGATGAAAGATGAAACAATGCGGAAAGATGAAAGATGAAACAATGCGGAAAGATGAAAGATGAAAGAATGCGGAAAGATGAAAGATGAAACAATGCGGAAAGATGAAAGATGAAACAATGCGGAAAGATGAAAGATGAAACAATGCGGAAAGATGAAAGATGAAACAATGCGGAAAGATGAAAGATGAAACAATGCGGAAAGATGAAAGATGAAACAATGCGGAAAGATGAAACAATGCGGAAAGATGAAACAATGCGGAAAGATGAAACAATGCGGTAAGATGAAACAATGCGGAAAGATGAAACAATGCGGAAAGATGAAACAATGCGGAAAGATGAAACAATGTGGAAAGATGAAACAATGCGGAAAGATGAAACAATGCGGAAAGATGAAACAATGCGGAAAGATGAAACAATGCGGAAAGATGAAACAATGCGGAAAGATGAAACAATGCGGAAAGATGAAAGATGAAACAATGCGGAAAGATGAAAGATGAAAAATGCGGAAAGATGAAAGATGAAACAATGCGGAAAGATGAAAGATGAAAGAATGCGGAAGATAAAAGATGAAACAATGCGGAAAGATGAAACAATGAGGAAAGATGAAAGATGAAACAATGCGGAAAGATGAAAGATGAAAAAATGCGGAAAGATGAAAGATGAAACAATGCGGAAAGATGAAAGATGAAAGAATGAGGAAGATGAAAGGTGAAACAATGCGGAAAGATGAAAGATAAAACAATGCGGAAAGATGAAAGATGAAACAATGCGGAAAGATGAAAGATGACAAAATGCGGAAAGATGAAAGATGAAACAATGCGGAAAGATGAAAGATGAAAGAATGCGGAAAGATGAAACAATGCGGAAAGATGAAACAATGCGGAAAGATGAAAGATGAAACAATGCGGAAAGATGAAAGATGAAAGAATGCGGAAAGATGAAAGATGAAACAATGCGGAAAGATGAAAGATGAAACAATGCGGAAAAATGAAAGATGAAAGAATGCGGAAAGATGAAAGATGAAACAATGCGGAAAGATGAAAGATGAAACAATGCGGAAAGATGAAACAATGCGGAAAGATGAAACAATGCGGAAAGATGAAACAATGCGGAAAGATGAAACAATGCGGAAAGATGAAAGATGAAAGAATGCGGAAAGATGAAAGATGAAACAATGCGGAAAGATGAAAGATGAAACAATGCGGAAAGATGAAAGATGAAAGAATGCGGAAAGATGAAAGATGAAAGAATGCGGAAAGATGAAAGATGAAACAATGCGAAAAGATGAAAGATGAAACAATGCGGAAAGATGAAAGATGAAAGAATGCGGAAGATGAAAGAAGAAACAATGCGGAAAGATGAAACAATGCGGAAAGATGAAACAATGCGGAAAGATGAAAGATGAAACAATGCGGAAAGATGAAAGATGAAACAATGCTGAAAGATGAAAGATGAAACAATGCGGAAAGATGAAAGATGAAACAATGCGGAAAGATGAAAGATGAAACAATGCGGAAAGATGAAAGATGAAACAATGCGGAAAGATGAAAGATGAAAGAATGCGGAAAGATGAAAGATGAAAGAATGCGGAAAGATGAAAGATGAAAGAATGCGGAAGATGAAAGATGAAACAATGCGGAAAGATGAAAGATGAAACAATGCGGAAAGATGAAAGATGAAACAATGCGGAAAGATGAAAGATGAAAAAATGCGGAAAGATGAAAGATGAAACAATGCGGAAAGATGAAAGATGAAAGAATGCGGAAAGATGAAAGATGAAACAATGCGGAAAGATGAAAGATGAAAGAATGCGGAAGATGAAAGATGAAACAATGCGGAAAGATGAAACAATGCGGAAAGATGAAACAATGCGGAAAGATGAAACAATGCGGAAAGATGAAAGATGAAACAATGCGGAAAGATGAAAGATGAAACAATGCGGAAAGATGAAAGATGAAACAATGCGGAAAGATGAAAGATGAAACAATGCGGAAAGATGAAAGATGAAACAATGCGGAAAGATGAAAGATGAAACAATGCGGAAAGATGAAAGATGAAAGAATGCGGAAAGATGAAAGATGAAACAATTCGGAAAGATGAAAGATGAAAGAATGCGGAAAGATGAAAGATGAAACAATGCGGAAAGATGAAAGATGAAACAATGCGGAAAGATGAAAGATGAAACAATGCGGAAAGATGAAAGATGAAACAATGCGGAAAGATGAAAGATGAAACAATGCGGAAAGATGAAACAATGCGGAAAGATGAAACAATGCGGAAAGATGAAACAATGCGGTAAGATGAAACAATGCGGAAAGATAAAACAATGCGGAAAGATGAAACAATGCGGAAAGATGAAACAATGTGGAAAGATGAAACAATGCGGAAAGATGAAACAATGCGGAAAGATGAAACAATGCGGAAAGATGAAACAATGCGGAAAGATGAAACAATGCGGAAAGATGAAACAATGCGGAAAGATGAAAGATGAAACAATGCGGAAAGATGAAAGATGAAAAATGCGGAAAGATGAAAGATGAAACAATGCGGAAAGATGAAAGATGAAAGAATGCGGAAGATAAAAGATGAAACAATGCGGAAAGATGAAACAATGAGGAAAGATGAAAGATGAAACAATGCGGAAAGATGAAAGATGAAAAAATGCGGAAAGATGAAAGATGAAACAATGCGGAAAGATGAAAGATGAAAGAATGAGGAAGATGAAAGGTGAAACAATGCGGAAAGATGAAAGATAAAACAATGCGGAAAGATGAAAGATGAAACAATGCGGAAAGATGAAAGATGACAAAATGCGGAAAGATGAAAGATGAAACAATGCGGAAAGATGAAAGATGAAAGAATGCGGAAAGATGAAACAATGCGGAAAGATGAAACAATGCGGAAAGATGAAAGATGAAACAATGCGGAAAGATGAAAGATGAAAGAATGCGGAAAGATGAAAGATGAAACAATGCGGAAAGATGAAAGATGAAACAATGCGGAAAAATGAAAGATGAAAGAATGCGGAAAGATGAAAGATGAAACAATGCGGAAAGATGAAAGATGAAACAATGCGGAAAGATGAAACAATGCGGAAAGATGAAACAATGCGGAAAGATGAAACAATGCGGAAAGATGAAACAATGCGGAAAGATGAAACAATGCGGAAAGATGAAACAATGCGGAAAGATGAAACAATGCGGAAAGATGAAACAATGCGGAAAGATGAAAGATGAAAGAATGCGGAAAGATGAAAGATGAAACAATGCGGAAAGATGAAAGATGAAACAATGCGGAAAGATGAAAGATGAAAGAATGCGGAAAGATGAAAGATGAAAGAATGCGGAAAGATGAAAGATGAAACAATGCGAAAAGATGAAAGATGAAACAATGCGGAAAGATGAAAGATGAAAGAATGCGGAAGATGAAAGAAGAAACAATGCGGAAAGATGAAACAATGCGGAAAGATGAAATAATGCGGAAAGATGAAAGATGAAACAATGCGGAAAGATGAAAGATGAAACAATGCTGAAAGATGAAAGATGAAACAATGCGGAAAGATGAAAGATGAAAGAATGCGGAAAGATGAAAGATGAAACAATGCGGAAAGATGAAAGATGAAACAATGCGGAAAGATGAAAGATGAAACAATGCGGAAAGATGAAAGATGAAACAATGCGGAAAGATGAAAGATGAAAGAATGCGGAAAGATGAAAGATGAAACAATGTGGAAAGATGAAAGATGAAACAATGCGGAAAGATGAAAGATGAAAGAATGCGGAAAGATGAAAGATGAAAGAATGCGGAAAGATGAAAGATGAAACAATGCGAAAAGATGAAAGATGAAACAATGCGGAAAGATGAAAGATGAAAGAATGCGGAAAGATGAAAGATGAAACAATGCGGAAAGATGAAAGATGAAACAATGCGGAAAGATGAAAGATGAAACAATTCGGAAAGATGAAAGATGAAACAATGCGGAAAGATGAAAGATGAAACAATGCGGAAAGATGAAACAATGCGGAAAGATGAAACAATGCGGAAAGATGAAACAATGCGGAAAGATGAAACAATGCGGAAAGATGAAACAATGCGGAAAGATGAAACAATGCGGAAAGATGAAACAATGCGGAAAGATGAAACAATGCGGAAAGATGAAACAATGCGGAAAGATGAAACAATGCGGAAAGATGAAACAATGCGGAAAGATGAAACAATGCGGAAAGATGAAATAATGCGGAAAGATGAAACAATGCGGAAAGATGAAACAATGCGGAAAGATGAAAGATGAAACAATGCGGAAAGATGAAAGATGAAAAAATGCGGAAAGATGAAAGATGAAAGAATGCGGAAAGATGAAAGATGAAACAATGCGGAAAGATGAAAGATGAAACAATGCGGAAAGATGAAAGATGAAAAAATGCGGAAAGATGAAAGATGAAACAATGCGGAAAGATGAAAGATGAAAGAATGCGGAAGATGAAAGATGAAACAATGCGGAAAGATGAAAGATGATACAATGCGGAAAGATGAAAGATGAAACAATGCGGAAAGATGAAAGATGAAACAATGCGGAAAGATGAAAGATGAAACAATCCGGAAAGATGAAAGATGAAAGAATGCGGAAAGATGAAAGATGAAACAATGCGGAAAGATGAAAGATGAAACAATGCGGAAAGATGAAAGATGAAAGAATGCGGAAAGATGAAAGATGAAACAATGCGGAAAAATGAAACAATGCGGAAGGATGAAACAATGCGGAAAGATGAAACAATGCGGAAAGATGAAACAATGCGGAAAGATGAAAGAATGCGGAAAGATGAAACAATGCGGAAAGATGAAACAATGCGGAAAGATGAAACAATGCGGAAAGATGAAACAATGCGGAAAGATGAAACAATGCGGAAAGATGAAACAATGCGGAAAGATGAAAGATGAAAGAATGCGGAAAGATGAAAGATGAAACAATGCGGAAAGATGAAAGATGAAACAATGCGGAAAGATGAAAGATGAAAGAATGCGGAAAGATGAAAGATGAAAGAATGCGGAAAGATGAAAGATGAAACAATGCGAAAAGATGAAAGATGAAACAATGCGGAAAGATGAAAGATGAAAGAATGCGGAAGATGAAAGAAGAAACAATGCGGAAAGATGAAACAATGCGGAAAGATGAAATAATGCGGAAAGATGAAAGATGAAACAATGCGGAAAGATGAAAGATGAAACAATGCTGAAAGATGAAAGATGAAACAATGCGGAAAGATGAAAGATGAAAGAATGCGGAAAGATGAAAGATGAAACAATGCGGAAAGATGAAAGATGAAACAATGCGGAAAGATGAAAGATGAAACAATGCGGAAAGATGAAAGATGAAACAATGCGGAAAGATGAAAGATGAAAGAATGCGGAAAGATGAAAGATGAAACAATGCGGAAAGATGAAAGATGAAACAATGCGGAAAGATGAAAGATGAAAGAATGCGGAAAGATGAAAGATGAAAGAATGCGGAAAGATGAAAGATGAAACAATGCGAAAAGATGAAAGATGAAACAATGCGGAAAGATGAAAGATGAAAGAATGCGGAAAGATGAAAGATGAAACAATGCGGAAAGATGAAAGATGAAACAATGCGGAAAGATGAAAGATGAAACAATTCGGAAAGATGAAAGATGAAACAATGCGGAAAGATGAAAGATGAAACAATGCGGAAAGATGAAACAATGCGGAAAGATGAAACAATGCGGAAAGATGAAACAATGCGGAAAGATGAAACAATGCGGAAAGATGAAACAATGCGGAAAGATGAAACAATGCGGAAAGATGAAACAATGCGGAAAGATGAAACAATGCGGAAAGATGAAACAATGCGGAAAGATGAAACAATGCGGAAAGATGAAACAATGCGGAAAGATGAAACAATGCGGAAAGATGAAACAATGCGGAAAGATGAAATAATGCGGAAAGATGAAACAATGCGGAAAGATGAAACAATGCGGAAAGATGAAAGATGAAACAATGCGGAAAGATGAAAGATGAAAAAATGCGGAAAGATGAAAGATGAAAGAATGCGGAAAGATGAAAGATGAAACAATGCGGAAAGATGAAAGATGAAACAATGCGGAAAGATGAAAGATGAAAAAATGCGGAAAGATGAAAGATGAAACAATGCGGAAAGATGAAAGATGAAAGAATGCGGAAGATGAAAGATGAAACAATGCGGAAAGATGAAAGATGATACAATGCGGAAAGATGAAAGATGAAACAATGCGGAAAGATGAAAGATGAAACAATGCGGAAAGATGAAAGATGAAACAATGCGGAAAGATGAAAGATGAAAGAATGCGGAAAGATGAAAGATGAAACAATGCGGAAAGATGAAAGATGAAACAATGCGGAAAGATGAAAGATGAAAGAATGCGGAAAGATGAAAGATGAAACAATGCGGAAAAATGAAACAATGCGGAAGGATGAAACAATGCGGAAAGATGAAACAATGCGGAAAGATGAAACAATGCGGAAAGATGAAAGAATGCGGAAAGATGAAACAATGCGGAAAGATGAAACAATGCGGAAAGATGAAACAATGCGGAAAGATGAAAGATGAAAAAATGTGGAAAGATGAAAGATGAAACAATGAGGAAAGATGAAAGATGAAAGAATGCGGAAGATGAAAGATGAAACAATGCGGAAAGATGAAAGATGAAACAATGCGGAAAGATGCAAGATGAAACAATGCGGAAAGATGAAAGATGAAAGAATGCGGAAAGATGAAAGATGAAACAATGCGGAAAGATGAAAGATGAAACAATGCGGAATGATGAAAGATGAAACAATGCGGAAAGATGAAAGATGAAAGAATGCGGAAAGATGAAAGATGAAACAATGCGGAAAGATGAAAGATGAAAAAATGCGGACAGATGAAAGATGAAACAATGCGGAAAGATGAAAGATGAAACAATGCGGAAAGATGAAAGAGGAAAGAATGCGGAAAGATGAAAGATGAAACAATGCGGAAAGATGAAAGATGAAACAATGCGGAAAGATGAAAGATGAAAGAATGCGGAAAGATGAAAGATGAAACAATGCGGAAAGATGAAACAATGCGGAAAGATGAAACAATGCGGAAAGATGAAACAATGCGGAAAGATGAAAGATGAAAGAATGCGGAAAGATGAAAGATGAAACAATGCGGAAAGATGAAAGATGAAACAATGCGGAAAGATGAAAGATGAAAGAATGCGGAAAGATGAAAGATGAAACAATGCGGAAAGATGAAAGATGAAACAATGCGGAAAGATGAAAGATGAAAGAATGCTGAAAGATGAAAGATGAAAGAATGCGGAAAGATGAAAGATGAAACAATGCGAAAAGATGAAAGATGAAACAATGCGGAAAGATGAAAGATGAAAGAATGCGGAAAGATGAAAGATGAAACAATGCGGAAAGATGAAAGATGAAACAATGCGGAAAGATGAAAGATGAAACAATTCGGAAAGATGAAAGATGAAACAATGCGGAAAGATGAAAGATGAAACAATGCGGAAAGATGAAACAATGCGGAAAGATGAAACAATGCGGAAAGATGAAACAATGCGGAAAAATGAAACAATGCGGAAAGATGAAACAATGCGGAAAGATGAAACAATGCGGAAAGATGAAACAATGCGGAAAGATGAAACAATGCGGAAAGATGAAACAATGCGGAAAGATGAAACAATGCGGAAAGATGAAACAATGCGGAAAGATGAAACAATGCGAAAAGATGAAACAATGCGGAAAGATGAAATAATGCGGAAAGATGAAACAATGCGGAAAGATGAAACAATGCGGAAAGATGAAAGATGAAACAATGCGGAAAGATGAAAGATGAAAAAATGCGGAAAGATGAAAGATGAAAGAATGCGGAAAGATGAAAGATGAAACAATGCGGAAAGATGAAAGATGAAACAATGCGGAAAGATGAAACAATGCGGAAAGATGAAAGATGAAACAATGCGGAAAGATGAAAGATGAAAAAATGCGGAAAGATGAAAGATGAAACAATGCGGAAAGATGAAAGATGAAAGAATGCGGAAGATGAAAGATGAAACAATGCGGAAAGATGAAAGATGAAACAATGCGGAAAGATGAAAGATGAAACAATGCGGAAAGATGAAAGATGAAACAATGCGGAAAGATGAAAGATGAAACAATGCGGAAAGATGAAAGATGAAACAAAGCGGAAAGATGAAAGATGAAACAATGCGGAAAGATGAAAGATGAAACAATGCGGAAAGATGAAACAATGCGGAAAGATGAAACAATGCGGAAAGATGAAACAATGCGGAAAGATGAAACAATGCGGAAAGATGAAACAATGCGGAAAGATGAAACAATGCGGAAAGATGAAACAATGCGGAAAGATGAAACAATGCGGAAAGATGAAACAATGCGGAAAGATGAAACAATGCGGAAAGATGAAACAATGCGGAAAGATGAAACAATGCGGAAAGATGAAACAATGCGGAAAGATGAAACAATGCGGAAAGATGAAACAATGCGGAAAGATGAAACAATGCGGAAAGATGAAACAATGCGGAAAGATGAAACAATGCGGAAAGATGAAACAATGCGGAAAGATGAAACAATGCGGAAAGATGAAACAATGCGGAAAGATGAAACAATGCGGAAAGATGAAACAATGCGGAAAGATGAAACAATGCGGAAAGATGAAACAATGCGGAAAGATGAAACAATGCGGAAAGATGAAACAATGCGAAAAGATGAAACAATGCGGAAAGATGAAATAATGCGGAAAGATGAAACAATGCGGAAAGATGAAACAATGAGGAAAGATGAAAGATGAAACAATGCGGAAAGATGAAAGATGAAAAAATGCGGAAAGATGAAAGATGAAAGAATGCGGAAAGATGAAAGATGAAACAATGCGGAAAGATGAAAGATGAAACAATGCGGAAAGATGAAACAATGCGGAAAGATGAAAGATGAAACAATGCGGAAAGATGAAAGATGAAAAAATGCGGAAAGATGAAAGATGAAACAATGCGGAAAGATGAAAGATGAAAGAATGCGGAAGATGAAAGATGAAACAATGCGGAAAGATGAAAGATGAAACAATGCGGAAAGATGAAAGATGAAACAATGCGGAAAGATGAAAGATGAAACAATGCGGAAAGATGAAAGATGAAACAATGCGGAAAGATGAAAGATGAAACAAAGCGGAAAGATGAAAGATGAAACAATGCGGAAAGATGAAAGATGAAACAATGCGGAAAGATGAAACAATGCGGAAAGATGAAACAATGCGGAAAGATGAAACAATGCGGAAAGATGAAACAATGCGGAAAGATGAAACAATGCGGAAAGATGAAACAATGCGGAAAGATGAAACAATGCGGAAAGATGAAACAATGCGGAAAGATGAAACAATGCGGAAAGATGAAACAATGCGGAAAGATGAAACAATGCGGAAAGATGAAACAATGCGGAAAGATGAAACAATGCGGAAAGATGAAACAATGCGGAAAGATGAAACAATGCGGAAAGATGAAACAATGCGGAAAGATGAAACAATGCGGAAAGATGAAACAATGCGGAAAGATGAAACAATGCGGAAAGATGAAACAATGCGGAAAGATGAAACAATGCGGAAAGATGAAACAATGCGGAAAGATGAAACAATGCGGAAAGATGAAACAATGCGGAAAGATGAAACAATGCGGAAAGATGAAACAATGCGGAAAGATGAAACAATGCGGAAAGATGAAACAATGCGGAAAGATGAAACAATGCGGAAAGATGAAACAATGCGGAAAGATGAAAGATGAAAGAATGCGTAAAGATGAAAGATGAAACAATGCGGAAAGATGAAAGATGAAACAATGCGGAAAGATGAAAGGTGAAAAAATGCGGAAAGATGAAAGATGAAACAATGCGGAAAGATGAAAGATGAAACAATGCGGAAAGATGAAACAATGCGGAAAGATGAAAGATGAAACAATGCGGAAAGATGAAAGATGAAAAAATGCGGAAAGATGAAAGATGAAAGAATGCGGAAAGATGAAAGATGAAAGAATGCGGAAGATGAAAGATTAAACAATGCGGAAAGATGAAAGATGAAACATTGCGGAAAGATGAAAGATGAAACAATGCGGAAAGATGAAAGATGAAAGAATGCGGAAAGATGAAAGATGAAAGAATGCGGAAGATGAAAGATGAAACAATGCGGAAAGATGAAAGATGAAACAATGCGGAAAGATGAAAGATGAAACAATGCGGAAAGATGAAAGATGAAAGAATGCGGAAAGATGAAAGATGAAACAATGCGGAAAGATGAAAGATGAAACAATGCGGAAAGATGAAAGATGAAACAATGCGGAAAGATGAAAGATGAAACAATGCGGAAAGATGAAAGATGAAACAATGCGGAAAGATGAAACAATGCGGAAAGATGAAACAATGCGGAAAGATGAAACAATGCGGTAAGATGAAACAATGCGGAAAGATGAAACAATGCGGAAAGATGAAACAATGCGGAAAGATGAAACAATGCGGAAAGATGAAACAATGCGGAAAGATGAAACAATGCGGAAAGATGAAACAATGCGGAAAGATGAAACAATGCGGAAAGATGAAACAATGCGGAAAGATGAAACAATGCGGAAAGATGAAACAATGCGGAAAGATGAAACAATGCGGAAAGACGAAACAATGCGGAAAGATGAAACAATGCGGAAAGATGAAAGATGAAACAATGCGGAAAGATGAAAGATGAAAAAATGCGGAAAGATGAAAGATGAAACAATGCGGAAAGATGAAAGATGAAAGAATGAGGAAGATGAAAGATGAAACAATGCGGAAAGATGAAACAATGCGGAAAGATGAAACAATGCGGAAAGATGAAAGATAAAACAATGCGGAAAGATGAAAGATGAAACAATGCGGAAAGATGAAAGATGAAAAAATGCGGAAAGATGAAAGATGAAACAATGCGGAAAGATGAAAGATGAAAGAATGCGGAAGATGAAAGATGAAACAATGCGGAAAGATGAAACAATGCGGAAAGATGAAAGATGAAACAATGCGGAAAGATGAAAGATGAAAGAATGCGGAAAGATGAAAGATGAAACAATGCGGAAAGATGAAAGATGAAACAATGCGGAAAAATGAAAGATGAAAGAATGCGGAAAGATGAAAGATGAAACAATGCGGAAAGATGAAAGATGAAACAATGCGGAAAGATGAAACAATGCGGAAAGATGAAACAATGCGGAAAGATGAAACAATGCGGAAAGATGAAACAATGCGGAAAGATGAAACAATGCGGAAAGATGAAACAATGCGGAAAGATGAAACAATGCGGAAAGATGAAACAATGCGGAAAGATGAAACAATGCGGAAAGATGAAACAATGCGGAAAGATGAAACAATGCGGAAAGATGAAAGAATGCGGAAAGATGAAAGATGAAAGAATGCGGAAAGATGAAAGATGAAACAATGCGGAAAGATGAAAGATGAAAGAATGCGGAAAGATGAAAGATGAAAGAATGCGGAAAGATGAAAGATGAAACAATGCGAAAAGATGAAAGATGAAACAATGCGGAAAGATGAAAGATGAAAGAATGCGGAAGATGAAAGAAGAAACAATGCGGAAAGATGAAACAATGCGGAAAGATGAAACAATGCGGAAAGATGAAAGATGAAACAATTCGGAAAGATGAAAGATGAAACAATGCTGAAAGATGAAAGATGAAACAATGTGGAAAGATGAAAGATGAAACAATGCTGAAAGATGAAAGATGAAACAATGCGGAAAGATGAAAGATGAAACAATGCGGAAAGATGAAAGATGAAACAATGCGGAAAGATGAAAGATGAAACAATGCGGAAAGATGAAACAATGCGGAAAGATGAAACAATGCGGAAAGATGAAACAATGCGGAAAGATGAAACAATGCGGTAAGATGAAACAATGCGGAAAGATGAAACAATGCGGAAAGATGAAACAATGCGGAAAGATGAAACAATGCGGAAAGATGAAACAATGCGGAAAGATGAAACAATGCGGAAAGATGAAACAATGCGGAAAGATGAAACAATGCGGAAAGATGAAACAATGCGGAAAGATGAAACAATGCGGAAAGATGAAACAATGCGGAAAGATGAAACAATGCGGAAAGATGAAAGATGAAACAATGCGGAAAGATGAAAGATGAAAAAATGCGGAAAGATGAAAGATGAAACAATGCGGAAAGATGAAAGATGAAAGAATGAGGAAGATGAAAGATGAAACAATGCGGAAAGATGAAACAATGCGGAAAGATGAAAGATAAAACAATGCGGAAAGATGAAAGATGAAACAATGCGGAAAGATGAAAGATGAAAAAATGCGGAAAGATGAAAGATGAAAGAATGCGGAAAGATGAAAGATGAAAGAATGCGGAAAGATGAAAGATGAAAGAATGCGGAAGATGAAAGATGAAACAATGCGGAAAGATGAAAGATGAAACATTGCGGAAAGATGAAAGATGAAACAATGCGGAAAGATGAAAGATGAAAGAATGCGGAAAGATGAAAGATGAAAGAATGCGGAAGATGAAAGATGAAACAATGCGGAAAGATGAAAGATGAAACAATGCGGAAAGATGAAAGATGAAACAATGCGGAAAGATGAAAGATGAAACAATGCGGAAAGATGAAAGATGAAACAATGCGGAAAGATGAAAGATGAAACAATGCGGAAAGATGAAAGATGAAACAATGCGGAAAGATGAAAGATGAAACAATGCGGAAAGATGAAACAATGCGGAAAGATGAAACAATGCGGAAAGATGAAACAATGCGGTAAGATGAAACAATGCGGAAAGATGAAACAATGCGGAAAGATGAAACAATGCGGAAAGATGAAACAATGCGGAAAGATGAAACAATGCGGAAAGATGAAACAATGCGGAAAGATGAAACAATGCGGAAAGATGAAACAATGCGGAAAGATGAAACAATGCGGAAAGATGAAACAATGCGGAAAGATGAAACAATGCGGAAAGATGAAACAATGCGGAAAGATGAAACAATGCGGAAAGATGAAAGATGAAACAATGCGGAAAGATGAAAGATGAAAAAATGCGGAAAGATGAAAGATGAAACAATGCGGAAAGATGAAAGATGAAAGAATGAGGAAGATGAAAGATGAAACAATGTGGAAAGATGAAACAATGCGGAAAGATGAAAGATAAAACAATGCGGAAAGATGAAAGATGAAACAATGCGGAAAGATGAAAGATGAGAAAATGCGGAAAGATGAAAGATGAAACAATGCGGAAAGATGAAAGATGAAAGAATGCGGAAGATGAAAGATGAAACAATGCGGAAAGATGAAACAATGCGGAAAGATGAAACAATGCGGAAAGATGAAACAATGCGGAAAGATGAAACAATGCGGAAAGATGAAACAATGCGGAAAGATGAAACAATGCGGAAAGATGAAAGATGAAAGAATGCGGAAAGATGAAAGATGAAACAATGCGGAAAGATGAAAGATGAAACAATGCGGAAAGATGAAAGATGAAAGAATGCGGAAAGATGAAAGATGAAAGAATGCGGAAAGATGAAAGATGAAACAATGCGAAAAGATGAAAGTTGAAACAATGCGGAAAGATGAAAGATGAAAGAATGCGGAAGATGAAAGAAGAAACAATGCGGAAAGATGAAACAATGCGGAAAGATGAAACAATGCGGAAAGATGAAAGATGAAACAATGCTGAAAGATGAAAGATGAAACAATGCGGAAAGATGAAAGATGAAACAATGCGGAAAGATGAAAGATGAAACAATGCGGAAAGATGAAAGATGAAACAATGCGGAAAGGTGAAAGATGAAACAATGCGGAAAGATGAAACAATGCGGAAAGATGAAACAATGCGGAAAGATGAAACAATGCGGTAAGATGAAACAATGCGGAAAGATGAAACAATGCGGAAAGATGAAACAATGCGGAAAGATGAAACAATGCGGAAAGATGAAACAATGCGGAAAGATGAAACAATGCGGAAAGATGAAACAATGCGGAAAGATGAAACAATGCGGAAAGATGAAACAATGCGGAAAGATGAAACAATGCGGAAAGATGAAACAATGCGGAAAGATGAAACAATGCGGAAAGATGAAAGATGAAAGAATGAGGAAGATGAAAGATGAAACAATGCGGAAAGATGAAACAATGCGGAAAGATGAAAGATAAAACAATGCGGAAAGATGAAAGATGAAACAATGCGGAAAGATGAAAGATGAAAAAATGCGGAAAGATGAAAGATGAAACAATGCGGAAAGATGAAAGATGAAAGAATGCGGAAGATGAAAGATGAAACAATGCGGAAAGATGAAAGATGAAAGAATGCGGAAAGATGAAAGAGGAAACAATGCGGAAAGATGAAAGATGAAACAATGCGGAAAGATGAAACAATGCGGAAAGATGAAACAATGCGGAAAGATGAAACAATGCGGAAAGATGAAACAATGCGGAAAGATGAAACAATGCGGAAAGATGAAACAATGCGGAAAGATGAAACAATGCGGAAAGATGAAACAATGCGGAAAGATGAAACAATGCGGAAAGATGAAAGATGAAAGAATGCGGAAAGATGAAAGATGAAACAATGCGGAAAGATTAAAGATGAAAGAATGCGGAAAGATGAAAGATGAAACAATGCGAAAAGATGAAAGATGAAACAATGCGGAAAGATGAAAGATGAAAGAATGCGGAAGATGAAAGAAGAAACAATGCGGAAAGATGAAACAATGCGGAAAGATGAAACAATGCGGAAAGATGAAACAATGCGGAAAGATGAAAGATGAAACAATGCGGAAAGATGAAACAATGCGAAAAGATGAAAGATGAAAGAATGCGGAAAGATGAAAGATGAAACAATGCGGAAAGATGAAAGATGAAACAATGCGGAAAGATGAAAGGTGAAAAAATGCGGAAAGATGAAAGATGAAACAATGCGGAAAGATGAAAGATGAAACAATGCGGAAAGATGAAACAATGCGGAAAGATGAAAGATGAAACAATGCGGAAAGATGAAAGATGAAAAAATGCGGAAAGATGAAAGATGAAAGAATGCGGAAAGATGAAAGATGAATGAATGCGGAAGATGAAAGATGAAACAATGCGGAAAGATGAAAGATGAAACATTGCGGAAAGATGGAAGATGAAACAATGCGGAAAGATGAAAGATGAAAGAATGCGGAAAGATGAAAGATGAAAGAATGCGGAAGATGAAAGATGAAACAATGCGGAAAGATGAAAGATGAAACAATGCGGAAAGATGAAAGATGAAACAATGCGGAAAGATGAAAGATGAAAGAATGCGGAAAGATGAAAGATGAAACAATGCGGAAAGATGAAAGATGAAACAATGCGGAAAGATGAAAGATGAAACAATGCGGAAAGATGAAAGATGAAACAATGCGGAAAGATGAAAGATGAAACAATGCGGAAAGATGAAACAATGCGGAAAGATGAAAGATGAAACAATGCGGAAAGATGAAAGATGAAACAATGCGGAAAGATGAAACAATGCGGAAAGATGAAACAATGCGGAAAGATGAAACAATGCGGAAAGATGAAACAATGCGGTAAGATGAAACAATGCGGAAAGATGAAACAATGCGGAAAGATGAAACAATGCGGAAAGATGAAACAATGCGGAAAGATGAAACAATGCGGAAAGATGAAACAATGCGGAAAGATGAAACAATGCGGAAAGATGAAACAATGCGGAAAGATGAAACAATGCGGAAAGATGAAACAATGCGGAAAGATGAAACAATGCGGAAAGATGAAACAATGCGGAAAGATGAAAGATGAAACAATGCGGAAAGATGAAAGATGAAAAAATGCGGAAAGATGAAAGATGAAACAATGCGGAAAGATGAAAGATGAAAGAATGAGGAAGATGAAAGATGAAACAATGCGGAAAGATGAAACAATGCGGAAAGATGAAAGATAAAAGAATGCGGAAAGATGAAAGATGAAACAATGCGGAAAGATGAAAGATGAAAAAATGCGGAAAGATGAAAGATGAAAGAATGCGGAAAGATGAAAGATGAAAGAATGCGGAAAGATGAAAGATGAAAGAATGCGGAAGATGAAAGATGAAACAATGCGGAAAGATGAAAGATGAAACATTGCGGAAAGATGAAAGATGAAACAATGCGGAAAGATGAAAGATGAAAGAATGCGGAAAGATGAAAGATGAAAGAATGCGGAAGATGAAAGATGAAACAATGCGGAAAGATGAAAGATGAAACAATGCGGAAAGATGAAAGATGAAACAATGCGGAAAGATGAAAGATGAAACAATGCGGAAAGATGAAAGATGAAACAATGCGGAAAGATGAAACAATGCGGAAAGATGAAACAATGCGGAAAGATGAAACAATGCGGTAAGATGAAACAATGCGGAAAGATGAAACAATGCGGAAAGATGAAACAATGCGGAAAGATGAAACAATGCGGAAAGATGAAACAATGCGGAAAGATGAAACAATGCGGTAAGATGAAACAATGCGGAAAGATGAAACAATGCGGAAAGATGAAACAATGCGGAAAGATGAAACAATGCGGAAAGATGAAACAATGCGGAAAGATGAAACAATGCGGAAAGATGAAACAATGCGGAAAGATGAAACAATGCGGAAAGATGAAACAATGCGGAAAGATGAAACAATGCGGAAAGATGAAACAATGCGGAAAGATGAAACAATGCGGAAAGATGAAAGATGAAAGAATGAGGAAGATGAAAGATGAAACAATGCGGAAAGATGAAACAATGCGGAAAGATGAAAGATAAAACAATGCGGAAAGATGAAAGATGAAACAATGCGGAAAGATGAAAGATGAAAAAATGCGGAAAGATGAAAGATGAAACAATGCGGAAAGATGAAAGATGAAAGAATGCGGAAGATGAAAGATGAAACAATGCGGAAAGATGAAAGATGAAAGAATGCGGAAAGATGAAAGAGGAAACAATGCGGAAAGATGAAAGATGAAACAATGCGGAAAGATGAAACAATGCGGAAAGATGAAACAATGCGGAAAGATGAAACAATGCGGAAAGATGAAACAATGCGGAAAGATGAAACAATGCGGAAAGATGAAACAATGCGGAAAGATGAAACAATGCGGAAAGATGAAACAATGCGGAAAGATGAAACAATGCGGAAAGATGAAAGATGAAAGAATGCGGAAAGATGAAAGATGAAACAATGCGGAAAGATTAAAGATGAAAGAATGCGGAAAGATGAAAGATGAAACAATGCGAAAAGATGAAAGATGAAACAATGCGGAAAGATGAAAGATGAAAGAATGCGGAAGATGAAAGAAGAAACAATGCGGAAAGATGAAACAATGCGGAAAGATGAAACAATGCGGAAAGATGAAACAATGCGGAAAGATGAAAGATGAAACAATGCGGAAAGATGAAACAATGCGGAAAGATGAAAGATGAAAGAATGCGGAAAGATGAAAGATGAAACAATGCGGAAAGATGAAAGATGAAACAATGCGGAAAGATGAAAGGTGAAAAAATGCGGAAAGATGAAAGATGAAACAATGCGGAAAGATGAAAGATGAAACAATGCGGAAAGATGAAACAATGCGGAAAGATGAAAGATGAAACAATGCGGAAAGATGAAAGATGAAAAAATGCGGAAAGATGAAAGATGAAAGAATGCGGAAAGATGAAAGATGAATGAATGCGGAAGATGAAAGATGAAACAATGCGGAAAGATGAAAGATGAAACATTGCGGAAAGATGGAAGATGAAACAATGCGGAAAGATGAAAGATGAAAGAATGCGGAAAGATGAAAGATGAAAGAATGCGGAAGATGAAAGATGAAACAATGCGGAAAGATGAAAGATGAAACAATGCGGAAAGATGAAAGATGAAACAATGCGGAAAGATGAAAGATGAAAGAATGCGGAAAGATGAAAGATGAAACAATGCGGAAAGATGAAAGATGAAACAATGCGGAAAGATGAAAGATGAAACAATGCGGAAAGATGAAAGATGAAACAATGCGGAAAGATGAAAGATGAAACAATGCGGAAAGATGAAACAATGCGGAAAGATGAAACAATGCGGAAAGATGAAACAATGCGGTAAGATGAAACAATGCGGAAAGATGAAACAATGCGGAAAGATGAAACAATGCGGAAAGATGAAACAATGCGGAAAGATGAAACAATGCGGAAAGATGAAACAATGCGGAAAGATGAAACAATGCGGAAAGATGAAACAATGCGGAAAGATGAAAGATGAAAGAATGCGGAAAGATGAAAGATGAAACAATGCGGAAAGATGAAAGATGAAACAATGCGGAAAGATGAAAGATGAAAGAATGCGGAAAGATGAAAGATGAAAGAATGCGGAAAGATGAAAGATGAAACAATGCGAAAAGATGAAAGATGAAACAATGCGGAAAGATGAAAGATGAAAGAATGCGGAAGATGAAAGAAGAAACAATGCGGAAAGATGAAACAATGCGGAAAGATGAAATAATGCGGAAAGATGAAAGATGAAACAATGCGGAAAGATGAAAGATGAAACAATGCTGAAAGATGAAAGATGAAACAATGCGGAAAGATGAAAGATGAAAGAATGCGGAAAGATGAAAGATGAAACAATGCGGAAAGATGAAAGATGAAACAATGCGGAAAGATGAAAGATGAAACAATGCGGAAAGATGAAAGATGAAACAATGCGGAAAGATGAAAGATGAAAGAATGCGGAAAGATGAAAGATGAAACAATGCGGAAAGATGAAAGATGAAACAATGCGGAAAGATGAAAGATGAAAGAATGCGGAAAGATGAAAGATGAAAGAATGCGGAAAGATGAAAGATGAAACAATGCGAAAAGATGAAAGATGAAACAATGCGGAAAGATGAAAGATGAAAGAATGCGGAAAGATGAAAGATGAAACAATGCGGGAAGATGAAAGATGAAACAATGCGGAAAGATGAAAGATGAAACAATTCGGAAAGATGAAAAATGAAACAATGCGGAAAGATGAAAGATGAAACAATGCGGAAAGATGAAACAATGCGGAAAGATGAAACAATGCGGAAAGATGAAACAATGCGGAAAGATGAAACAATGCGGAAAGATGAAACAATGCGGAAAGATGAAACAATGCGGAAAGATGAAACAATGCGGAAAGATGAAACAATGCGGAAAGATGAAACAATGCGGAAAGATGAAACAATGCGGAAAGATGAAACAATGCGGAAAGATGAAACAATGCGGAAAGATGAAACAATGCGGAAAGATGAAATAATGCGGAAAGATGAAACAATGCGGAAAGATGAAACAATGCGGAAAGATGAAAGATGAAACAATGCGGAAAGATGAAAGATGAAAAAATGCGGAAAGATGAAAGATGAATGAATGCGGAAAGATGAAAGATGAAACAATGCGGAAAGATGAAAGATGAAACAATGCGGAAAGATGAAAGATGAAAAAATGCGGAAAGATGAAAGATGAAACAATGCGGAAAGATGAAAGATGAAAGAATGCGGAAGATGAAAGATGAAACAATGCGGAAAGATGAAAGATGATACAATGCGGAAAGATGAAAGATGAAACAATGCGGAAAGATGAAAGATGAAACAATGCGGAAAGATGAAAGATGAAACAATGCGGAAAGATGAAAGATGAAAGAATGCGGAAAGATGAAAGATGAAACAATGCGGAAAGATGAAAGATGAAACAATGCGGAAAGATGAAAGATGAAAGAATGCGGAAAGATGAAAGATGAAACAATGCGGAAAAATGAAACAATGCGGAAGGATGAAACAATGCGGAAAGATGAAACAATGCGGAAAGATGAAACAATGCGGAAAGATGAAAGAATGCGGAAAGATGAAACAATGCGGAAAGATGAAACAATGCGGAAAGATGAAACAATGCGGAAAGATGAAAGATGAAAAAATGTGGAAAGATGAAAGATGAAACAATGAGGAAAGATGAAAGATGAAAGAATGCGGAAGATGAAAGATGAAACAATGCGGAAAGATGAAAGATGAAACAATGCGGAAAGATGAAAGATGAAACAATGCGGAAAGATGAAAGATGAAAGAATGCGGAAAGATGAAAGATGAAACAATGCGGAAAGATGAAAGATGAAACAATGCGGAATGATGAAAGATGAAACAATGCGGAAAGATGAAAGATGAAAGAATGCGGAAAGATGAAAGATGAAACAATGCGGAAAGATGAAAGATGAAACAATGCGGACAGATGAAAGATGAAACAATGCGGAAAGATGAAAGATGAAACAATGCGGAAAGATGAAAGAGGAAAGAATGCGGAAAGATGAAAGATGAAACAATGCGGAAAGATGAAAGATGAAACAATGCGGAAAGATGAAAGATGAAAGAATGCGGAAAGATGAAAGATGAAACAATGCGGAAAGATGAAACAATGCGGAAAGATGAAACAATGCGGAAAGATGAAACAATGCGGAAAGATGAAAGATGAAAGAATGCGGAAAGATGAAAGATGAAACAATGCGGAAAGATGAAAGATGAAACAATGCGGAAAGATGAAAGATGAAAGAATGCGGAAAGATGAAAGATGAAACAATGCGGAAAGATGAAAGATGAAACAATGCGGAAAGATGAAAGATGAAAGAATGCTGAAAGATGAAAGATGAAAGAATGCGGAAAGATGAAAGATGAAACAATGCGAAAAGATGAAAGATGAAACAATGCGGAAAGATGAAAGATGAAAGAATGCGGAAAGATGAAAGATGAAACAATGCGGAAAGATGAAAGATGAAACAATGCGGAAAGATGAAAGATGAAACAATTCGGAAAGATGAAAGATGAAACAATGCGGAAAGATGAAAGATGAAACAATGCGGAAAGATGAAACAATGCGGAAAGATGAAACAATGCGGAAAGATGAAACAATGCGGAAAAATGAAACAATGCGGAAAGATGAAACAATGCGGAAAGATGAAACAATGCGGAAAGATGAAACAATGCGGAAAGATGAAACAATGCGGAAAGATGAAACAATGCGGAAAGATGAAACAATGCGGAAAGATGAAACAATGCGGAAAGATGAAACAATGCGAAAAGATGAAACAATGCGGAAAGATGAAATAATGCGGAAAGATGAAACAATGCGGAAAGATGAAACAATGCGGAAAGATGAAAGATGAAACAATGCGGAAAGATGAAAGATGAAAAAATGCGGAAAGATGAAAGATGAAAGAATGCGGAAAGATGAAAGATGAAACAATGCGGAAAGATGAAAGATGAAACAATGCGGAAAGATGAAACAATGCGGAAAGATGAAAGATGAAACAATGCGGAAAGATGAAAGATGAAAAAATGCGGAAAGATGAAAGATGAAACAATGCGGAAAGATGAAAGATGAAAGAATGCGGAAGATGAAAGATGAAACAATGCGGAAAGATGAAAGATGAAACAATGCGGAAAGATGAAACAATGCGGAAAGATGAAACAATGCGGAAAGATGAAACAATGCGGAAAGATGAAACAATGCGGAAAGATGAAACAATGCGGAAAGATGAAACAATGCGGAAAGATGAAACAATGCGGAAAGATGAAACAATGCGGAAAGATGAAACAATGCGGAAAGATGAAACAATGCGGAAAGATGAAACAATGCGGAAAGATGAAACAATGCGGAAAGATGAAACAATGCGGAAAGATGAAACAATGCGGAAAGATGAAACAATGCGGAAAGATGAAAGATGAAACAATGCGGAAAGATGAAAGATGAAAAAATGCGGAAAGATGAAAGATGAAACAATGCGGAAAGATGAAAGATGAAAGAATGAGGAAGATGAAAGATGAAACAATGCGGAAAGATGAAACAATGCGGAAAGATGAAAGATAAAACAATGCGGAAAGATGAAAGATGAAACAATGCGGAAAGATGAAAGATGAAAAGATGCGGAAAGATGAAAGATGAAACAATGCGGAAAGATGAAAGATGAAAGAATGCGGAAGATGAAAGATGAAACAATGCGGAAAGATGAAACAATGCGGAAAGATGAAACAATGCGGAAAGATGAAACAATGCGGAAAGATGAAACAATGCGGAAAGATGAAACTATGCGGAAAGATGAAAGATGAAAGAATGCGGAAAGATGAAAGATGAAACAATGCGGAAAGATGAAAGATGAAACAATGCGGAAAGATGAAAGATGAAAGAATGCGGAAAGATGAAAGATGAAAGAATGCGGAAAGATGAAAGATGAAACAATGCGAAAAGATGAAAGATGAAACAATGCGGAAAGATGAAAGATGAAAGAATGCGGAAGATGAAAGAAGAAACAATGCGGAAAGATGAAACAATGCGGAAAGATGAAACAATGCGGAAAGATGAAACAATGCGGAAAGATGAAAGATGAAACGATGCGGAAAGATGAAAGATGAAACAATGCTGAAAGATGAAAGATGAAACAATGCGGAAAGATGAAAGATGAAACAATGCGGAAAGATGAAAGATGAAACAATGCGGAAAGATGAAAGATGAAACAATGCGGAAAGATGAAAGATGAAACAATGCGGAAAGATGAAACAATGCGGAAAGATGAAACAATGCGGAAAGATGAAACAATGCGGTAAGATGAAACAATGCGGAAAGATGAAACAATGCGGAAAGATGAAACAATGCGGAAAGATGAAACAATGCGGAAAGATGAAACAATGCGGAAAGATGAAACAATGCGGAAAGATGAAACAATGCGGAAAGATGAAACAATGCGGAAAGATGAAACAATGCGGAAAGATGAAACAATGCGGAAAGATGAAACAATGCGGAAAGATGAAACAATGCGGAAAGATGAAAGATGAAAGAATGAGGAAGATGAAAGATGAAACAATGCGGAAAGATGAAACAATGCGGAAAGATGAAAGATAAAACAATGCGGAAAGATGAAAGATGAAACAATGCGGAAAGATGAAAGATGAAAAAATGCGGAAAGATGAAAGATGAAACAATGCGGAAAGATGAAAGATGAAAGAATGCGGAAGATGAAAGATGAAACAATGCGGAAAGATGAAACAATGCGGAAAGATGAAAGATGAAACAATGCGGAAAGATGAAAGATGAAAGAATGCGGAAAGATGAAAGATGAAACAATGCGGAAAGATGAAAGATGAAACAATGCGGAAAGATGAAAGATGAAAGAATGCGGAAAGATGAAAGAGGAAACAATGCGGAAAGATGAAAGATGAAACAATGCGGAAAGATGAAACAATGCGGAAAGATGAAACAATGCGGAAAGATGAAACAATGCGGAAAGATGAAACAATGCGGAAAGATGAAACAATGCGGAAAGATGAAACAATGCGGAAAGATGAAACAATGCGGAAAGATGAAACAATGCGGAAAGATGAAACAATGCGGAAAGATGAAACAATGCGGAAAGATGAAAGATGAAAGAATGCGGAAAGATGAAAGATGAAACAATGCGGAAAGATTAAAGATGAAAGAATGCGGAAAGATGAAAGATGAAACAATGCGAAAAGATGAAAGATGAAACAATGCGGAAAGATGAAAGATGAAAGAATGCGGAAGATGAAAGAAGAAACAATGCGGAAAGATGAAACAATGCGGAAAGATGAAACAATGCGGAAAGATGAAACAATGCGGAAAGATGAAACAATGCGGAAAGATGAAACAATGCGGAAAGATGAAAGATGAAACAATGCGGAAAGATGAAAGATGAAACAATGCTGAAAGATGAAAGATGAAACAATGCGGAAAGATGAAAGATGAAACAATGCGGAAAGATGAAAGATGAAACAATGCGGAAAGATGAAAGATGAAACAATGCGGAAAGATGAAAGATGAAAGAATGCGGAAAGATGAAAGATGAAACAATGCGGAAAGATGAAAGATGAAAGAATGCGGAAGATGAAAGATGAAACAATGCGGAAAGATGAAAGATGAAACAATGCGGAAAGATGAAGATGAAACAATGCGGAAAGATGAAAGATGAAAAAATGCGGAAAGATGAAAGATGAAACAATGCGGAAAGATGAAAGATGAAAGAATGCGGAAAGATGAAAGATGAAACAATGCGGAAAGATGAAAGATGAAAGAATGCGGAAGATGAAAGATGAAACAATGCGGAAAGATGAAACAATGCGGAAAGATGAAACAATGCGGAAAGATGAAAGATGAAACAATGCGGAAAGATGAAAGATGAAACAATGCGGAAAGATGAAAGATGAAACAATGCGGAAAGATGAAAGATGAAACAATGCGGAAAGATGAAAGATGAAACAATGCGGAAAGATGAAAGATGAAACAATGCGGAAAGATGAAAGATGAAAGAATGCGGAAAGATGAAAGATGAAACAATGCGGAAAGATGAAAGATGAAACAATGCGGAAAGATGAAAGATGAAACAATGCGGAAAGATGAAAGATGAAACAATGCGGAAAGATGAAAGATGAAAAAATGCGGAAAGATGAAAGATGAAACAATGCGGAAAGATGAAAGATGAAAGAATGCGGAAGATGAAAGATGAAACAATGCGGAAAGATGAAACAATGCGGAAAGATGAAAGATGAAACAATACGGAAAGATGAAAGATGAAACAATGCGGAAAGATGAACGATGAAAGAATGCGGAAAGATGAAAGATGAAACAATGCGGAAAGATGAAAGATGAAACAATGCGGAAAGATGAAACAATGCGGAAAGATGAAACAATGCGGAAAGATGAAACAATGCGGAAAGATGAAACAATGCGGAAAGATGAAACAATGCGGAAAGATGAAACAATGCGGAAAGATGAAACAATGCGGAAAGATGAAACAATGCGGAAAGATGAAACAATGCGGAAAGATGAAACAATGCGGAAAGATGAAACAATGCGGAAAGATGAAACAATGCGGAAAGATGAAACAATGCGGAAAGATGAAACAATGCGGAAAGATGAAACAATGCGGAAAGATGAAACAATGCGGAAAGATGAAACAATGCGGAAAGATGAAACAATGCGGAAAGATGAAACAATACGGAAAGATGAAACAATGCGGAAAGATGAAACAATGCGGAAAGATGAAACAATGCGGAAAGATGAAAGATGAAACAATGCGGAAAGATGAAAGATGAAAAAATGCGGAAAGATGAAAGATGAAAGAATGCGGAAAGATGAAAGATGAAACAATGCGGAAAGATGAAAGATGAAACAATGCGGAAAGATGAAACAATGCGGAAAGATGAAAGATGAAACAATGCGGAAAGATGAAAGATGAAAAAATGCGGAAAGATGAAAGATGAAACAATGCGGAAAGATGAAAGATGAAAGAATGCGGAAGATGAAAGATGAAACAATGCGGAAAGATGAAACAATGCGGAAAGATGAAAGATGAAACAATGCGGAAAGATGAAAGATGAAACAATGCGGAAAGATGAAAGATGAAACAATGCGGAAAGATGAAAGATGAAACAATGCGGAAAGATGAAAGATGAAACATTGCGGAAAGATGAAAGATGAAACAATGCGGAAAGATGAAAGATGAAAGAATGCGGAAAGATGAAAGATGAAACAATGCGGAAAGATGAAACAATGCGGAAAGATGAAACAATGCGGAAAGATGAAACAATGCGGAATGATGAAACAATGCGGAAAGATGAAACAATGCGGAAAGATGAAACAATGCGGAAAGATGAAACAATGCGGAAAGATGAAAGATGAAAGAATGCGGAAAGATGAAAGATGAAACAATGCGGAAAGATGAAAGATGAAACAATGCGGAAAGATGAAAGATGAAACAATGCGGAAAGATGAAAGGTGAAACAATGCGGAAAGATGAAAGATGAAAGAATGCGGAAAGATGAAAGATGAAAGAATGCGGAAAGATGAAAGATGAAACAATGCGGAAAGATGAAAGATGAAAGAATGCGGAAAGATGAAAGATGAAACAATGCGGAAAGATGAAACAATGCGGAAGGATGAAACAATGCGGAAAGATGAAACAATGCGGAAAGATGAAACAATGCGGAAAGATGAAAGAATGCGGAAAGATGAAACAATGCGGAAAGATGAAACAATGCGGAAAGATGAAACAATGCGGAAAGATGAAAGATGAAACAATGCGGGAAGATGAAAGATGAAAGAATGCGGAAGATGAAAGATGAAACAATGCGGAAAGATGAAACAATGCGGAAAGATGAAAGATGAAACAATGCGGAAAGATGAAAGATGAAACAATGCGGAAAGATGAAAGATGAAACAATGCGGAAAGATGAAAGATGAAACAATGCGGAAAGATGAAAGATGAAACAATGCGGAAAGATGAAACAATGCGGAAAGATGAAACAATGCGGAAAGATGAAACAATGCGGAAAGATGAAACAATGCGGAAAGATGAAACAATGCGGAAAGATGAAACAATGCGGAAAGATGAAACAATGCGGAAATATGAAACAATGCGGAAAGATGAAACAATGCGGAAAGATGAAACAATGCGGAAAGATGAAACAATGCGGAAAGATGAAACAATGCGGAAAGATGAAAGATGAAACAATGCGGAAAGATGAAAGATGAAACAATGCGGAAAGATGAAAGATGAAACAATGCGGAAAGATGAAAGATGAAACAATGCGGAAAGATGAAAGATGAAAGAATGCGGAAAGATGAAAGATGAAACAATGCGGAAAGATGAAAGATGAAACAATGCGGAAAGATGAAAGATGAAAGAATGCGGAAAGATGAAAGATGAAACAATGCGGAAAGATGAAAGATGAAACAATGCGGAAAGATGAAAGATGAAACAATGCGGAAAGATGAAAGATGAAACAATTCGGAAAGATGAAAGATGAAACAATTCGGAAAGATGAAAGATGAAACAATGCGGAAAGATGAAAGATGAAACAATGCGGAAAGATGAAACAATGCGGAAAGATGAAACAATGCGGAAAGATGAAACAATGCGGAAAGATGAAAGATGAAACAATGCGGAAAGATGAAAGATGAAACAATGCGGAAAGATGAAAGATGAAACAATGCGGAAAGATGAAAGATGAAACAATGCGGAAAGATGAAAGATGAAACAATGCGGAAAGATGAAAGATGAAACATTGCGGAAAGATGAAAGATGAAACAATGCGGAAAGATGAAAGATGAAAGAATGCGGAAAGATGAAAGATGAAACAATGCGGAAAGATGAAACAATGCGGAAAGATGAAACAATGCGGAAAGATGAAACAATGCGGAAAGATGAAACAATGCGGAAAGATGAAACAATGCGGAAAGATGAAACAATGCGGAAAGATGAAACAATGCGGAAAGATGAAACAATGCGGAAAGATGAAACAATGCGGAAAGATGAAACAATGCGGAAAGATGAAACAATGCGGAAAGATGAAAGATGAAAGAATGCGGAAAGATGAAAGATGAAACAATGCGGAAAGATGAAAGATGAAAGAATGCGGAAAGATGAAAGATGAAAGAATGCGGAAAGATGAAAGATGAAACAATGCGAAAAGATGAAAGATGAAACAATGCGGAAAGATGAAAGATGAAAGAATGCGGAAGATGAAAGAAGAAACAATGCGGAAAGATGGAACAATGCGGAAAGATGAAAGATGAAACAATGCGGAAAGATGAAAGATGAAACAATGCGGAAAGATGAAAGATGAAACAATGCGGAAAGATGAAACAATGCGGAAAGATGAAACAATGCGGAAAGATGAAACAATGCGGAAAGATGAAACAATGCGGTAAGATGAAACAATGCGGAAAGATGAAACAATGCGGAAAGATGAAACAATGCGGAAAGATGAAACAATGCGGAAAGATGAAACAATGCGGAAAGATGAAACAATGCGGAAAGATGAAACAATGCGGAAAGATGAAACAATGCGGAAAGATGAAACAATGCGGAAAGATGAAACAATGCGGAAAGATGAAACAATGCGGAAAGATGAAACAATGCGGAAAGATGAAACAATGCGGAAAGATGAAACAATGCGGAAAGATGAAACAATGCGGAAAGATGAAAGATGAAACAATGCGGAAAGATGAAAGATGAAAAAATGCGGAAAGATGAAAGATGAAACAATGCCGAAAGATGAAAGATGAAAGAATGAGGAAGATGAAAGATGAAACAATGCGGAAAGATGAAACAATGCGGAAAGATGAAAGATAAAACAATGCGGAAAGATGAAAGATGAAACAATGCGGAAAGATGAAAGATGAAAAAATGCGGAAAGATGAAAGATGAAACAATGCGGAAAGATGAAAGATGAAAGAATGCGGAAAGATGAAAGATGAAAGAATGCGGAAGATGAAAGATGAAACAATGCGGAAAGATGAAAGATGAAACATTGCGGAAAGATGAAAGATGAAACAATGCGGAAAGATGAAAGATGAAAGAATGCGGAAAGATGAAAGATGAAAGAATGCGGAAGATGAAAGATGAAACAATGCGGAAAGATGAAAGATGAAACAATGCGGAAAGATGAAAGATGAAACAATGCGGAAAGATGAAAGATGAAACAATGCGGAAAGATGAAAGATGAAACAATGCGGAAAGATGAAAGATGAAACAATGCGGAAAGATGAAAGATGAAACAATGCGGAAAGATGAAAGATGAAACAATGCGGAAAGATGAAAGATGAAACAATGCGGAAAGATGAAACAATGCGGAAAGATGAAACAATGCGGAAAGATGAAACAATGCGGTAAGATGAAACAATGCGGAAAGATGAAACAATGCGGAAAGATGAAACAATGCGGAAAGATGAAACAATGCGGAAAGATGAAACAATGCGGAAAGATGAAACAATGCGGAAAGATGAAACAATGCGGAAAGATGAAACAATGCGGAAAGATGAAACAATGCGGAAAAATGAAACAATGCGGAAAGATGAAACAATGCGGAAAGATGAAACAATGCGGAAAGATGAAAGATGAAACAATGCGGAAAGATGAAAGATGAAAAAATGCGGAAAGATGAAAGATGAAACAATGCGGAAAGATGAAAGATGAAAGAATGAGGAAGATGAAAGATGAAACAATGCGGAAAGATGAAACAATGCGGAAAGATGAAAGATAAAACAATGCGGAAAGATGAAAGATGAAACAATGCGGATAGATGAAAGATGAAAAAATGCGGAAAGATGAAAGATGAAACAATGCGGAAAGATGAAAGATGAAAGAATGCGGAAGATGAAAGATGCAACAATGCGGAAAGATGAAACAATGCGGAAAGATGAAACAATGCGGAAAGATGAAACAATGCGGAAAGATGAAACAATGCGGAAAGATGAAAGATGAAAGAATGCGGAAAGATGAAAGATGAAACAATGCGGAAAGATGAAAGATGAAACAATGCGGAAAGATGAAAGATGAAAGAATGCGGAAAGATGAAAGATGAAAGAATGCGGAAAGATGAAAGATGAAACAATGCGAAAAGATGAAAGATGAAACAATGCGGAAAGATGAAAGATGAAAGAATGCGGAAGATGAAAGAAGAAACAATGCGGAAAGATGAAACAATGCGGAAAGATGAAACAATGCGGAAAGATGAAAGATGAAACGATGCGGAAAGATGAAAGATGAAACAATGCTGAAAGATGAAAGATGAAACAATGCGGAAAGATGAAAGATGAAACAATGCGGAAAGATGAAAGATGAAACAATGCGGAAAGATGAAAGATGAAACAATGCGGAAAGATGAAAGATGAAACAATGCGGAAAGATGAAACAATGCGGAAAGATGAAACAATGCGGAAAGATGAAACAATGCGGTAAGATGAAACAATGCGGAAAGATGAAACAATGCGGAAAGATGAAACAATGCGGAAAGATGAAACAATGCGGAAAGATGAAACAATGCGGAAAGATGAAACAATGCGGAAAGATGAAACAATGCGGAAAGATGAAACAATGCGGAAAGATGAAACAATGCGGAAAGATGAAACAATGCGGAAAGATGAAACAATGCGGAAAGATGAAACAATGCGGAAAGATGAAAGATGAAACAATGCGGAAAGATGAAAGATGAAAGAATGCGGAAAGATGAAAGATGAAACAATGCGGAAAGATGAAAGATGAAACAATGCGGAAAGATGAAAGATGAAAGAATGCGGAAAGATGAAAGAGGAAACAATGCGGAAAGATGAAAGATGAAACAATGCGGAAAGATGAAACAATGCGGAAAGATGAAACAATGCGGAAAGATGAAACAATGCGGAAAGATGAAACAATGCGGAAAGATGAAACAATGCGGAAAGATGAAACAATGCGGAAAGATGAATCAATGCTGAAAGATGAAACAATGCGGAAAGATGAAACAATGCGGAAAGATGAAAGATGAAAGAATGCGGAAAGATGAAAGATGAAACAATGCGGAAAGATTAAAGATGAAAGAATGCGGAAAGATGAAAGATGAAACAATGCGAAAAGATGAAAGATGAAACAATGCGGAAAGATGAAAGATGAAAGAATGCGGAAGATGAAAGAAGAAACAATGCGGAAAGATGAAACAATACGGAAAGATGAAACAATGCGGAAAGATGAAACAATGCGGAAAGATGAAAGATGAAACAATGCGGAAAGATGAAAGATGAAACAATGCTGAAAGATGAAAGATGAAACAATGCGGAAAGATGAAAGATGAAACAATGCGGAAAGATGAAAGATGAAACAATGCGGAAAGATGAAAGATGAAACAATGCGGAAAGATGAAAGATGAAAGAATGCGGAAAGATGAAAGATGAAACAATGCGGAAAGATGAAAGATGAAAGCATGCGGAAGATGAAAGATGAAACAATGCGGAAAGATGAAAGATGAAACAATGCGGAAAGATGAAGATGAAACAATGCGGAAAGATGAAAGATGAAAAAATGCGGAAAGATGAAAGATGAAACAATGCGGAAAGATGAAAGATGAAAGAATGCGGAAAGATGAAAGATGAAACAATGCGGAAAGATGAAAGATGAAAGAATGCGGAAGATGAAAGATGAAACAATGCGGAAAGATGAAACAATGCGGAAAGATGAAACAATGCGGAAAGATGAAAGATGAAACAATGCGGAAAGATGAAAGATGAAACAATGCGGAAAGATGAAAGATGAAACAATGCGGAAAGATGAAAGATGAAACAATGCGGAAAGATGAAAGATGAAACAATGCGGAAAGATGAAAGATGAAACAATGCGGAAAGATGAAAGATGAAAGAATGCGGAAAGATGAAAGATGAAACAATGCGGAAAGATGAAAGATGAAACAATGCGGAAAGATGAAAGATGAAACAATGCGGAAAGATGAAAGATGAAACAATGCGGAAAGATGAAAGATGAAAAAATGCGGAAAGATGAAAGATGAAACAATGCGGAAAGATGAAAGATGAAAGAATGCGGAAGATGAAAGATGAAACAATGCGGAAAGATGAAACAATGCGGAAAGATGAAAGATGAAACAATACGGAAAGATGAAAGATGAAACAATGCGGAAAGATGAACGATGAAAGAATGCGGAAAGATGAAAGATGAAACAATGCGGAAAGATGAAAGATGAAACAATGCGGAAAGATGAAACAATGCGGAAAGATGAAACAATGCGGAAAGATGAAACAATGCGGAAAGATGAAAGAATGCGGAAAGATGAAAGATGAAAGAATGCGGAAAGATGAAAGATGAAACAATGCGGAAAGATGAAAGATGAAACAATGCGGAAAGATGAAAGATGAAAAAATGCGGAAAGATGAAAGAAGAAAGAATGCGGAAAGATGAAAGATGAAAGAATGCGGAAGATGAAAGATGAAAGAATGCGGAAGATGAAAGATGAAACAATGCGGAAAGATGAAACAATGCGGAAAGATGAAACAATGCGGAAAGATGAAACAATGCGGAAAGATGAAAGATGAAACAATGCGGAAAGATGAAAGATGAAACAATGCGGAAAGATGAAAGATGAAACAATGCGGAAAGATGAAAGATGAAACAATGCGGAAAGATGAAAGATGAAACAATGCGGAAAGATGAAAGATGAAACAATGCGGAAAGATGAAAGATGAAAGAATGCGGAAAGATGAAAGATGAAACAATGCGGAAAGATGAAAGATGAAACAATGCGGAAAGATGAAAGATGAAACAATGCGGAAAGATGAAAGATGAAACAATGCGGAAAGATGAAAGATGAAAAAATGCGGAAAGATGAAAGATGAAACAATGCGGAAAGATGAAAGATGAAAGAATGCGGAAGATGAAAGATGAAACAATGCGGAAAGATGAAACAATGCGGAAAGATGAAAGATGAAACAATACGGAAAGATGAAAGATGAAACAATGCGGAAAGATGAACGATGAAAGAATGCGGAAAGATGAAAGATGAAACAATGCGGAAAGATGAAAGATGAAACAATGCGGAAAGATGAAACAATGCGGAAAGATGAAACAATGCGGAAAGATGAAACAATGCGGAAAGATGAAAGAATGCGGAAAGATGAAAGATGAAAGAATGCGGAAAGATGAAAGATGAAACAATGCGGAAAGATGAAAGATGAAACAATGCGGAAAGATGAAAGATGAAAAAATGCGGAAAGATGAAAGATGAAAGAATGCGGAAAGATGAAAGATGAAACAATGCGAAAAGATGAAAGATGAAACAATGCGGAAAGATGAAAGATGAAAGAATGCGGAAAGATGAAAGATGAAACAATGCGGAAAGATGAAAGATGAAACAATGCGGAAAGATGAAAGATGAAACAATTCGGAAAGATGAAAGATGAAACAATGCGGAAAGATGAAAGATGAAACAATGCGGAAAGATGAAACAATGCGGAAAGATGAAACAATGCGGAAAGATGAAACAATGCGGAAAGATGAAACAATGCGGAAAGATGAAACAATGCGGAAAGATGAAACAATGCGGAAAGATGAAACAATGCGGAAAGATGAAACAATGCGGAAAGATGAAACAATGCGGAAAGATGAAACAATGCGGAAAGATGAAACAATGCGGAAAGATGAAACAATGCGGAAAGATGAAACAATGCGGAAAGATGAAACAATGCGGAAAGATGAAACAATGCGGAAAGATGAAACAATGCGGAAAGATGAAACAATGCGGAAAGATGAAACAATGCGGAAAGATGAAACAATGCGGAAAGATGAAACAATGCGGAAAGATGAAACAATGCGGAAAGATGAAACAATGCGGAAAGATGAAACAATGCGGAAAGATGAAACAATGCGGAAAGATGAAACAATGCGGAAAGATGAAACAATGCGGAAAGATGAAACAATGCGGAAAGATGAAACAATGCGGAAAGATGAAACAATGCGGAAAGATGAAACAATGCGGAAAGATGAAACAATGCGGAAAGATGAAACAATGCGGAAAGATGAAACAATGCGGAAAGATGAAACAATGCGGAAAGATGAAACAATACGGAAAGATGAAACAATGCGGAAAGATGAAACAATGCGGAAAGATGAAACAATGCGGAAAGATGAAAGATGAAACAATGCGGAAAGATGAAAGATGAAAAAATGCGGAAAGATGAAAGATGAAAGAATGCGGAAAGATGAAAGATGAAACAATGCGGAAAGATGAAAGATGAAACAATGCGGAAAGATGAAACAATGCGGAAAGATGAAAGATGAAACAATGCGGAAAGATGAAAGATGAAAAAATGCGGAAAGATGAAAGATGAAACAATGCGGAAAGATGAAAGATGAAAGAATGCGGAAAGATGAAACAATGCGGAAAGATGAAACAATGCGGAAAGATGAAACAATGCGGAATGATGAAACAATGCGGAAAGATGAAACAATGCGGAAAGATGAAACAATGCGGAAAGATGAAACAATGCGGAATGATGAAACAATGCGGAAAGATGAAACAATGCGGAAAGATGAAACAATGCGGAAAGATGAAACAATGCGGAAAGATGAAAGATGAAAGAATGCGGAAAGATGAAAGATGAAACAATGCGGAAAGATGAAAGATGAAACAATGCGGAAAGATGAAAGATGAAACAATGCGGAAAGATGAAAGGTGAAACAATGCGGAAAGATGAAAGATGAAAGAATGCGGAAAGATGAAAGATGAAAGAATGCGGAAAGATGAAAGATGAAACAATGCGGAAAGATGAAAGATGAAAGAATGCGGAAAGATGAAAGATGAAACAATGCGGAAAGATGAAACAATGCGGAAGGATGAAACAATGCGGAAAGATGAAACAATGCGGAAAGATGAAACAATGCGGAAAGATGAAAGAATGCGGAAAGATGAAACAATGCGGAAAGATGAAACAATGCGGAAAGATGAAACAATGCGGAAAGATGAAAGATGAAACAATGCGGGAAGATGAAAGATGAAAGAATGCGGAAGATGAAAGATGAAACAATGCGGAAAGATGAAACAATGCGGAAAGATGAAAGATGAAACAATGCGGAAAGATGAAAGATGAAACAATGCGGAAAGATGAAAGATGAAACAATGCGGAAAGATGAAAGATGAAACAATGCGGAAAGATGAAACAATGCGGAAAGATGAAACAATGCGGAAAGATGAAACAATGCGGAAAGATGAAACAATGCGGAAAGATGAAACAATGCGGAAATATGAAACAATGCGGAAAGATGAAACAATGCGGAAAGATGAAACAATGCGGAAAGATGAAACAATGCGGAAAGATGAAACAATGCGGAAAGATGAAAGATGAAACAATGCGGAAAGATGAAAGATGAAACAATGCGGAAAGATGAAAGATGAAACAATGCGGAAAGATGAAAGATGAAACAATGCGGAAAGATGAAAGATGAAAGAATGCGGAAAGATGAAAGATGAAACAATGCGGAAAGATGAAAGATGAAACAATGCGGAAAGATGAAAGATGAAAGAATGCGGAAAGATGAAAGATGAAACAATGCGGAAAGATGAAAGATGAAACAATGCGGAAAGATGAAAGATGAAACAATGCGGAAAGATGAAAGATGAAACAATTCGGAAAGATGAAAGATGAAACAATTCGGAAAGATGAAAGATGAAACAATGCGGAAAGATGAAAGATGAAACAATGCGGAAAGATGAAACAATGCGGAAAGATGAAACAATGCGGAAAGATGAAACAATGCGGAAAGATGAAACAATGCGGAAAGATGAAACAATGCGGAAAGATGAAACAATGCGGAAAGATGAAACAATGCGGAAAGATGAAACAATGCGGAAAGATGAAACAATGCGGAAAGATGAAACAATGCGGAAAGATGAAACAATGCGGAAAGATGAAACAATGCGGAAAGATGAAACAATGCGGAAAGATGAAACAATGCGGAAAGATGAAACAATGCGGAAAGATGAAACAATGCGGAAAGATAAAACAATGCGGAAAGATGAAAGATGAAAGAATGCGGAAAGGTGAAAGATGAAACAATGCGGAAAGATGAAAGATGAAACAATGCGGAAAGATGAAAGATGAAAGAATGCGGAAAGATGAAAGATGAAAGAATGCGGAAAGATGAAAGATGAAACAATGCTGAAAGATGAAAGATGAAACAATGCGGAAAGATGAAAGATGAAACAATGCGGAAAGATGAAAGATGAAACAATGCGGAAAGATGAAAGATGAAACAATGCGGAAAGATGAAAGATGAAACAATGCGGAAAGATGAAAGATGAAACAATGCGGAAAGATGAAAGATGAAACAATTCGGAAAGATGAAAGATGAAACAATGCGGAAAGATGAAAGATGAAACAATGCGGAAAGATGAAAGATGAAACAATGCGGAAAGATGAAAGATGAAAAAATGCGGAAAGATGAAAGATGAAACAATGCGGAAAGATGAAAGATGAAAGAATGCGGAAAGATGAAAGATGAAACAATGCGGAAAGATGAAAGATGAAAGAATGCGGAAGATGAAAGATGAAACAATGCGGAAAGATGAAACAATGCGGAAAGATGAAACAATGCGGAAAGATGAAACAATGCGGAAAGATGAAAGATGAAACAATGCGGAAAGATGAAAGATGAAAGAATGCGGAAAGATGAAAGATGAAACAATGCGGAAAGATGAAAGATGAAACAATGCGGAAAGATGAAAGATGAAACAATGCGGAAAGATGAAAGATGAAACAATGCGGAAAGATGAAAGATGAAAAAATGCGGAAAGATGAAAGATGAAACAATGCGGAAAGATGAAAGATGAAAGAATGCGGAAGATGAAAGATGAAACAATGCGGAAAGATGAAACAATGCGGAAAGATGAAAGATGAAACAATGCGGAAAGATGAAAGATGAAACAATTCGGAAAGATGAAAGATGAAACAATGCGGAAAGATGAAAGATGAAACAATGCGGAAAGATGAAACAATGCGGAAAGATGAAACAATGCGGAAAGATGAAACAATGCGGAAAGATGAAACAATGCGGAAAGATGAAACAATGCGGAAAGATGAAACAATGCGGAAAGATGAAACAATGCGGAAAGATGAAACAATGCGGAAAGATGAAAAATGCGGAAAGATGAAACAATGCGGAAAGATGAAACAATGCGGAAAGATGAAACAATGCGGAAAGATGAAACAATGCGGAAAGATGAAACAATGCGGAAAGATGAAACAATGCGGAAAGATGAAACAATGCGGAAAGATGAAACAATGCGGAAAGATGAAACAATGCGGAAAGATGAAACAATGCGGAAAGATGAAACAATGCGGAAAGATGAAACAATGCGGAAAGATGAAAGATGAAACAATGCGGAAAGATGAAAGATGAAACAATGCGGAAAGATGAAAGATGAAACAATGCGGAAAGATGAAAGATGAAACAATGCGGAAAGATGAAAGATGAAACATTGCGGAAAGATGAAAGATGAAACAATGCGGAAAGATGAAAGATGAAAGAATGCGGAAAGATGAAAGATGAAACAATGCGGAAAGATGAAACAATGCGGAAAGATGAAAGATGAAAGAATGCGGAAAGATGAAACAATGCGGAAAGATGAAAGATGAAACAATGCGGGAAGATGAAAGATGAAACAATGCGGAAAGATGAAAGATGAAACAATGCGGAAAGATGAAAGATGAAACAATGCGGAAAGATGAAAGATGAAACAATGCGGAAAGATGAAAGATGAAAGAATGCGGAAAGATGAAAGATGAAAGAATGCGGAAAGATGAAAGATGAAACAATGCGGAAAGATGAAAGATGAAATAATGCGGAAAGATGAAAGATGAAACAATGCGGAAAGATGAAACAATGCGGAAGGATGAAACAATGCGGAAAGATGAAACAATGCGGAAAGATGAAACAATGCGGAAAGATGAAAGAATGCGGAAAGATGAAACAATGCGGAAAGATGAAACAATGCGGAAAGATGAAACAATGCGGAAAGATGAAAGATGAAAAAATGCGGAAAGATGAAAGATGAAACAATGAGGAAAGATGAAAGATGAAAGAATGCGGAAGATGAAAGATGAAAGAATGCGGAAAGATGAAACAATGCGGAAAGATGAAAGATGAAACAATGCGGAAAGATGAAAGATGAAACAATGCGGAAAGATGAAAGATGAAACAATGCGGAAAGATGAAAGATGAAACAATGCGGAAAGATGAAAGATGAAACAATGCGGAAAGATGAAAGATGAAAGAATGCGGAAAGATGAAAGATGAAAGAATGCGGAAAGATGAAAGATGAAACAATGCGGAAAGATGAAAGATAAAAGAATGCGGAAAGATGAAAGATGAAACAATGCGGAAAGATGAAACAATGCGGAAGGATGAAACAATGCGGAAAGATGAAACAATGCGGAAAGATGAAACAATGCGGAAAGATGAAAGAATGCGGAAAGATGAAACAATGCGGAAAGATGAAACAATGCGGAAAGATGAAACGATGCGGAAAGATGAAAGATGAAAAAATGCGGAAAGATGAAAGATGAAACAATGAGGAAAGATGAAAGATGAAAGAATGCGGAAGATGAAAGATGAAACAATGCGGAAAGATGAAACAATGCGGAAAGATGAAAGATGAAACAATGCGGAAAGATGAAAGATGAAACAATGCGGAAAGATGAAAGATGAAAGAATGCGGAAAGATGAAAGATGAAACAATGCGGAAAGATGAAAGATGAAACAATGCGGAAAGATGAAAGATGAAACAATGCGGAAAGATGAAAGATGAAAGAATGTGGAAAGATGAAAGATGAAACAATGCGGAAAGATGAAAGATGAAACAATGCGGAAAGATGAAAGAGGAAACAATGCGGAAAGATGAAAGATGAAACAATGCGGAAAGATGAAAGAGGAAAGAATGCGGAAAGATGAAAGATGAAACAATGCGGAAAGATGAAAGATGAAACAATGCGGAAAGATGAAAGATGAAAGAATGCGGAAAGATGAAAGATGAAACAATGCGGAAAGATGAAAGATGAAACAATGCGGAAAGATGAAACAATGCGGAAAGATGAAACAATGCGGAAAGATGAAAGATGAAGAAATGCGGAAAGATGAAAGATGAAACAATGCGGAAAGATGAAAGATGAAAGAATGCGGAAGATGAAAGATGAAACAATTCGGAAAGATGAAACAATGCGGAAAGATGAAAGATGAAACAATGCGGAAAGATGAAAGATGAAACAATGCGGAAAGATGAAAGATGAAACAATGCGGAAAGATGAAAGATGAAACAATGCGGAAAGATGAAAGATGAAACAATGCGGAAAGATGAAAGATGAAACAATGCGGAAAGATGAAAGATGAAACAATGCGGAAAGATGAAAGATGAAACAATTCGGAAAGATGAAACAATGCGGAAAGATGAAACAATGCGGAAAGATGAAACAATGCGGAAAGATGAAACAATGCGGAAAGATGAAACAATGCGGAAAGATGAAACAATGCGGAAAGATGAAACAATGCGGAAAGATGAAACAATGCGGAAAGATGAAACAATGCGGAAAGATGAAACAATGCGGAAAGATGAAACAATGCGGAAAGATGAAACAATGCGGAAAGATGAAACAATGCGGAAAGATGAAAGATGAAAGAATGCGGAAAGATAAAAGATGAAACAATGCGGAAAGATGAAAGATGAAACAATGCGGAAAGATGAAAGATGAAACAATGCGGGAAGATGAAAGATGAAAGAATGCGGAAGATGAAAGATGAAACAATGCGGAAAGATGAAACAATGCGGAAAGATGAAAGATGAAACAATGCGGAAAGATGAAAGATGAAACAATGCGGAAAGATGAAAGATGAAACAATGCGGAAAGATGAAAGATGAAACAATGCGGAAAGATGAAAGATGAAACAATGCGGAAAGATGAAAGATGAAACAATGCGGAAAGATGAAACAATGCGGAAAGATGAAACAATGCGGAAAGATGAAACAATGCGGAAAGATGAAACAATGCGGAAAGATGAAACAATGCGGAAAGATGAAACAATGCGGAAAGATGAAACAATGCGGAAAGATGAAACAATGCGGAAAGATGAAACAATGCGGAAAGATGAAACAATGCGGAAAGATGAAACAATGCGGAAAGATGAAACAATGCGGAAAGATGAAACAATGCGGAAAGATGAAACAATGCGGAAAGATGAAACAATGCGGAAAGATGAAACAATGCGGAAAGATGAAACAATGCGGAAAGATGAAACAATGCGGAAAGATGAAACAATGCGGAAAGATGAAACAATGCGGAAAGATGAAACAATGCGGAAAGATGAAAGATGAAACAATGCGGAAAGATGAAAGATGAAAAAATGCGGAAAGATGAAAGATGAAACAATGCGGAAAGATGAAAGATGAAACAATGCGGAAAGATGAAAGATGAAACAATGCGGAAAGATGAAAGATGAAACAATGCGGAAAGATGAAACAATGCGGAAAGATGAAACAATGCGGAAAGATGAAACAATGCGGAAAGATGAAACAATGCGGAAAGATGAAACAATGCGGAAAGATGAAACAATGCGGAAAGATGAAACAATGCGGAAAGATGAAACAATGCGGAAAGATGAAAGATGAAAGAATGCGGAAAGATAAAAGATGAAACAATGCGGAAAGATGAAAGATGAAACAATGCGGAAAGATGAAAGGTGAAAAAATGCGGAAAGATGAAAGATGAAACAATGCGGAAAGATGAAAGATGAAACAATGCGGAAAGATGAAACAATGCGGAAAGATGAAAGATGAAACAATGCGGAAAGATGAAAGATGAAAAAATGCGGAGAGATGAAAGATGAAACAATGCGGAAAGATGAAATATGAAAGAATGCGGAAGATGAAAGATGAAACAATGCGGAAAGATGAAAGATGAAACATTGCGGAAAGATGAAAGATGAAACAATGCGGAAAGATGAAAGATGAAAGAATGCGGAAAGATGAAAGATGAAACAATGCGGAAAGATGAAAGATGAAACAATTCGGAAAGATGAAAGATGAAACAATTCGGAAAGATGAAAGATGAAACAATGCGGAAAGATGAAAGATGAAACAATGCGGAAAGATGAAACAATGCGGAAAGATGAAACAATGCGGAAAGATGAAACAATGCGGAAAGATGAAACAATGCGGAAAGATGAAACAATGCGGAAAGATGAAACAATGCGGAAAGATGAAACAATGCGGAAAGATGAAACAATGCGGAAAGATGAAACAATGCGGAAAGATGAAACAATGCGGAAAGATGAAACAATGCGGAAAGATGAAACAATGCGGAAAGATGAAACAATGCGGAAAGATGAAACAATGCGGAAAGATGAAACAATGCGGAAAGATGAAACAATGCGGAAAGATGAAACAATGCGGAAAGATGAAACAATGCGGAAAGATGAAACAATGCGGAAAGATGAAACAATGCGGAAAGATGAAACAATGCGGAAAGATGAAACAATGCGGAAAGATGAAACAATGCGGAAAGATGAAACAATGCGGAAAGATGAAACAATGCGGAAAGATGAAACAATGCGGAAAGATGAAAGATGAAACAATGCGGAAAGATGAAAGATCAAACAATGCGGAAAGATGAAAGATGAAACAATGCGGAAAGATGAAAGATGAAACAATGCGGAAAGATGAAAGATGAAACATTGCGGAAAGATGAAAGATGAAACAATGCGGAAAGATGAAAGATGAAAGAATGCGGAAAGATGAAAGATGAAACAATGCGGAAAGATGAAACAATGCGGAAAGATGAAACAATGCGGAAAGATGAAAGATGAAAGAATGCGGAAAGATGAAACAATGCGGAAAGATGAAAGATGAAACAATGCGGAAAGATGAAACAATGCGGAAAGATGAAACAATGCGGAAAGATGAAAGATGAAAAAATGCGGAAAGATGAAAGATGAAACAATGAGGAAAGATGAAAGATGAAAGAATGCGGAAGATGAAAGATGAAACAATGCGGAAAGATGAAACAATGCGGAAAGATGAAAGATGAAACAATGCGGAAAGATGAAAGATGAAAGAATGCGGAAAGATGAAAGATGAAAGAATGCGGAAAGATGAAAGATGAAACAATGCGGAAAGATGAAAGATGAAAGAATGCGGAAAGATGAAAGATGAAACAATGCGGAAAGATGAAAGATGAAACAATGCGGAAAGATGAAAGATGAAAGAATGCGGAAAGATGAAAGATGAAACAATGCGGAAAGATGAAAGATGAAACAATGCGGAAAGATGAAAGATGAAACAATGCGGAAAGATGAAAGATGAAACAATGCGGAAAGATGAAAGAGGAAAGAATGCGGAAAGATGAAAGATGAAACAATGCGGAAAGATGAAAGATGAAAGAATGCGGAAAGATGAAAGATGAAACAATGCGGAAAGATGAAAGATGAAACAATGCGGAAAGATGAAACAATGCGGAAAGATGAAACAATGCGGAAAGATGAAAGATGAAGAAATGCGAAAAGATGAAAGATGAAACAATGCGGAAAGATGAAAGATGAAAGAATGCGGAAGATGAAAGATGAAACAATGCGGAAAGATGAAACAATGCGGAAAGATGAAAGATGAAACAATGCGGAAAGATGAAAGATGAAACAATGCGGAAATATGAAAGATGAAACAATGCGGACAGATGAAAGATGAAACAATGCGGAAAGATGAAAGATGAAACAATTCGGAAAGATGAAAGATGAAACAATGCGAAAAGATGAAAGATGAAACAATGCGGAAAGATGAAAGATGAAACAATGCGGAAAGATGAAAGATGAAAAAATGCGGAAAGATGAAAGATGAAACAATGCGGAAAGATGAAAGATGAAAGAATGCGGAAAGATGAAAGATGAAACAATGCGGGAAGATGAAAGATGAAAGAATGCGGAAGATGAAAGATGAAACAATGCGGAAAGATGAAACAATGCGGAAAGATGAAAGATGAAACAATGCGGAAAGATGAAAGATGAAACAATGCGGAAAGATGAAAGATGAAACAATGCGGAAAGATGAAAGATGAAACAATGCGGAAAGATGAAAGATGAAACAATGCGGAAAGATGAAAGATGAAACAATGCGGAAAGATGAAAGATGAAACAATGCGGAAAGATGAAAATATGCGGAAAGATGAAACAATGCGGAAAGATGAAACAATGCGGAAGGATGAAACAATGCGGAAAGATAAAACAATGCGGAAAGATGAAACAATGCGGAAAGATGAAACAATGCGGAAAGATGAAACAATGCGGAAAGATGAAACAATGCGGAAAGATGAAACAATGCGGAAAGATGAAACAATGCGGAAAGATGAAACAATGCGGAAAGATGAAACAATGCGGAAAGATGAAACAATGCGGAAAGATGAAACAATGCGGAAAGATGAAACAATGCGGAAAGATGAAACAATGCGGAAAGATGAAAGAATGCGGAAAGATGAAACAATGCGGAAAGATGAAAGAATGCGGAAAGATGAAACAATGCGGAAAGATGAAACAATGCGGAAAGATGAAACAATGCGGAAAGATGAAACAATGCGGAAAGATGAAACAATGCGGAAAGATGAAACAATGCGGAAAGATGAAAGATGAAAGAATGCGGAAAGATGAAAGATGAAACAATGCGGAAAGATGAAAGATGAAACAATGCGGAAAGATGAAAGGTGAAAAAATGCGGAAAGATGAAAGATGAAACAATGCGGAAAGATGAAAGATGAAACAATGCGGAAAGATGAAACAATGCGGAAAGATGAAAGATGAAACAATGCGGAAAGATGAAAGATGAAAAAATGCGGAGAGATGAAAGATGAAACAATGCGGAAAGATGAAATATGAAAGAATGCGGAAGATGAAAGATGAAACAATGCGGAAAGATGAAAGATGAAACATTGCGGAAAGATGAAAGATGAAACAATGCGGAAAGATGAAAGATGAAAGAATGCGGAAAGATGAAAGATGAAAGAATGCGGAAGATGAAAGATGAAACAATGCGGAAAGATGAAAGATGAAACAATGCGGAAAGATGAAAGATGAAACAATGCGGAAAGATGAAAGATGAAACAATGCGGAAAGATGAAAGATGAAACAATGCGGAAAGATGAAAGATGAAACAATGCGGGAAGATGAAAGATGAAACAATGCGGAAAGATGAAAGATGAAACAATGCGGAAAGATGAAAGATGAAACAATGCGGAAAGATGAAACAATGCGGAAAGATGAAACAATGCGGAAAGATGAAACAATGCGGTAAGATGAAACAATGCGGAAAGATGAAACAATGCGGAAAGATGAAACAATGCGGAAAGATGAAACAATGCGGAAAGATGAAACAATGCGGAAAGATGAAACAATGCGGAAAGATGAAACAATGCGGAAAGATGAAACAATGCGGAAAGATGAAAGATGAAACAATGCGGAAAGATGAAAGATGAAAAAATGCGGAAAGATGAAAGATGAAACAATGCGGAAAGATGAAAGATGAAAGAATGCGGAAGATAAAAGATGAAACAATGCGGAAAGATGAAACAATGAGGAAATATGAAAGATGAAACAATGCGGAAAGATGGAAGATGAAAAAATGCGGAAAGATGAAAGATGAAACAATGTGGAAAGATGAAAGATGAAAGAATGAGGAAGATGAAAGATGAAACAATGCGGAAAGATGAAACAATGCGGAAAGATGAAACAATGCGGAAAGATGAAACAATGCGGAAAGATGAAAGATAAAACAATGCGGAAAGATGAAAGATGAAACAATGCGGAAAGATGAAACAATGCGGAAAGATGAAACAATGCGGAAAGATGAAACAATGCGGAAAGATGAAACAATGCGGAAAGATGAAACAATGCGGAAAGATGAAACAATGCGGAAAGATGAAACAATGCGGAAAGATGAAACAATGCGGAAAGATGAAACAATGCGGAAAGATGAAACAATGCGGAAAGATGAAACAATGCGGAAAGATGAAACAATGCGGAAAGATGAAACAATGCGGAAAGATGAAACAATGCGGAAAGATGAAACAATGCGGAAAGATGAAACAATGCGGAAAGATGAAACAATGCGGAAAGATGAAACAATGCGGAAAGATGAAACAATGCGGAAAGATGAAACAATGCGGAAAGATGAAATAATGCGGAAAGATGAAACAATGCGGAAAGATGAAACAATGCGGAAAGATGAAAGATGAAACAATGCGGAAAGATGAAAGATGAAAAAATGCGGAAAGATGAAAGATGAAAGAATGCGGAAAGATGAAAGATGAAACAATGCGGAAAGATGAAAGATGAAACAATGCGGAAAGATGAAACAATGCGGAAAGATGAAAGATGAAACAATGCGGAAAGATGAAAGATGAAAAAATGCGGAAAGATGAAAGATGAAACAATGCGGAAAGATGAAAGATGAAACAATGCGGAAAGATGAAAGATGAAACAATGCGGAAAGATTAAAGATGAAACAATGCTGAAAGATGAAAGAATGCGGAAAGATGAAAGATGAAACAATGCGGAAAGATGAAAGATGAAACAATGCGGAAAGATGAAAGATGAAACAATGCGGAAAGATGAAAGATGAAACAATGCGGAAAGATGAAAGATGAAACAATGCGGAAAGATGAAAGATGAAAGAATGCGGAAATATGAAAGATGAAACAATGCGGAAAGATTAAAGATGAAACAATGCGGAAAGATGAAAGATGAAACAATGCGGAAAGATGAAAGATGAAACAATGCGGAAAGATGAAATATGAAACAATGCGGAAAGATGAAACAATGCGGAAAGATGAAACAATGCGGAAAGATGAAACAATGCGGAAAGATGAAAGAATGCGGAAAGATGAAACAATGCGGAAAGATGAAACAATGCGGAAAGATGTAACAATGCGACAAGATGAAACAATGCGGAAAGATGAAACAATGCGGAAAGATGAAACAATGCGGAAAGATGAAACAATGCGGAAAGATGAAACAATGCGGAAAGATGAAAGATGAAACAATGCGGAAAGATGAAACAATGCGGAAAGATGAAACAATGCGGAAAGATGAAACAATGCGGAAAGATGAAACAATGCGGAAAGATGAAACAATGCGGAAAGATGAAACAATGCGGAAAGATGAAACAATGCGGAAAGATGAAACAATGCGGAAAGATGAAACAATGCGGAAAGATGAAACAATGCGGAAAGATGAAACAATGCGGAAAGATGAAACAATGCGGAAAGATGAAACAATGCGGAAAGATGAAACAATGCGGAAAGATGAAACAATGCGGAAAGATGAAACAATGCGGAAAGATGAAACAATGCGGAAAGATGAAACAATGCGGAAAGATGAAACAATGCGGAAAGATGAAACAATGCGGAAAGATGAAACAATGCGGAAAGATGAAACAATGCGGAAAGATGAAACAATGCGGAAAGATGAAACAATGCGGAAAGATGAAACAATGCGGAAAGATGAAACAATGCGGAAAGATGAAAGATGAAAGAATGCGGAAAGATGAAAGATGAAACAATGCGGAAAGATGAAAGATGAAACAATGCGGAAAGATGAAAGGTGAAAAAATGCGGAAAGATGAAAGATGAAACAATGCGGAAAGATGAAAGATGAAACAATGCGGAAAGATGAAACAATGCGGAAAGATGAAAGATGAAACAATGCGGAAAGATGAAAGATGAAAAAATGCGGAAAGATGAAAGATGAAAGAATGCGGAAAGATGAAAGATGAAAGAATGCGGAAGATGAAAGATGAAACAATGCGGAAAGATGAAAGATGAAACATTGCGGAAAGATGAAAGATGAAACAATGCGGAAAGATGAAAGATGAAAGAATGCGGAAAGATGAAAGATGAAAGAATGCGGAAGATGAAAGATGAAACAATGCGGAAAGATGAAAGATGAAACAATGCGGAAAGATGAAAGATGAAACAATGCGGAAAGATGAAAGATGAAAGAATGCGGAAAGATGAAAGATGAAATAATGCGGAAAGATGAAACAATGCGGAAAGATGAAACAATGCGGAAAGATGAAAGATGAAACAATGCGGAAAGATGAAAGATGAAAAAATGCGGAAAGATGAAAGATGAAAGAATGCGGAAAGATGAAAGATGAAACAATGCGGAAAGATGAAAGATGAAACAATGCGGAAAGATGAAACAATGCGGAAAGATGAAACAATGCGGAAAGATGAAACAATGCGGAAAGATGAAACAATGCGGAAAGATGAAACAATGCGGAAAGATGAAACAATGCGGAAAGATGAAACAATGCGGAAAGATGAAACAATGCGGAAAGATGAAACAATGCGGAAAGATGAAAGATGAAAGAATGCGGAAAGATGAAAGATGAAACAATGCGGAAAGATGAAAGATGAAACAATGCGGAAAGATGAAAGGTGAAAAAATGCGGAAAGATGAAAGATGAAACAATGCGGAAAGATGAAAGATGAAACAATGCGGAAAGATGAAACAATGCGGAAAGATGAAAGATGAAACAATGCGGAAAGATGAAAGATGAAAAAATGCGGAAAGATGAAAGATGAAAGAATGCGGAAAGATGAAAGATGAAAGAATGCGGAAGATGAAAGATGAAACAATGCGGAAAGATGAAAGATGAAACATTGCGGAAAGATGAAAGATGAAACAATGCGGAAAGATGAAAGATGAAAGAATGCGGAAAGATGAAAGATGAAAGAATGCGGAAGATGAAAGATGAAACAATGCGGAAAGATGAAAGATGAAACAATGCGGAAAGATGAAAGATGAAACAATGCGGAAAGATGAAAGATGAAAGAATGCGGAAAGATGAAAGATGAAATAATGCGGAAAGATGAAACAATGCGGAAAGATGAAACAATGCGGAAAGATGAAAGATGAAACAATGCGGAAAGATGAAAGATGAAAAAATGCGGAAAGATGAAAGATGAAAGAATGCGGAAAGATGAAAGATGAAACAATGCGGAAAGATGAAAGATGAAACAATGCGGAAAGATGAAACAATGCGGAAAGATGAAAGATGAAACAATGCGGAAAGATGAAAGATGAAAAAATGCGGAAAGATGAAAGATGAAACAATGCGGAAAGATGAAAGATGAAAGAATGCGGAAGATGAAAGATGAAACAATGCGGAAAGATGAAAGATGAAACAATGCGGAAAGATGAAAGATGAAACAATGCGGAAAGATGAAAGATGAAACAATGCGGAAAGATGAAAGATGAAACAATGCGGAAAGATGAAAGATGAAACAAAGCGGAAAGATGAAAGATGAAACAATGCGGAAAGATGAAAGATGAAACAATGCGGAAAGATGAAACAATGCGGAAAGATGAAACAATGCGGAAAGATGAAACAATGCGGAAAGATGAAACAATGCGGAAAGATGAAACAATGCGGAAAGATGAAACAATGCGGAAAGATGAAACAATGCGGAAAGATGAAACAATGCGGAAAGATGAAACAATGCGGAAAGATGAAACAATGCGGAAAGATGAAACAATGCGGAAAGATGAAACAATGCGGAAAGATGAAACAATGCGGAAAGATGAAAGATGAAACAATGCGGAAAGATGAAAGATGAAACAATGCGGAAAGATGAAAGATGAAACAATGCGGAAAGATGAAAGATGAAACAATGCGGAAAGATGAAAGATGAAACAATGCGGAAAGATGAAAGATGAAACAATGCGGAAAGATGAAAGATGAAACAATGCGGAAAGATGACAGATGAAACAATTCGGAAAGATGAAACAATGCGGAAAGATGAAACAATGCGGAAAGATGAAACAATGCGGAAAGATGAAACAATGCGGAAAGATGAAACAATGCGGAAAGATGAAACAATGCGGAAAGATGAAACAATGCGGAAAGATGAAACAATGCGGAAAGATGAAACAATGCAGAAAGATGAAACAATGCGGAAAGATGAAACAATGCGGAAAGATGAAACAATGCGGAAAGATGAAACAATGCGGAAAGATGAAACAATGCGGAAAGATGAAACAATGCGGAAAGATGAAACAATGCGGAAAGATGAAACAATGCGGAAAGATGAAACAATGCGGAAAGATGAAAGATGAAAGAATGCGGAAAGATAAAAGATGAAACAATGCGGAAAGATGAAAGATGAAACAATGCGGAAAGATGAAAGATGAAACAATGCGGGAAGATGAAAGATGAAAGAATGCGGAAGATGAAAGATGAAACAATGCGGAAAGATGAAACAATGCGGAAAGATGAAAGATGAAACAATGCGGAAAGATGAAAGATGAAACAATGCGGAAAGATGAAAGATGAAACAATGCGGAAAGATGAAAGATGAAACAATGCGGAAAGATGAAAGATGAAACAATGCGGAAAGATGAAACAATGCGGAAAGATGAAACAATGCGGAAAGATGAAACAATGCGGAAAGATGAAACAATGCGGAAAGATGAAACAATGCGGAAAGATGAAACAATGCGGAAAGATGAAACAATGCGGAAAGATGAAACAATGCGGAAAGATGAAACAATGCGGAAAGATGAAACAATGCGGAAAGATGAAACAATGCGGAAAGATGAAACAATGCGGAAAGATGAAACAATGCGGAAAGATGAAACAATGCGGAAAGATGAAACAATGCGGAAAGATGAAACAATGCGGAAAGATGAAACAATGCGGAAAGATGAAACAATGCGGAAAGATGAAACAATGCGGAAAGATGAAACAATGCGGAAAGATGAAACAATGCGGAAAGATGAAACAATGCGGAAAGATGAAACAATTCGGAAAGATGAAACAATGCGGAAAGATGAAACAATGCGGAAAGATGAAAGATGAAACAATGCGGAAAGATGAAAGATGAAAAAATGCGGAAAGATGAAAGATGAAACAATGCGGAAAGATGAAAGATGAAACAATGCGGAAAGATGAAAGATGAAACAATGCGGAAAGATGAAAGATGAAACAATGCGGAAAGATGAAACAATGCGGAAAGATGAAACAATGCGGAAAGATGAAACAATGCGGAAAGATGAAACAATGCGGAAAGATGAAACAATGCGGAAAGATGAAACAATGCGGAAAGATGAAACAATGCGGAAAGATGAAACAATGCGGAAAGATGAAACAATGCGGAAAGATGAAAGATGAAAGAATGCGGAAAGATAAAAGATGAAACAATGCGGAAAGATGAAAGATGAAACAATGCGGAAAGATGAAAGGTGAAAAAATGCGGAAAGATGAAAGATGAAACAATGCGGAAAGATGAAAGATGAAACAATGCGGAAAGATGAAACAATGCGGAAAGATGAAAGATGAAACAATGCGGAAAGATGAAAGATGAAAAAATGCGGAGAGATGAAAGATGAAACAATGCGGAAAGATGAAATATGAAAGAATGCGGAAGATGAAAGATGAAACAATGCGGAAAGATGAAAGATGAAACATTGCGGAAAGATGAAAGATGAAACAATGCGGAAAGATGAAAGATGAAAGAATGCGGAAAGATGAAAGATGAAACAATGCGGAAAGATGAAAGATGAAACAATTCGGAAAGATGAAAGATGAAACAATTCGGAAAGATGAAAGATGAAACAATGCGGAAAGATGAAAGATGAAACAATGCGGAAAGATGAAACAATGCGGAAAGATGAAACAATGCGGAAAGATGAAACAATGCGGAAAGATGAAACAATGCGGAAAGATGAAACAATGCGGAAAGATGAAACAATGCGGAAAGATGAAACAATGCGGAAAGATGAAACAATGCGGAAAGATGAAACAATGCGGAAAGATGAAACAATGCGGAAAGATGAAACAATGCGGAAAGATGAAACAATGCGGAAAGATGAAACAATGCGGAAAGATGAAACAATGCGGAAAGATGAAACAATGCGGAAAGATGAAACAATGCGGAAAGATGAAACAATGCGGAAAGATGAAACAATGCGGAAAGATGAAACAATGCGGAAAGATGAAACAATGCGGAAAGATGAAACAATGCGGAAAGATGAAACAATGCGGAAAGATGAAACAATGCGGAAAGATGAAACAATGCGGAAAGATGAAACAATGCGGAAAGATGAAACAATGCGGAAAGATGAAACAATGCGGAAAGATGAAACAATGCGGAAAGATGAAACAATGCGGAAAGATGAAACAATGCGGAAAGATGAAACAATGCGGAAAGATGAAACAATGCGGAAAGATGAAAGATGAAACAATGCGGAAAGATGAAAGATCAAACAATGCGGAAAGATGAAAGATGAAACAATGCGGAAAGATGAAAGATGAAACAATGCGGAAAGATGAAAGATGAAACATTGCGGAAAGATGAAAGATGAAACAATGCGGAAAGATGAAAGATGAAACAATGCGGAAAGATGAAAGATGAAACAATGCGGAAAGATGAAAGATGAAACAATGCGGAAAGATGAAAGATGAAACAATGCGGAAAGATGACAGATGAAACAATTCGGAAAGATGAAACAATGCGGAAAGATGAAACAATGCGGAAAGATGAAACAATGCGGAAAGATGAAACAATGCGGAAAGATGAAACAATGCGGAAAGATGAAACAATGCGGAAAGATGAAAGATGAAAGAATGCGGAAAGATAAAAGATGAAACAATGCGGAAAGATGAAAGATGAAACAATGCGGAAAGATGAAAGGTGAAAAAATGCGGAAAGATGAAAGATGAAACAATGCGGAAAGATGAAAGATGAAACAATGCGGAAAGATGAAACAATGCGGAAAGATGAAAGATGAAACAATGCGGAAAGATGAAAGATGAAACAATGCGGAAAGATGAAATATGAAAGAATGCGGAAGATGAAAGATGAAACAATGCGGAAAGATGAAAGATGAAACATTGCGGAAAGATGAAAGATGAAACAATGCGGAAAGATGAAAGATGAAAGAATGCGGAAAGATGAAAGATGAAACAATGCGGAAAGATGAAAGATGAAACAATTCGGAAAGATGAAAGATGAAACAATGCGGAAAGATGAAAGATGAAACAATGCGGAAAGATGAAACAATGCGGAAAGATGAAACAATGCGGAAAGATGAAACAATGCGGAAAGATGAAACAATGCGGAAAGATGAAACAATGCGGAAAGATGAAACAATGCGGAAAGATGAAACAATGCGGAAAGATGAAACAATGCGGAAAGATGAAACAATGCGGAAAGATGAAACAATGCGGAAAGATGAAACAATGCGGAAAGATGAAACAATGCGGAAAGATGAAACAATGCGGAAAGATGAAACAATGCGGAAAGATGAAAGATGAAACAATGCGGAAAGATGAAAGATGAAACAATGCGGAAAGATGAAAGATGAAACAATGCGGAAAGATGAAAGATGAAACAATGCGGAAAGATGAAAGATGAAACAATGCGGAAAGATGAAAGATGAAACAATGCGGAAAGATGAAAGATGAAACAATGCGGAAAGATGACAGATGAAACAATTCGGAAAGATGAAACAATGCGGAAAGATGAAACAATGCGGAAAGATGAAACAATGCGGAAAGATGAAACAATGCGGAAAGATGAAACAATGCGGAAAGATGAAACAATGCGGAAAGATGAAACAATGCGGAAAGATGAAACAATGCGGAAAGATGAAACAATGCGGAAAGATGAAACAATGCGGAAAGATGAAACAATGCGGAAAGATGAAACAATGCGGAAAGATGAAACAATGCGGAAAGATGAAACAATGCGGAAAGATGAAACAATGCGGAAAGATGAAACAATGCGGAAAGATGAAACAATGCGGAAAGATGAAACAATGCGGAAAGATGAAACAATGCGGAAAGATGAAACAATGCGGAAAGATGAAAGATGAAAGAATGCGGAAAGATAAAAGATGAAACAATGCGGAAAGATGAAAGATGAAACAATGCGGAAAGATGAAAGATGAAACAATGCGGGAAGATGAAAGATGAAAGAATGCGGAAGATGAAAGATGAAACAATGCGGAAAGATGAAACAATGCGGAAAGATGAAAGATGAAACAATGCGGAAAGATGAAAGATGAAACAATGCGGAAAGATGAAAGATGAAACAATGCGGAAAGATGAAAGATGAAACAATGCGGAAAGATGAAAGATGAAACAATGCGGAAAGATGAAACAATGCGGAAAGATGAAACAATGCGGAAAGATGAAACAATGCGGAAAGATGAAACAATGCGGAAAGATGAAACAATGCGGAAAGATGAAACAATGCGGAAAGATGAAACAATGCGGAAAGATGAAACAATGCGGAAAGATGAAACAATGCGGAAAGATGAAACAATGCGGAAAGATGAAACAATGCGGAAAGATGAAACAATGCGGAAAGATGAAACAATGCGGAAAGATGAAACAATGCGGAAAGATGAAACAATGCGGAAAGATGAAACAATGCGGAAAGATGAAACAATGCGGAAAGATGAAACAATGCGGAAAGATGAAACAATGCGGAAAGATGAAACAATGCGGAAAGATGAAACAATGCGGAAAGATGAAACAATGCGGAAAGATGAAACAATGCGGAAAGATGAAACAATTCGGAAAGATGAAACAATGCGGAAAGATGAAACAATGCGGAAAGATGAAAGATGAAACAATGCGGAAAGATGAAAGATGAAAAAATGCGGAAAGATGAAAGATGAAACAATGCGGAAAGATGAAAGATGAAACAATGCGGAAAGATGAAAGATGAAACAATGCGGAAAGATGAAAGATGAAACAATGCGGAAAGATGAAACAATGCGGAAAGATGAAACAATGCGGAAAGATGAAACAATGCGGAAAGATGAAACAATGCGGAAAGATGAAACAATGCGGAAAGATGAAACAATGCGGAAAGATGAAACAATGCGGAAAGATGAAACAATGCGGAAAGATGAAAGATGAAAGAATGCGGAAAGATAAAAGATGAAACAATGCGGAAAGATGAAAGATGAAACAATGCGGAAAGATGAAAGGTGAAAAAATGCGGAAAGATGAAAGATGAAACAATGCGGAAAGATGAAAGATGAAACAATGCGGAAAGATGAAACAATGCGGAAAGATGAAAGATGAAACAATGCGGAAAGATGAAAGATGAAAAAATGCGGAGAGATGAAAGATGAAACAATGCGGAAAGATGAAATATGAAAGAATGCGGAAGATGAAAGATGAAACAATGCGGAAAGATGAAAGATGAAACATTGCGGAAAGATGAAAGATGAAACAATGCGGAAAGATGAAAGATGAAAGAATGCGGAAAGATGAAAGATGAAACAATGCGGAAAGATGAAAGATGAAACAATTCGGAAAGATGAAAGATGAAACAATTCGGAAAGATGAAAGATGAAACAATGCGGAAAGATGAAAGATGAAACAATGCGGAAAGATGAAACAATGCGGAAAGATGAAACAATGCGGAAAGATGAAACAATGCGGAAAGATGAAACAATGCGGAAAGATGAAACAATGCGGAAAGATGAAACAATGCGGAAAGATGAAACAATGCGGAAAGATGAAACAATGCGGAAAGATGAAACAATGCGGAAAGATGAAACAATGCGGAAAGATGAAACAATGCGGAAAGATGAAACAATGCGGAAAGATGAAACAATGCGGAAAGATGAAACAATGCGGAAAGATGAAACAATGCGGAAAGATGAAACAATGCGGAAAGATGAAACAATGCGGAAAGATGAAACAATGCGGAAAGATGAAACAATGCGGAAAGATGAAACAATGCGGAAAGATGAAACAATGCGGAAAGATGAAACAATGCGGAAAGATGAAACAATGCGGAAAGATGAAACAATGCGGAAAGATGAAACAATGCGGAAAGATGAAACAATGCGGAAAGATGAAACAATGCGGAAAGATGAAACAATGCGGAAAGATGAAACAATGCGGAAAGATGAAACAATGCGGAAAGATGAAACAATGCGGAAAGATGAAAGATGAAACAATGCGGAAAGATGAAAGATCAAACAATGCGGAAAGATGAAAGATGAAACAATGCGGAAAGATGAAAGATGAAACAATGCGGAAAGATGAAAGATGAAACATTGCGGAAAGATGAAAGATGAAACAATGCGGAAAGATGAAAGATGAAAGAATGCGGAAAGATGAAAGATGAAACAATGCGGAAAGATGAAACAATGCGGAAAGATGAAACAATGCGGAAAGATGAAAGATGAAAGAATGCGGAAAGATGAAACAATGCGGAAAGATGAAACAATGCGGAAAGATGAAACAATGCGGAAAGATGAAACAATGCGGAAAGATGAAAGATGAAAAAATGCGGAAAGATGAAAGATGAAACAATGAGGAAAGATGAAAGATGAAAGAATGCGGAAGATGAAAGATGAAACAATGCGGAAAGATGAAACAATGCGGAAAGATGAAAGATGAAACAATGCGGAAAGATGAAAGATGAAAGAATGCGGAAAGATGAAAGATGAAACAATGCGGAAAGATGAAAGATGAAACAATTCGGAAAGATGAAAGATGAAACAATGCGAAAAGATGAAAGATGAAACAATGCGGAAAGATGAAAGATGAAACAATGCGGAAAGATGAAAGATGAAAAAATGCGGAAAGATGAAAGATGAAACAATGCGGAAAGATGAAAGATGAAAGAATGCGGAAAGATGAAAGATGAAACAATGCGGGAAGATGAAAGATGAAAGAATGCGGAAGATGAAAGATGAAACAATGCGGAAAGATGAAACAATGCGGAAAGATGAAAGATGAAACAATGCGGAAAGATGAAAGATGAAACAATGCGGAAAGATGAAAGATGAAACAATGCGGAAAGATGAAAGATGAAACAATGCGGAAAGATGAAAGATGAAACAATGCGGAAAGATGAAAGATGAAACAATGCGGAAAGATGAAAGATGAAACAATGCGGAAAGATGAAACAATGCGGAAAGATGAAACAATGCGGAAAGATGAAACAATGCGGAAGGATGAAACAATGCGGAAAGATAAAACAATGCGGAAAGATGAAACAATGCGGAAAGATGAAACAATGCGGAAAGATGAAACAATGCGGAAAGATGAAACAATGCGGAAAGATGAAACAATGCGGAAAGATGAAACAATGCGGAAAGATGAAACAATGCGGAAAGATGAAACAATGCGGAAAGATGAAACAATGCGGAAAGATGAAACAATGCGGAAAGATGAAACAATGCGGAAAGATGAAACAATGCGGAAAGATGAAAGAATGCGGAAAGATGAAAGAATGCGGAAAGATGAAACAATGCGGAAAGATGAAACAATGCGGAAAGATGAAACAATGCGGAAAGATGAAACAATGCGGAAAGATGAAACAATGCGGAAAGATGAAACAATGCGGAAAGATGAAAGATGAAAGAATGCGGAAAGATGAAAGATGAAACAATGCGGAAAGATGAAAGATGAAACAATGCGGAAAGATGAAAGGTGAAAAAATGCGGAAAGATGAAAGATGAAACAATGCGGAAAGATGAAAGATGAAACAATGCGGAAAGATGAAACAATGCGGAAAGATGAAAGATGAAACAATGCGGAAAGATGAAAGATGAAAAAATGCGGAGAGATGAAAGATGAAACAATGCGGAAAGATGAAATATGAAAGAATGCGGAAGATGAAAGATGAAACAATGCGGAAAGATGAAAGATGAAACATTGCGGAAAGATGAAAGATGAAACAATGCGGAAAGATGAAAGATGAAAGAATGCGGAAAGATGAAAGATGAAAGAATGCGGAAGATGAAAGATGAAACAATGCGGAAAGATGAAAGATGAAACAATGCGGAAAGATGAAAGATGAAACAATGCGGAAAGATGAAAGATGAAACAATGCGGAAAGATGAAAGATGAAACAATGCGGAAAGATGAAAGATGAAACAATGCGGAAAGATGAAAGATGAAACAATGCGGAAAGATGAAAGATGAAACAATGCGGAAAGATGAAAGATGAAACAATGCGGAAAGATGAAACAATGCGGAAAGATGAAACAATGCGGAAAGATGAAAGATAAAACAATGCGGAAAGATGAAAGATGAAACAATGCGGAAAGATGAAACAATGCGGAAAGATGAAACAATGCGGAAAGATGAAACAATGCGGAAAGATGAAACAATGCGGAAAGATGAAACAATGCGGAAAGATGAAACAATGCGGAAAGATGAAACAATGCGGAAAGATGAAACAATGCGGAAAGATGAAACAATGCGGAAAGATGAAACAATGCGGAAAGATGAAACAATGCGGAAAGATGAAACAATGCGGAAAGATGAAACAATGCGGAAAGATGAAACAATGCGGAAAGATGAAACAATGCGGAAAGATGAAACAATGCGGAAAGATGAAACAATGCGGAAAGATGAAACAATGCGGAAAGATGAAACAATGCGGAAAGATGAAACAATGCGGAAAGATGAAATAATGCGGAAAGATGAAACAATGCGGAAAGATGAAACAATGCGGAAAGATGAAAGATGAAACAATGCGGAAAGATGAAAGATGAAAAAATGCGGAAAGATGAAAGATGAAAGAATGCGGAAAGATGAAAGATGAAACAATGCGGAAAGATGAAAGATGAAACAATGCGGAAAGATGAAACAATGCGGAAAGATGAAAGATGAAACAATGCGGAAAGATGAAAGATGAAAAAATGCGGAAAGATGAAAGATGAAACAATGCGGAAAGATGAAAGATGAAACAATGCGGAAAGATGAAAGATGAAACAATGCGGAAAGATTAAAGATGAAACAATGCTGAAAGATGAAAGAATGCGGAAAGATGAAAGATGAAACAATGCGGAAAGATGAAAGATGAAACAATGCGGAAAGATGAAAGATGAAACAATGCGGAAAGATGAAAGATGAAACAATGCGGAAAGATGAAAGATGAAACAATGCGGAAAGATGAAAGATGAAAGAATGCGGAAATATGAAAGATGAAACAATGCGGAAAGATTAAAGATGAAACAATGCGGAAAGATGAAAGATGAAACAATGCGGAAAGATGAAAGATGAAACAATGCGGAAAGATGAAATATGAAACAATGCGGAAAGATGAAACAATGCGGAAAGATGAAACAATGCGGAAAGATGAAACAATGCGGAAAGATGAAAGAATGCGGAAAGATGAAACAATGCGGAAAGATGAAACAATGCGGAAAGATGTAACAATGCGACAAGATGAAACAATGCGGAAAGATGAAACAATGCGGAAAGATGAAACAATGCGGAAAGATGAAACAATGCGGAAAGATGAAAGATGAAACAATGCGGAAAGATGAAACAATGCGGAAAGATGAAACAATGCGGAAAGATGAAACAATGCGGAAAGATGAAACAATGCGGAAAGATGAAACAATGCGGAAAGATGAAACAATGCGGAAAGATGAAACAATGCGGAAAGATGAAACAATGCGGAAAGATGAAACAATGCGGAAAGATGAAACAATGCGGAAAGATGAAACAATGCGGAAAGATGAAACAATGCGGAAAGATGAAACAATGCGGAAAGATGAAACAATGCGGAAAGATGAAACAATGCGGAAAGATGAAACAATGCGGAAAGATGAAACAATGCGGAAAGATGAAACAATGCGGAAAGATGAAACAATGCGGAAAGATGAAACAATGCGGAAAGATGAAACAATGCGGAAAGATGAAACAATGCGGAAAGATGAAACAATGCGGAAAGATGAAACAATGCGGAAAGATGAAACAATGCGGAAAGATGAAACAATGCGGAAAGATGAAACAATGCGGAAAGATGAAACAATGCGGAAAGATGAAACAATGCGGAAAGATGAAACAATGCGGAAAGATGAAACAATGCGGAAAGATGAAACAATGCGGAAAGATGAAACAATGCGGAAAGATGAAACAATGCGGAAAGATGAAACAATGCGGAAAGATGAAAGATGAAAGAATGCGGAAAGATGAAAGATGAAACAATGCGGAAAGATGAAAGATGAAACAATGCGGAAAGATGAAAGGTGAAAAAATGCGGAAAGATGAAAGATGAAACAATGCGGAAAGATGAAAGATGAAACAATGCGGAAAGATGAAACAATGCGGAAAGATGAAAGATGAAACAATGCGGAAAGATGAAAGATGAAAAAATGCGGAAAGATGAAAGATGAAAGAATGCGGAAAGATGAAAGATGAAAGAATGCGGAAGATGAAAGATGAAACAATGCGGAAAGATGAAAGATGAAACATTGCGGAAAGATGAAAGATGAAACAATGCGGAAAGATGAAAGATGAAAGAATGCGGAAAGATGAAAGATGAAAGAATGCGGAAGATGAAAGATGAAACAATGCGGAAAGATGAAAGATGAAACAATGCGGAAAGATGAAAGATGAAACAATGCGGAAAGATGAAAGATGAAAGAATGCGGAAAGATGAAAGATGAAACAATGCGGAAAGATGAAAGATGAAACAATGCGGAAAGATGAAAGATGAAACAATGCGGAAAGATGAAAGATGAAACAATACGGAAAGATGAAAGATGAAACAATGCGGAAAGATGAAACAATGCGGAAAGATGAAACAATGCGGAAAGATGAAACAATGCGGTAAGATGAAACAATGCGGAAAGATGAAACAATGCGGAAAGATGAAACAATGCGGAAAGATGAAACAATGCGGAAAGATGAAACAATGCGGAAAGATGAAACAATGCGGAAAGATGAAACAATGCGGAAAGATGAAACAATGCGGAAAGATGAAACAATGCGGAAAGATGAAACAATGCGGAAAGATGAAACAATGCGGAAAGACGAAACAATGCGGAAAGATGAAACAATGCGGAAAGATGAAAGATGAAACAATGCGGAAAGATGAAAGATGAAAAAATGCGGAAAGATGAAAGATGAAACAATGCGGAAAGATGAAAGATGAAAGAATGAGGAAGATGAAAGATGAAACAATGCGGAAAGATGAAACAATGCGGAAAGATGAAAGATAAAACAATGCGGAAAGATGAAAGATGAAACAATGCGGAAAGATGAAAGATGAAAAAATGCGGAAAGATGAAAGATGAAACAATGCGGAAAGATGAAAGATGAAACAATGCGGAAAGATGAAAGATGAAAAAATGCGGAAAGATGAAAGATGAAACAATGCGGAAAGATGAGAGATGAAAGAATGCGGAAGATAAAAGATGAAACAATGCGGAAAGATGAAACAATGAGGAAAGATGAAAGATGAAACAATGCGGAAAGATGGAAGATGAAAAAATGCGGAAAGATGAAAGATGAAACAATGTGGAAAGATGAAAGATGAAAGAATGAGGAAGATGAAAGATGAAACAATGCGGAAAGATGAAACAATGCGGAAAGATGAAACAATGCGGAAAGATGAAACAATGCGGAAAGATGAAAGATAAAACAATGCGGAAAGATGAAAGATGAAACAATGCGGAAAGATGAAACAATGCGGAAAGATGAAACAATGCGGAAAGATGAAACAATGCGGAAAGATGAAACAATGCGGAAAGATGAAACAATGCGGAAAGATGAAACAATGCGGAAAGATGAAACAATGCGGAAAGATGAAACAATGCGGAAAGATGAAACAATGCGGAAAGATGAAACAATGCGGAAAGATGAAACAATGCGGAAAGATGAAACAATGCGGAAAGTTGAAACAATGCGGAAAGATGAAACAATGCGGAAAGATGAAACAATGCGGAAAGATGAAACAATGCGGAAAGATGAAACAATGCGGAAAGATGAAACAATGCGGAAAGATGAAACAATGCGGAAAGATGAAACAATGCGGAAAGATGAAACAATGCGGAAAGATGAAACAATGCGGAAAGATGAAACAATGCGGAAAGATGAAACAATGCGGAAAGATGAAACAATGCGGAAAGATGAAACAATGCGGAAAGATGAAACAATGCGGAAAGATGAAACAATGCGGAAAGATGAAACAATGCGGAAAGATGAAACAATGCGGAAAGATGAAAGATGAAAGAATGCGGAAAGATAAAAGATGAAACAATGCGGAAAGATGAAAGATGAATCAATGCGGAAAGATGAAAGGTGAAAAAATGCGGAAAGATGAAAGATGAAACAATGCGGAAAGATGAAAGACGAAACAATGCGGAAAGATGAAACAATGCGGAAAGATGAAAGATGAAACAATGCGGAAAGATGAAAGATGAAAAAATGCGGAGAGATGAAAGATGAAACAATGCGGAAAGATGAAATATGAAAGAATGCGGAAGATGAAAGATGAAACAATGCGTAAAGATGAAAGATGAAACATTGCGGAAAGATGAAAGATGAAACAATGCGGAAAGATGAAAGATGAAAGAATGCGGAAAGATGAAAGATGAAACAATGCGGAAAGATGAAAGATGAAACAATGCGGAAAGATGAAACAATGCGGAAAGATGAAACAATGCGGAAAGATGAAAGATGAAACAATGCGGAAAGATGAAACAATGCGGAAAGATGAAACAATGCGGAAAGATGAAACAATGCGGAAAGATGAAACAATGCGGAAAGATGAAACAATGCGGAAAGATGAAACAATGCGGAAAGATGAAACAATGCGGAAAGATGAAACAATGCGGAAAGATGAAACAATGCGGAAAGATGAAACAATGCGGAAAGATGAAACAATGCGGAAAGATGAAACAATGCGGAAAGATGAAACAATGCGGAAAGATGAAACAATGCGTAAAGATGAAACAATGCGGAAAGATGAAACAATGCGGAAAGATGAAACAATGCGGAAAGATGAAACAATGCGGAAAGATGAAACAATGCGGAAAGATGAAACAATGCGGAAAGATGAAACAATGCGGAAAGATGAAACAATGCGGAAAGATGAAACAATGCGGAAAGATGAAACAATGCGGAAAGATGAAACAATGCGGAAAGATGAAACAATGCGGAAAGATGAAACAATGCGGAAAGATGAAACAATGCGGAAAGATGAAACAATGCGGAAAGATGAAAGATGAAAGAATGCGGAAAGATGAAAGATGAAAGAATGCGGAAAGATGAAAGATGAAACAATGCGGAAAGATGAAAGATGAAACAATGCGGAAAGATGAAAGGTGAAAAAATGCGGAAAGATGAAAGATGAAACAATGCGGAAAGATGAAAGATGAAACAATGCGGAAAGATGAAACAATGCGGAAAGGTGAAAGATGAAACAATGCGGAAAGATGAAAGATGAAAAAATGCGGAGAGATGAAAGATGAAACAATGCGGAAAGATGAAATATGAAAGAATGCGGAAGATGAAAGATGAAACAATGCGGAAAGATGAAAGATGAAACATTGCGGAAAGATGAAAGATGAAACAATGCGGAAAGATGAAAGATGAAAGAATGCGGAAAGATGAAAGATGAAAGAATGCGGAAGATGAAAGATGAAACAATGCGGAAAGATGAAAGATGAAACAATGCGGAAAGATGAAAGATGAAACAATGCGGAAAGATGAAAGATGAAACAATGCGGAAAGATGAAAGATGAAACAATCCGGAAAGATGAAAGATGAAACAATGCGGAAAGATGAAAGATGAAACAATGCGGAAAGATGAAACAATGCGGAAAGATGAAACAATGCGGAAAGATGAAACAATGCGGTAAGATGAAACAATGCGGAAAGATGAAACAATGCGGAAAGATGAAACAATGCGGAAAGATGAAACAATGCGGAAAGATGAAACAATGCGGAAAGATGAAACAATGCGGAAAGATGAAACAATGCGGAAAGATGAAACAATGCGGAAAGATGAAACAATGCGGAAAGATGAAACAATGCGGAAAGATGAAAGATGAAACAATGCGGAAAGATGAAAGATGAAAAAATGCGGAAAGATGAAAGATGAAACAATGCGGAAAGATGAAAGATGAAAGAATGCGGAAGATAAAAGATGAAACAATGCGGAAAGATGAAACAATGAGGAAAGATGAAAGATGAAACAATGCGGAAAGATGGAAGATGAAAAAATGCGGAAAGATGAAAGATGAAACAATGTGGAAAGATGAAAGATGAAAGAATGAGGAAGATGAAAGATGAAACAATGCGGAAAGATGAAACAATGCGGAAAGATGAAACAATGCGGAAAGATGAAAGATAAAACAATGCGGAAAGATGAAAGATGAAACAATGCGGAAAGATGAAAGATGAAAAAATGCGGAAAGATGAAAGATGAAACAATGCGGAAAGATGAAAGATGAAAGAATGCGGAAGATGAAAGATGAAACAATGCGGAAAGATGAAACAATGCGGAAAGATGAAAGATGAAACAATGCGGAAAGATGAAAGATGAAAGAATGCGGAAAGATGATAGATGAAACAATGCGGAAAGATGAAAGATGAAACAATGCGGAAAGATGAAAGATGAAAGAATGCGGAAAGATGAAAGATGAAACAATGCGGAAAGATGAAAGATGAAACAATGCGGAAAGATGAAACAATGCGGAAAGATGAAACAATGCGGAAAGATGAAACAATGCGGAAAGATGAAACAATGCGGAAAGATGAAACAATGCGGAAAGATGAAACAATGCGGAAAGATGAAACAATGCGGAAAGATGAAACAATGCGGAAAGATGAAACAATGCGGAAAGATGAAACAATGCGGAAAGATGAAACAATGCGGAAAGATGAAACAATGCGGAAAGATGAAACAATGCGGAAAGATGAAAGATGAAACAATGCGGAAAGATGAAAGATGAAACAATGCGGAAAGATGAAACAATGCGGAAAGATGAAACAATGCGGAAAGATGAAACAATGCGGAAAGATGAAACAATGCGGAAAGATGAAACAATGCGGAAAGATGAAACAATGCGGAAAGATGAAACAATGAGGAAAGATGAAAGATGAAACAATGCGGAAAGATGAAAGATGAAAAAATGCGGAAAGATGAAAGATGAAACAATGCGGAAAGATGAAAGATGAAAGAATGAGGAAGATGAAAGATGAAACAATGCGGAAAGATGAAAGATAAAACAATGCGGAAAGATGAAAGATGAAACAATGCGGAAAGATGAAAGTTGAAAAAATGCGGAAAGATGAAAGATGAAACAATGCGGAAAGACGAAAGATGAAAGAATGCGGAAGATGAAAGATGAAACAATGCGGAAAGATGAAACAATGCGGAAAGATGAAACAATGCGGAAAGATGAAACAATGCGGAAAGATGAAAGATGAAACAATGCGGAAAGATGAAAGATGAAAGAATGCGGAAAGATGAAAGATGAAACAATGCGGAAAGATGAAAGATGAAACAATGCGGAAAGATGAAAGATGAAAGAATGCGGAAAGATGAAAGATGAAACAATGCGGAAAGATGAAAGATGAAACAATGCGGAAAGATGAAACAATGCGGAAAGATGAAACAATGCGGAAAGATGAAACAATGCGGAAAGATGAAAGATGAAAGAATGCGGAAAGATGAAAGATGAAACAATGCGGAAAGATGAAAGATGAAACAATGCGGAAAGATGAAAGATGAAAGAATGCGGAAAGATGAAAGATGAAAGAATGCGGAAAGATGAAAGATGAAACAATGCGGAAAGATGAAAGATGAAACAATGCGGAAAGATGAAAGATGAATGAATGCGGAAAGATGAAAGATGAAACAATGCGGAAAGATGAAAGATGAAACAATGCGGAAAGATGAAAGATGAAACAATTCGGAAAGATGAAAGATGAAACAATGCGGAAAGATGAAAGATGAAACAATGCGGAAAGATGAAACAATGCGGAAAGATGAAACAATGCGGAAAGATGAAACAATGCGGAAAGATGAAACAATGCGGAAAGATGAAACAATGCGGAAAGATGAAACAATGCGGAAAGATGAAACAATGCGGAAAGATGAAACAATGCGGAAAGATGAAACAATGCGGAAAGATGAAACAATGCGGAAAGATGAAACAATGCGGAAAGATGAAACAATGCGGAAAGATGAAACAATGCGGAAAGATGAAACAATGCGGAAAGATGAAACAATGCGGAAAGATGAAACAATGCGGAAAGATGAAACAATGCGGAAAGATGAAACAATGCGGAAAGATGAAACAATGCGGAAAGATGAAACAATTCGGAAAGATGAAACAATGCGGAAAGATGAAACAATGCGGAAAGATGAAACAATGCGGAAAGATGAAACAATGCGGAAAGATGAAAGATGAAACAATGCGGAAAGATGAAAGATGAAAAAATGCGGAAAGATGAAAGATGAAAGAATGCGGAAAGATGAAAGATGAAACAATGCGGAAAGATGAAAGATGAAACAATGCGGAAAGATGAAACAATGCGGAAAGATGAAAGATGAAACAATGCGGAAAGATGAAAGATGAAAAAATGCGGAAAGATGAAAGATGAAACAATGCGGAAAGATGAAAGATGAAAGAATGCGGAAGATGAAAGATGAAACAATGCGGAAAGATGAAACAATGCGGAAAGATGAAAGATGAAACAATGCGGAAAGATGAAAGATGAAACAATGCGGAAAGATGAAAGATGAAACAATGCGGAAAGATGAAAGATGAAACAATGTGGAAAGATGAAAGATGAAACATTGCGGAAAGATGAAAGATGAAACAATGCGGAAAGATGAAAGATGAAAGAATGCGGAAAGATGAAAGATGAAACACTGCGGAAAGATGAAAGATGAAAGAATGCGGAAGATGAAAGATGAAACAATGCGGAAAGATGAAACAATGAGGAAAGATGAAAGATGAAACAATGCGGAAAGATGAAAGATGAAAAAATGCGGAAAGATGAAAGATGAAACAATGCGGAAAGATGAAAGATGAAAGAATGAGGAAGATGAAAGATGAAACAATGCGGAAAGATGAAAGATAAAACAATGCGGAAAGATGAAAGATGAAACAATGCGGAAAGATGAAAGATGAAAAAATGCGGAAAGATGAAAGATGAAACAATGCGGAAAGATGAAAGATGAAAGAATGCGGAAGATGAAAGATGAAACAATGCGGAAAGATGAAACAATGCGGAAAGATGAAACAATGCGGAAAGATGAAACAATGCGGAAAGATGAAAGATGAAACAATGCGGAAAGATGAAAGATGAAAGAATGCGGAAAGATGAAAGATGAAACAATGCGGAAAGATGAAAGATGAAACAATGCGGAAAGATGAAAGATGAAAGAATGCGGAAAGATGAAAGATGAAACAATGCGGAAAGATGAAAGATGAAACAATGCGGAAAGATGAAACAATGCGGAAAGATGAAACAATGCGGAAAGATGAAACAATGCGGAAAGATGAAACAATGCGGAAAGATGAAAGATGAAAGAATGCGGAAAGATGAAAGATGAAACAATGCGGAAAGATGAAAGATGAAACAATGCGGAAAGATGAAAGATGAAACAATGCGGAAAGATGAAAGATGAAACAATGCGGAAAGATGAAAGATGAAACAATTCGGAAAGATGAAAGATGAAACAATGCGGAAAGATGAAAGATGAAACAATGCGGAAAGATGAAACAATGCGGAAAGATGAAACAATGCGGAAAGATGAAACAATGCGGAAAGATGAAACAATGCGGAAAGATGAAACAATGCGGAAAGATGAAACAATGCGGAAAGATGAAACAATGCGGAAAGATGAAACAATGCGGAAAGATGAAACAATTCGGAAAGATGAAACAATGCGGAAAGATGAAACAATGCGGAAAGATGAAACAATGCGGAAAGATGAAACAATGCGGAAAGATGAAAGATGAAACAATGCGGAAAGATGAAAGATGAAAAAATGCGGAAAGATGAAAGATGAAAGAATGCGGAAAGATGAAAGATGAAACAATGCGGAAAGATGAAAGATGAAACAATGCGGAAAGATGAAACAATGCGGAAAGATGAAAGATGAAACAATGCGGAAAGATGAAAGATGAAAAAATGCGGAAAGATGAAAGATGAAACAATGCGGAAAGATGAAAGATGAAAGAATGCGGAAGATGAAAGATGAAACAATGCGGAAAGATGAAACAATGCGGAAAGATGAAAGATGAAACAATGCGGAAAGATGAAAGATGAAACAATGCGGAAAGATGAAAGATGAAACAATGCGGAAAGATGAAAGATGAAACAATGTGGAAAGATGAAAGATGAAACATTGCGGAAAGATGAAAGATGAAACAATGCGGAAAGATGAAAGATGAAAGAATGCGGAAAGATGAAAGATGAAACAATGCGGAAAGATGAAACAATGCGGAAAGATGAAACAATGCGGAAAGATGAAACAATGCGGAAAGATGAAACAATGCGGAAAGATGAAACAATGCGGAAAGATGAAAGATGAAAGAATGCGGAAAGATGAAAGATGAAACTATGCGAAAAGATGAAAGATGAAACAATGCGGAAAGATGAAAGATGAAACAATGCGGAAAGATGAAAGATGAAACAATGCGGAAAGATGAAAGATGAAAGAATGCGGAAAGATGAAAGATGAAACAATGCGGAAAGATGAAAGATGAAACAATGCGGAAAGATGAAAGATGAAAGAATGCGGAAAGATGAAAGATGAAACAATGCGGAAAAATGAAACAATGCGGAAGGATGAAACAATGCGGAAAGATGAAACAATGCGGAAAGATGAAACAATGCGGAAAGATGAAAGAATGCGGAAAGATGAAACAATGCGGAAAGATGAAACAATACGGAAAGATGAAACAATGCGGAAAGATGAAAGATGAAAGAATGCGGAAGATGAAAGATGAAACAATGCGGAAAGATGAAACAATGCGGAAAGATGAAAGATGAAACAATGCGGAAAGATGAAAGATGAAACAATGCGGAAAGATGAAACAATGCGGAAAGATGAAAGATGAAACAATGCGGAAAGATGAAAGATGAAACAATGCGGAAAGATGAAAGATGAAAGAATGCGGAAAGATGAAAGATGAAACAATGCGGAAAGATGAAAGATGAAACAATGCGGAATGATGAAAGATGAAACAATGCGGAAAGATGAAAGATGAAAGAATGCGGAAAGATGAAAGATGAAACAATGCGGAAAGATGAAAGATGAAACAATGCGGAAAGATGAAAGATGAAACAATGCGGAAAGATGAAAGATGAAACAATGCGGAAAGATGAAAGAGGAAAGAATGCGGAAAGATGAAAGATGAAACAATGCGGAAAGATGAAAGATGAAACAATGCGGAAAGATGAAACAATGCGGAAAGATGAAAGATGAAACAATGCGGAAAGATGAAAGATGAAACAATGCGAAAAGATGAAAGATGAAAGAATGCGGAAAGATGAAAGATGAAACAATGCGGAAAGATGAAAGATGAAACAATGCGGAAAGATGAAAGATGAAACAATGCGGAAAGATGAAAGACGAAAGAATGCGGAAAGATGAAAGATGAAACAATGCGGAAAGATGAAAGATGAAACAATGCGGAAAGATGAAAGATGAAACAATGCGGAAAGATGAAAGATGAAACAATGCGGAAAGATGAAACAATGCGGAAAGATGAAACAATGCGGAAAGATGAAACAATGCGGAAAGATGAAACAATGCGGAAAGATGAAACAATGCGGAAAGATGAAACAATGCGGAAAGATGAAACAATGCGGAAAGATGAAACAATGCGGAAAGATGAAACAATGCGGAAAGATGAAACAATGCGGAAAGATGAAACAATGCGGAAAGATGAAAGATGAAACAATGCGGAAAGATGAAAGATGAAAAAATGCGGAAAGATGAAAGATGAAAGAATGCGGAAAGATGAAAGATGAAACAATGCGGAAGGATGAAAGATGAAAGAATGCGGAAAGATGAAAGATGAAACAATGCGGAAAGATGAAAGATGAAACAATGCGGAAAGATGAAAGATGAAAGAATGCGGAAATATGAAAGATGAAACAATGCGGAACGATGAAACAATGCGGAAAGATGAAACAATGCGAAAAGATGAAACAATGCGGAAAGATGAAACAATGCGGAAAGATGAAACAATGCGGAAAGATGAAAGATGAAAGAATACGGAAGATGAAAGATGAAACAATGCGGAAAGATGAAACAATGCGGAAAGATGAAAGATGAAACAATGCGGAAAGATGAAAGATGAAAAAATGCGGAAAGACTAAAGATGAAACAATGCGGAAAGATGAAACAATGCGGAAAGATGAAAGATGAAACAATGCGGAAAGATGAAAGATGAAAGAATGCGGAAAGATGAAAGATGAAACAATGCGGAAGGATGAAAGATGAAAGAATGCGGAAAGATGAAAGATGAAACAATGCGGAAAGATGAAAGATGAAACAATGCGGAAAGATGAAAGATGAAAGAATGCGGAAATATGAAAGATGAAACAATGCGGAAAGATGAAACAATGCGGACAGATGAAACAATGCGGAAAGATGAAAGATGAAACAATGCGGAAAGATGAAAGATGAAAAAATGCGGAAAGATGAAAGATGAAACAATGCGGAAAGATGAAAGATGAAAAAATGCGGAAAGATGAAAGATGAAACAATGCGGAAAGATGAAAGATGAAAGAATGCGGAAGATGAAAGATGAAACAATGCGGAAAGATGAAAGATGAAACAATGCGGAAAGATGAAAGATGAAACAATGCGGAGAGATGAAAGATGAAAGAATGCGGAAAGATGAAAGATGAAACAATGCGGAAAGTTGAAAGATGAAAAAATGCGGAAAGATGAAAGATGAAACAATGCGGAAAGACGAAAGATGAAAGAATGCGGAAGATGAAAGATGAAACAATGCGGAAAGATGAAACAATGCGGAAAGATGAAACAATGCGGAAAGATGAAACAATGCGGAAAGATGAAACAATGCGGAAAGATGAAACAATGCGGAAAGATGAAAGATGAAAGAATGCGGAAAGATGAAAGATGAAACAATGCGGAAAGATGAAAGATGAAACAATGCGGAAAGATGAAAGATGAAAGAATGCGGAAAGATGAAAGATGAAACAATGCGGAAAGATGAAAGATGAAACAATGCGGAAAGATGAAAGATGAAACAATGCGGAAAGATGAAAGATGAAAGAATGCGGAAAGATGAAAGATGAAACAATGCGGAAAGATGAAACAATGCGGAAAGATGAAAGATGAAACAATGCGGAAAGATGAAAGATGAAACAATGCGGAAAGATGAAAGATGAAACAATGCGGAAAGATGAAAGATGAAACAATGCGGAAAGATGAAACAATGCGAAAAGATGAAACAATGCGGAAAGATGAAACAATGCGGAAAGATGAAACAATGCGGAAAGATGAAACAATGCGGAAAGATGAAACAATGCGGAAAGATGAAACAATGCGGAAAGATGAAACAATGCGGAAAGATGAAAGATGAAAGAATGCGGAAAGATGAAAGATGAAAGAATGCGGAAAGATGAAAGATGAAACAATGCGGAAAGATGAAAGATGAAACAATGCGGAAAGATGAAAGGTGAAAAAATGCGGAAAGATGAAAGATGAAACAATGCGGAAAGATGAAAGATGAAACAATGCGGAAAGATGAAACAATGCGGAAAGATGAAAGATGAAACAATGCGGAAAGATGAAAGATGAAAAAATGCGGAGAGATGAAAGATGAAACAATGCGGAAAGATGAAATATGAAAGAATGCGGAAGATGAAAGATGAAACAATGCGGAAAGATGAAAGATGAAACATTGCGGAAAGATGAAAGATGAAACAATGCGGAAAGATGAAAGATGAAAGAATGCGGAAAGATGAAAGATGAAAGAATGCGGAAGATGAAAGATGAAACAATGCGGAAAGATGAAAGATGAAACAATGCGGAAAGATGAAAGATGAAACAATGCGGAAAGATGAAAGATGAAACAATGCGGAAAGATGAAAGATGAAACAATGCGGAAAGATGAAAGATGAAACAATGCGGAAAGATGAAAGATGAAACAATGCGGAAAGATGAAAGATGAAACAATGCGGAAAGATGAAAGATGAAACAATGCGGAAAGATGAAACAATGCGGAAAGATGAAACAATGCGGAAAGATGAAACAATGCGGTAAGATGAAACAATGCGGAAAGATGAAACAATGCGGAAAGATGAAACAATGCAGAAAGATGAAACAATGCGGAAAGATGAAACAATGCGGAAAGATGAAACAATGCGGAAAGATGAAACAATGCGGAAAGATGAAACAATGCGGAAAGATGAAACAATGCGGAAAGATGAAACAATGCGGAAAGATGAAAGATGAAACAATGCGGAAAGATGAAAGATGAAAAAATGCGGAAAGATGAAAGATGAAACAATGCGGAAAGATGAAAGATGAAAGAATGCGGAAGATAAAAGATGAAACAATGCGGAAAGATGAAACAATGAGGAAAGATGAAAGATGAAACAATGCGGAAAGATGGAAGATGAAAAAATGCGGAAAGATGAAAGATGAAACAATGTGGAAAGATGAAAGATGAAAGAATGAGGAAGATGAAAGATGAAACAATGCGGAAAGATGAAACAATGCGGAAAGATGAAACAATGCGGAAAGATGAAAGATAAAACAATGCGGAAAGATGAAAGATGAAACAATGCGGAAAGATGAAAGATGAAAGAATGCGGAAAGATGAAAGATGAAACAATGCGGAAAGATGAAAGATGAAAGAATGCGGAAGATGAAAGATGAAACAATGCGGAAAGATGAAACAATGCGGAAAGATGAAAGATGAAACAATGCGGAAAGATGAAAGATGAAAGAATGCGGAAAGATGATAGATGAAACAATGCGGAAAGATGAAAGATGAAACAATGCGGAAAGATGAAAGATGAAAGAATGCGGAAAGATGAAAGATGAAACAATGCGGAAAGATGAAAGATGAAACAATGCGGAAAGATGAAACAATGCGGAAAGATGAAACAATGCGGAAAGATGAAACAATGCGGAAAGATGAAACAATGCGGAAAGATGAAACAATGCGGAAAGATGAAACAATGCGGAAAGATGAAAGATGAAAGAATGCGGAAAGATGAAAGATGAAACAATGCGGAAAGATGCAAGATGAAACAATGCGGAAAGATGAAAGATGAAAGAATGCGGAAAGATGAAAGATGAAAGAATGCGGAAAGATGAAAGATGAAACAATGCGAAAAGATGAAAGATGAAACAATGCGGAAAGATGAAAGATGAAAGAATGCGGAAGATGAAAGATGAAACAATGCGGAAAGATGAAACAATGCGGAAAGATGAAAGATGAAACAATGCGGAAAGATGAAAGATGAAAGAATGCGGAAAGATGAAAGATGAAACAATGCGGAAAGATGAAAGATGAAACAATGCGGAAAGATGAAAGATGAAACAATGCGGAAAGATGAAAGATGAAACAATGCGGAAAGATGAAAGATGAAACAATGCGGAAAGATGAAAGATGAAACAATGCGGATAGATGAAAGATGAAACAATTCGGAAAGATGAAAGATGAAACAATGCGGAAAGATGAAAGATGAAACAATGCGGAAAGATGAAAGATGAAACAATGCGGAAAGATGAAAGATGAAACAATGCGGAAAGATGAAACAATGCGGAAAGATGAAACAATGCGGAAAGATGAAACAATGCGGAAAGATGAAACAATGCGGAAAGATGAAACAATGCGGAAAGATGAAACAATGCGGAAAGATGAAACAATGCGGAAAGATGAAACAATGCGGAAAGATGAAACAATGCGGAAAGATGAAACAATGCGGAAAGATGAAAGATGAAACAATGCGGAAAGATGAAAGATGAAACAATAAGGAAAGATGAAACATGAAACAATGCGGAAAGATGAAAGATGAAACAATGCGGAAAGATGAAACAACGCGGAAAGATGAATCAATGCGGAAAGATGAAACAATGCGGAAAGATGAAACAATGCGGAAAGATGAAACAATGCGGAAAGCTGAAACAATGCGGAAAGATGAAACAATGCGGAAAGATGAAACAATGCGGAAAGATGAAACAATGAGGAAAGATGAAAGATGAAACAATGCGGAAAGATGAAAGATGAAAAAAAGCGGAAAGATGAAAGATGAAACAATGCGGAAAGATGAAAGATGAAAGAATGAGGAAGATGAAAGATGAAACAATGCGGAAAGATGAAAGATAAAACAATGCGGAAAGATGAAAGATGAAACAATGCGGAAAGATGAAAGATGAAAAAATGCGGAAAGATGAAAGATGAAACAATGCGGAAAGATGAAAGATGAAAGAATGCGGAAGATGAAAGATGAAACAATGCGGAAAGATGAAACAATGCGGAAAGATGAAACAATGCGGAAAGATGAAACAATGCGGAAAGATGAAACAATGCGGAAAGATGAAACAATGCGGAAAGATGAAACAATGCGGAAAGATGAAAGATGAAACAATGCGGAAAGATGAAAGATGAAAGAATGCGGAAAGATGAAAGATGAAAGAATGCGGAAAGATGAAAGATGAAACAATGCGGAAAGATGAAAGATGAAAGAATGCGGAAAGATGAAAGATGAAACAATGCGGAAAGATGAAAGATGAAACAATGCGGAAAGATGAAACAATGCGGAAAAATGAAACAATGCGGAAAGATGAAACAATGCGGAAAGATGAAAGATGAAAGAATGCGGAAAGATGAAAGATGAAACAATGCGGAAAGATGAAAGATGAAACAATGCGGAAAGATGAAAGATGAAAGAATGCGGAAAGATGAAAGATGAAAGAATGCGGAAAGATGAAAGATGAAACAATGCGAAAAGATGAAAGATGAAACAATGCGGAAAGATGAAAGATGAATGAATGCGGAAAGATGAAAGATGAAACAATGCGGAAAGATGAAAGATGAAACAATGCGGAAAGATGAAAGATGAAACAATTCGGAAAGATGAAAGATGAAACAATGCGGAAAGATGAAAGATGAAACAATGCGGAAAGATGAAACAATGCGGAAAGATGTAACAATGCGGAAAGATGAAACAATGCGGAAAGATGAAACAATGCGGAAAGATGAAACAATGCGGAAAGATGAAACAATGCGGAAAGATGAAACAATGCGGAAAGATGAAACAATGCGGAAAGATGAAACAATGCGGAAAGATGAAACAATGCGGAAAGATGAAACAATGCGGAAAGATGAAACAATGCGGATAGATGAAACAATGCGGAAAGATGAAACAATGCGGAAAGATGAAACAATGCGGAAAGATGAAACAATGCGGAAAGATGAAACAATGCGGAAAGATGAAACAATGCGGAAAGATGAAACAATGCGGAAAGATGAAACAATGCGGAAAGATGAAACAATGCGGAAAGATGAAACAATGCGGAAAGATGAAACAATGCGGAAAGATGAAACAATGCGGAAAGATGAAACAATGCGGAAAGATGAAACAATGCGGAAAGATGAAACAATGCGGAAAGATGAAACAATGCGGAAAGATGAAACAATGCGGAAAGATGAAACAATGCGGAAAGATGAAACAATGCGGAAAGATGAAACAATGCGGAAAGATGAAACAATGCGGAAAGATGAAACAATGCGGAAAGATGAAACAATTCGGAAAGATGAAACAATGCGGAAAGATGAAACAATGCGGAAAGATGAAACAATGCGGAAAGATGAAACAATGCGGAAAGATGAAAGATGAAACAATGCGGAAAGATGAAAGATGAAAAAATGCGGAAAGATGAAAGATGAAAGAATGCGGAAAGATGAAAGATGAAACAATGCGGAAAGATGAAAGATGAAACAATGCGGAAAGATGAAAGATGAAACAATGCGGAAAGATGAAAGATGAAAAAATGCGGAAAGATGAAAGATGAAACAATGCGGAAAGATGAAAGATGAAAGAATGCGGAAGATGAAAGATGAAACAATGCGGAAAGATGAAACAATGCGGAAAGATGAAAGATGAAACAATGCGGAAAGATGAAAGATGAAACAATGCGGAAAGATGAAAGATGAAACAATGCGGAAAGATGAAAGATGAAACAATGTGGAAAGATGAAAGATGAAACATTGCGGAAAGATGAAAGATGAAACAATGCGGAAAGATGAAAGATGAAAGAATGCGGAAAGATGAAAGATGAAACAATGCGGAAAGATGAAAGATGAAAGAATGCGGAAGATGAAAGATGAAACAATGCGGAAAGATGAAACAATGAGGAAAGATGAAAGATGAAACAATGCGGACAGATGAAAGATGAAAAAATGCGGAAAGATGAAAGATGAAACAATGCGGAAAGATGAAAGATGAAAGAATGAGGAAGATGAAAGATGAAACAATGCGGAAAGATGAAAGATAAAACAATGCGGAAAGATGAAAGATGAAACAATGCGGAAAGATGAAAGATGAAAAAATGCGGAAAGATGAAAGATGAAACAATGCGGAAAGATGAAAGATGAAGGAATGCGGAAGATGAAAGATGAAACAATGCGGAAAGATGAAACAATGCGGAAAGATGAAACAATGCGGAAAGATGAAAGATGAAACAATGCGGAAAGATGAAAGATGAAAGAATGCGGAAAGATGAAAGATGAAACAATGCGGAAAGATGAAAGATGAAACAATGCGGAAAGATGAAAGATGAAAGAATGCGGAAAGATGAAAGATGAAACAATGCGGAAAGATGAAAGATGAAACAATGCGGAAAGATGAAACAATGCGGAAAGATGAAACAATGCGGAAAGATGAAACAATGCGGAAAGATGAAACAATGCGGAAAGATGAAACAATGCGGAAAGATGAAACAATGCGGAAAGATGAAACAATGCGGAAAGATGAAACAATGCGGAAAGATGAAACAATGCGGAAAGATGAAACAATGCGGAAAGATGAAACAATGCGGAAAGATGAAACAATGCGGAAAGATGAAACAATGCGGAAAGATGAAACAATGCGGAAAGATGAAACAATGCGGAAAGATGAAACAATGCGGAAAGATGAAACAATGCGGAAAGATGAAACAATGCGGAAAGATGAAACAATGCGGAAAGATGAAACAATGCGGAAAGATGAAACAATGCGGAAAGATGAAACCATGCGGAAAGATGAAACAATGCGGAAAGATGAAACAATGCGGAAAGATGAAACAATGCGGAAACATGAAACAATGCGGAAAGATGAAACAATGCGGAAAGATGAAACAATGCGGAAAGATGAAACAATGCGGAAAGATGAAACAATGCGGAAAGATGAAACAATGCGGAAAGATGAAACAATGCGGAAAGATGAAACAATGCGGAAAGATGAAACAATGCGGAAAGATGAAACAATGCGGAAAGATGAAACAATGCGGAAAGATGAAACAATGCGGAAAGATGAAACAATGCGGAAAGATGAAACAATGGGGAAAGATGAAACAATGCGGAAAGATGAAACAATGCGGAAAGATGAAACAATGCGGAAAGATGAAACAATGCGGAAAGATGAAACAATGCGGAAAGATGAAACAATGCGGAAAGATGAAACAATGCGGAAAGTTGAAACAATGCGGAAAGATGAAACAATGCGGAAAGATGAAACAATGCGGAAAGATGAAACAATGCGGAAAGATGAAAGATGAAACAATGCGGAAAGATGAAAGATGAAACAATGCGGAAAGATGAAAGATGAAACAATGCGGAAAGATGAAAGATGAAACAATGCGGAAAGATGAAAGATGAAACAATGCGGAAAGATGAAAGATGAAACAATGCGGAAAGATGAAACAATGCGGAAAGATGAAACAATGCGGAAAGATGCAACAATTCCGAAAGATGAAACAATGCGGAAAGATGAAACAATGCGGAAAGATGAAACAATGCGGAAAGATGAAACAATGCGGAAAGATGAAACAATGCGGAAAGATGAAACAATGCGGAAAGATGGAACAATGCGGAACGATGAAACAATTCGGAAAGATGAAACAATGCGGAAAGATGAAAGATGAAAGAATGCGGAAAGATGAAAGATGAAACAATGCGGAAAGATGAAAGATGAAACAATGCGGAAAGATGAAAGATGAAACAATGCGGAAAGATGAAAGATGAAAGAATGCGGAAAGATGAAAGATGAAACAATGCGGAAAGATGAAAGATGAAACAATGCGGAAAGATGAAAGATGAAACAATGCGGAAAGATGAAACATGAAACAATGCGGAAAGATGAATCAATGCGGAAAGATGAAACAATGCGGAAAGATGAAAGATGAAACAATGCGGAAAGATGAAAGATGAAAAAATGCGGAAAGATGAAAGATGAAACAATGCGGAAAGATGAAAGATGAAACAATGCGGAAAGATGAAAGAATGCGGAAAGATGAAAGATGAAACAATGCGGAAAGATGAAAGATGAAACAATGCGGAAAGATGAAAGATGAAAGAATGCGGAAATATGAAAGATGAAACAATGCGGAAAGATGAAAGATGAAACAATGCGGAAAGATGAAAGATGAAACAATGCGGAAAGATGAAAGATGAAACAATGCGGAAAGATGAAAGATGAAACAATGCGGAAAGATGAAACAATGCGGAAAGATGAAACAATGCGGAAAGATGAAACAATGCGGAAAGATGAAACAATGCGGAAAGATGAAACAATGCGGAAAGATGAAACAATGCGGAAAGATGAAACAATGCGGAAAGATGAAACAATGCGGAAAGATGAAACAATGCGGAAAGATGAAACAATGCGGAAAGATGAAACAATGCGGAAAGATGAAACAATGCGGAAAGATGAAACAATGCGGAAAGATGAAACAATGCGGAAAGATGAAAGATGAAAGAATGCGGAAAGATGAAAGATGAAACAATGCGGAAAGATGAAAGATGAAAGAATGCGGAAAGATGAAAGATGAAACAATGCGGAAAGATGAAAGATGAAACAATGCGGAAAGATGAAACAATGCGGAAAGATGAAACAATGCGGAAAGATGAAACAATGCGGAAAGATGAAACAATGCGGAAAGATGAAACAATGCGGAAAGATGAAACAATGCGGAAAGATGAAACAATGCGGAAAGATGAAACAATGCGGAAAGATGAAACAATGCGGAAAGATGAAACAATGCGGAAAGATGAAACAATGCGGAAAGATGAAACAATGCGGAAAGATGAAAGATGAAAAAATGCGGAAAGATGAAAGATGAAACAATGCGGAAAGATGAAAGATGAAACAATGCGGAAAGATGAAAGATGAAACAATGCGGAAAGATGAAAGATGAAAGAATGCGGAAAGATGAAAGATGAAACAATGCGGAAAGATGAAACAATGCGGAAAGATGAAACAATGCGGAAAGATGAAAGATGAAACAATGCGGAAAGATGAAAGATGAAAAAATGCGGAAAGATGAAAGATGAAACAATGCGGAAAGATGAAAGATGAAAGAATGCGGAAAGATGAAACAATGCGGAAAGATGAAACAATGCGGAAAGATGAAACAATGCGGAAAGATGAAACAATGCGGAAAGATGAAACAATGCGGAAAGATGAAACAATGCGGAAAGATGAAACAATGCGGAAAGATGAAACAATGCGGAAAGATGAAACAATGCAGAAAGATGAAACAATGCGGAAAGATGAAAGAATGCGGAAAGATGAAAGATGAAACAATTCGGAAAGATGAAAGATGAAAAAATGCGGAAAGATGAAAGATGAAAAAAGCGGAAAGATGAAAGATGAAAGAATGCGGAAGATGAAAGATGAAACAATGCGGAAAGATGAAAGATGAAACAATGCGGAAAGATGAAAGATGAAACAATGCGGAAAGATGAAAGATGAAAGAATGCGGAAAGATGAAAGATGAAAGAATGCGGAAGATGAAAGATGAAACAATGCGGAAAGATGAAAGATGAAAGAATGCGGAAAGATGAAAGATGAAACAATGCGGAAAGATGAAAGATGAAACAATGCGGAAAGATGAAAGATGAAACAATGCGGAAAGATGAAAGATGAAACAATGCGGAAAGATGAAAGATGAAACAATGCGGAAAGATGAAAGATGAAACAATGCGGAAAGATGAAAGATGAAACAATGCGGAAAGATGAATGATGAAACAATGCGGAAAGATGAAAGATGAAACAATGCGGAAAGATGAATCAATGCGGAAAGATGAAACAATGCGGAAAGATGAAAGATGAAGCAATGCGGAAAGATGAAAGATGAAAAAATGCGGAAAGATGAAAGATGAAACAATGCGGAAAGATGAAAGATGAAACAATGCGGAAAGATGAAAGAATGCGGAAAGATGAAAGATGAAACAATGCGGAAAGATGAAAGATGAAAGAATGCGGAAAGATGAAACAATGCGGAAAGATGAAACAATGCGGAAAGATGAAACAATGCGGAAAGATGAAAGATGAAACAATGCGGAAAGATGAAAGATGAAAAAATGCGGAAAGATGAAAGATGAAACAATGCGGAAAGATGAAAGATGAAACAATGCGGAAAGATGAAAGATGAAACAATGCGGAAAGATGAAAGATGAAAGAATGCGGAAAGATGAAAGATGAAACAATGCGGAAAGATGAAACAATGCGGAAAGATGAAACAATGCGGAAAGATGAAAGATGAAACAATGCGGAAAGATGAAAGATGAAAAAATGCGGAAAGATGAAAGATGAAACAATGCGGAAAGATGAAAGATGAAAGAATGCGGAAAGATGAAACAATGCGGAAAGATGAAACAATGCGGAAAGATGAAACAATGCGGAAAGATGAAACAATGCGGAAAGATGAAACAATGCGGAAAGATGAAACAATGCGGAAAGATGAAACAATGCGGAAAGATGAAACAATGCAGAAAGATGAAACATTGCGGAAAGATGAAAGAATGCGGAAAGATGAAAGATGAAAAAATGCGGAAAGATGAAAGATGAAAAAAGCGGAAAGATGAAAGATGAAAGAATGCGGAAGATGAAAGATGAAACAATGCGGAAAGTTGAAACAATGCGGAAAGATGAAAGATGAAACAATGCGGAAAGATGAAAGATGAAACAATGCGGAAAGATGAAAGATGAAAGAATGCGGAAAGATGAAAGATGAAAGAATGCGGAAGATGAAAGATGAAACAATGCGGAAAGATGAAAGATGAAAGAATGCGGAAAGATGAAAGATGAAACAATGCGGAAAGATGAAAGATGAAACAATGCGGAAAGATGAAAGATGAAACAATGCGGAAAGATGAAAGATGAAACAATGCGGAAAGATGAAAGATGAAACAATGCGGAAAGATGAAAGATGAAACAATGCGGAAAGATGAAAGATGAAACAATGCGGAAAGATGAATGATGAAACAATGCGGAAAGATGAAAGATGAAACAATGCGGAAAGATGAATCAATGCGGAAAGATGAAACAATGCGGAAAGATGAAAGATGAAACAATGCGGAAAGATGAAAGATGAAAAAATGCGGAAAGATGAAAGATGAAACAATGCGGAAAGATGAAAGATGAAACAATGCGGAAAGATGAAAGAATGCGGAAAGATGAAAGATGAAACAATGCGGAAAGATGAAAGATGAAACATTGCGGAAAGATGAAAGATGAAACAATGCGGAAAGATGAAAGATGAAAGAATGCGGAAATATGAAAGATGAAACAATGCGGAAAGATGAAAGATGAAACAATGCGGAAAGATGAAAGATGAAACAATGCGGAAAGATGAAAGATGAAACAATGCGGAAAGATGAAACAATGCGGAAAGATGAAACAATGCGGAAAGATGAAACAATGCGGAAAGATGAAACAATGCGGAAAGATGAAACAATGCGGAAAGATGAAACAATGCGGAAAGATGAAAGATGAAAGAATGCGGAAAGATGAAAGATGAAACAATGCGGAAAGATGAAAGATGAAACAATGCGGAAAGATGAAACAATGCGGAAAGATGAAACAATGCGGAAAGATGAAAGATGAAACAATGCGGAAAGATGAAAGATGAAAAAATGCGGAAAGATGAAAGATGAAACAATGCGGAAAGATGAAAGATGAAACAATGCGGAAAGATGAAAGATGAAACAATGCGGAAAGATGAAAGATGAAAGAATGCGGAAAGATGAAAGATGAAACAATGCGGAAAGATGAAACAATGCGGAAAGATGAAACAATGCGGAAAGATGAAACAATGCGGAAAGATGAAAGATGAAACAATGCGGAAAGATGAAAGATGAAAAAATGCGGAAAGATGAAAGATGAAACAATGCGGAAAGATGAAAGATGAAAGAATGCGGAAAGATGAAACAATGCGGAAAGATGAAACAATGCGGAAAGATGAAACAATGCGGAAAGATGAAACAATGCGGAAAGATGAAACAATGCGGAAAGATGAAACAATGCGGAAAGATGAAACAATGCGGAAAGATGAAACAATGCAGAAAGATGAAACAATGCGGAAAGATGAAAGAATGCGGAAAGATGAAAGATGAAACAATGCGGAAAGATGAAAGATGAAAAAATGCGGAAAGATGAAAGATGAAAAAAGCGGAAAGATGAAAGATGAAAGAATGCGGAAGATGAAAGATGAAACAATGCGGAAAGTTGAAACAATGCGGAAAGATGAAAGATGAAAGAATGCGGAAGATGAAAGATGAAACAATGCGGAAAGATGAAAGATGAAACAATGCGGAAAGATGAAAGATGAAAGAATGCGGAAGATGAACGATGAAACAATGCGGAAAGATGAAACAATGCGGAAAGATGAAACAATGCGGAAAGATGAAAGATGAAACAATGCGGAAAGATGAAAGATGAAACAATTCGGAAAGATGAAAGATGAAACAATGCGGAAAGATGAAAGATGAAACAATGCGGTAAGATGAAAGATGAAAAAATGCGGAAAGATGAAAGATGAAACAATGCGGAAAGATGAAAGATGAAAGAATGCGGAAAGATGAAAGATGAAACAATGCGGAAAGATGAAAAATGAAACAATGCGGAAAGATGAATGATGAAACAATGCGGAAAGATGAAAGATGAAAAAATGCGGAAAGATGAAAGATGAAACAATGCGGAAAGATGAAAGATGAAAGAATGCGGAAGATGAAAGATGAAAGAATGCGGAAGATGAAAGATGAAACAATGCGGAAAGATGAAAAATGAAAGAATGCGGAAAGATGAAAGATGAAACAATGCGGAAAGATGAAAGATGAAAGAATGCGGAAAGATGAAAGATGAAACAATGCGGAAAGATGAAACAATGCGGAAAGATGAAACAATGCGGAAAGATGAAACAATGCGGAAAGATGAAAGATGATACAATGCGGATAGATGAAAGATGAAAAAATGCGGAAAGATGAAAGATGAAACAATGCGGAAAGATGAAAGATGAAACAATGCGGAAAGATGAAAGATGAAACAATGCGGAAAGATGAAACAATGCGGAAAGATGAAAGATGAAACAATGCGGAAAGATGAAAGATGAAACAATGCGGAAAGATGAAAGATGAAACAATGCGGAAAGATGAAAGATGAAACAATGCGGAAAGATGAAAGATGAAACAATGCGGAAAGATGAAACAATGCGGAAAGATGAAAGATGAAACAATGCGGAAAGATGAAAGATGAAAGAATGCGGAAAGATGAAGGATGAAACAATGCGGAAAGATGAAAGATGAAACAATGCGGAAAGATGAAACAATGCGGAAAGATGAAACAATGCGGAAAGATGAAACAATGCGGAAAGATGAAACAATGCGGAAAGATGAAACAATGCGGAAAGATGAAAGATGAAACAATGCGGAAAGATGAAAGATGAAAAAATGCGGAAAGATGAAAGATGAAACAATGCGGAAAGATGAAAGATGAAAGAATGCGGAAGATGAAAGATGAAACAATGCGGAAAGATGAAAGATGAAACAATGCGGAAAGATGAAAGATGAAATAATGCGGAAATATGAAAGATGAAACAATGCGGAAAGATGAAAGATGAAACAATGCGGAAAGATAAAAGATGAAACAATGCGGAAAGATGCAAGATGAAACAATGCTGAAAGATGAAAGATGAAACAATGCGGAAAGATGAAAGATGAAACAATGCGGAAAGATGAAAGATGAAACAATGCGGAAAGATGAAACAATGCGGAAAGATGAAACAATGCGGAAAGATGAAAGATGATACAATGCGGAAAGATGAAAGATGAAAAAATGCGGAAAGATGAAAGATGAAACAATGCGGAAAGATGAAACAATGCGGAAAGATGAAACAATGCGGAAAGATGAAACAATGCGGAAAGATGAAACAATGCGGAAAGATGAAACAATGCGGAAAGATGAAACAATGCGGAAAGATGAAACAATGCGGAAAGATGAAACAATGCGGAAAGATGAAACAATGCGGAAAGATGAAACAATGCGGAAAGATTGAACAATGCGGAAAGATGAAACAATGCGGAAAGATGAAAGATGAAAGAATGCGGAAAGATGAAAGATGAAAGAATGCGGAAGATGAAAGATGAAACAATGCGGAAAGATGAAACAATGCGGAAAGATGAAAGATGAAACAATGCGGAAAGATGAAAGATGAAACAATGCGGAAAGATGAAAGATGAAACAATGCGGAAAGATGAAAGATGAAACAATGCGGAAAGATGAAAGATGAAACAATGCGGAAAGATGAAAGATGAAAGAATGCGGAAAGATGAAAGATGAAACAATGCGGAAAGATAAAAGATGAAACAATGCGGAAAGATGAAAGATGAAACAATGCGGAAAGATGAAAGATGAAACAATGCGGAAAGATGAAAGATGAAACAATGCGGAAAGATGAAAGATGAAACAATGCGGAAAGATGAAACAATGCGGAACGATGAAACAATGCGGAAAGATGAAAGATGATACAATGCGGAAAGATGAAAGATGAAAAAATGCGGAAAGATGAAAGATGAAACAATGCGGAAAGATGAAAGATGAAACAATGCGGAAAGATGGAAGATGAAACAATGCGGAAAGATGAAACAATGCGGAAAGATGAAAGATGAAACAATGCGGAAAGATGAAAGATGAAACAATGCGGAAAGATGAAAGATGAAACAATACGGAAAGATGAAACAATGCGGAAAGATGAAACAATGCGGATAGATGAAACAATGCGGAAAGATGAAACAATGCGGAAAGATGAAACAATGCGGAAAGATGAAACAATGCGGAAAGATGAAACAATGCGGAAAGATGAAACAATGCGGAAAGATGAAACAATGCGGAAAGATGAAACAATGCGGAAAGATGAAACAATGCGGAAAGATGAAACAATGCGGAAAGATTGAACAATGCGGAAAGATGAAACAATGCGGAAAGATGAAAGATGAAAGAATGCGGAAAGATGAAAGATGAAACAATGCGGAAAGATGAAAGATGAAACAATGCGGAAAGATGAAAGATGAAAAAATGCGGAAAGATGAAAGATGAAAGAATGCGGAAAGATGAAGGATGAAACAATGCGGAAAGATGAAAGATGAAACAATGCGGAAAGATGAAACAATGCGGAAAGATGAAAGATGAAACAATGCGGAAAGATGAAAGATGAAAAAATGCGGAAAGATGAAAGATGAAACAATGCGGAAAGATGAAAGATGAAAGAATGCGGAAGATGAAAGATGAAACAATGCGGAAAGATGAAAGATGAAACAATGCGGAAAGATGAAAGATGAAAGAATGCGGAAATATGAAAGATGAAACAATGCGGAAAGATGAAAGATGAAACAATGCGGAAAGATGAAAGATGAAACAATGCGGAAAGATGAAAGATGAAACAATGCGGAAAGATGAAAGATGAAACAATGCGGAAAGATGAAACAATGCGGAAAGATGAAACAATGCGGAAAGATGAAACAATGCGGAAAGATGAAACAATGCGGAAAGATGAAACAATGCGGAAAGATGAAACAATGCGGAAAGATGAAACAATGCGGAAAGATGAAAGATGAAACAATGCGGAAAGATGAAAGATGAAACAATGCGGAAAGATGAAAGATGAAACAATGCGGAAAGATGAAAGATGAAACAATGCGGAAAGATGAAACAATGCGGAAAGATGAAACAATGCGGAAAGATGAAACAATGCGGAAAGATGAAACAATGCGGAAAGATGAAAGATGAAACAATGCGGAAAGATGAAAGATGAAACAATGCGGAAAGATGAAAGATGAAACAATGCGGAAAGATGAAAGATGAAAAAATGCGGAAAGATGAAAGATGAAACAATGCGGAAAGATGAAAGATGAAAGAATGCGGAAGATGAAAGATGAAACAATGCGGAAAGATAAAACAATGCGGAAAGATGAAAGATGAAACAATGCGGAAAGATGAAAGATGAAACAATGCGGAAAGATGAAAGATGAAAAAATGCGGAAAGATGAAAAATGAAACAATGCGGAAAGATGAAAGATGAAAAAATGCGGAAAGATGAAAGATGAAACAATGCGGAAAGATGAAAGATGAAAGAATGCGGAAGATGAAAGCTGAAACAATGCGGAAAGATGAAACAATGCGGAAAGATGAAACAATGCGGAAAGATGAAAGATGAAACAATGCGGAAAGATGAAAGATGAAACAATGCGGAAAGATGAAAGATGAAACAATGCTGAAAGATGAAAGATGAAACAATGCGGAAAGATGAAAGATGAAACAATGCGGAAAGATGAAAGATGAAACAATTCGGAAAGATGAAAGATGAAACAATGCGGAAAGATGAAAGATGAAAAAATGCGGAAAGATGAAAGATGAAACAATGCGGAAAGATGAAAGATGAAAAAATGCGGAAAGATGAAAGATGAAACAATGCGGAAAGATGAAAGATGAAAGAATGCGGAAAGATGAAAGATGAAACAATGCGGAAAGATGAAAGATGAAACAATGCGGAAAGATGAAAGATGAAACAATGCGGAAAGATGAAAGATGAAACAATGCGGAAAGATGAAAGATGAAACAATGCGGAAAGATGAAAGATGAAACAATGCGGAAAGATGAAACAATGCGGAAAGATGAAACAATGCGGAAAGATGCAACAATTCGGAAAGATGAAACAATGCGGAAAGATGAAACAATGCGGAAAGATGAAACAATGCGGAAAGATGAAACAATGCGGAAAGATGAAACAATGCGGAAAGATGAAACAATGCGGAAAGATGAAACAATTCGGAAAGATGAAACAATGCGGAAAGATGAAAGATGAAAGAATGCGGAAAGATGAAAGATGAAACAATGCGGAAAGATGAAAGGTGAAAAAATGCGGAAAGATGAAACAATGCGGAAAGATGAAACAATGCGGAAAGATGAAAGATGAAACAATGCGGAAAGATGAAAGATGAAACAATGCGGAAAGATGAAAGATGAAACAATGCGGAAAGATGAAAGATGAAAAAATGCGGAAAGATGAAAGATGAAACAATGCGGAAAGATGAAAGATGAAAGAATGCGGAAGATGAAAGATGAAACAATGCGGAAAGATGAAAGATGAAACAATGCGGAAAGATGAAAGATGAAACAATGCGGAAAGATGAAAGATGAAACAATGCGGAAAGATGAAAGTTGAAACAATGCGGAAAGATGAAAGATGAAAAAATGCGGAAAGATGAAAGATGAAACAATGCGGAAAGATGAAAGATGAAAGAATGCGGAAGATGTAAGATGAAACAATGCGGAAAGATAAAACAATGCGGAAAGATGAAAGATGAAACAATGCGGAAAGATGAAAGATGAAACAATGCGGAAAGATGAAAGATGAAACAATGCGGAAAGATGAAAGATGAAAGAATGCGGAAGATGAAAGATGAAACAATGCGGAAAGATGAAACAATGCGGAAAGATGAAAGATGAAACAATGCGGAAAGATGAAAGATGAAACAATGCGGAAAGATGAAAGATGAAACAATGCGGAAAGATGAAAGATGAAACAATGCGGAAAGATGAAAGATGAAACAATGCGGAAAGATGAAACAATGCGGAAAGATGAAACAATTCGGAAAGATGAAACAATGCGGAAAGATGAAACAATGCGGAAAGATGAAACAATGCGGAAAGATGAAAGATGAAAAAATGCGGAAAGATGAAAGATGAAACAATGCGGAAAGATGAAAGATGAAACAATGCGGAAAGATGAAAGATGAAACAATGCGGAAAGATGAAAGATGAAACAATGCGGAAAGATGAAAGATGAAACAATGCGGAAAGATGAAAGATGAAACAATGCGGAAAGATGAAACAATGCGGAAAGATGAAACAATGCGGAAAGATGCAACAATTCGGAAAGATGAAACAATGCGGAAAGATGAAACAATGCGGAAAGATGAAACAATGCGGAAAGATGAAACAATGCGGAAAGATGAAACAATGCGGAATGATGAAACAATGCGGAAAGATGAAACAATTCGGAAAGATGAAACAATGCGGAAAGATGAAAGATGAAAGAATGCGGAAAGATGAAAGATGAAACAATGCGGAAAGATGAAAGATGAAACAATGCGGAAAGATGAAAGGTGAAAAAATGCGGAAAGATGAAAGAATGCGGAAAGATGAAAGATGAAACAATGCGGAAAGATGAAAGATGAAACAATGCGGAAAGATGAAACAATGCGGAAAGATGAAAGATGAAACAATGCGGAAAGATGAAACAATGCGGAAAGATGAAACAATGCGGAAAGATGAAAGATGAAACAATGCGGAAAGATGAAAGATGAAAAAATGCGGAAAGATGAAAGATGAAACAATGCGGAAAGATGAAAGATGAAAGAATGCGGAAGATGAAAGATGAAACAATGCGGAAAGATGAAAGATGAAACATTGCGGAAAGATGAAAGATGAAACAATGCGGAAAGATGAAAGATGAAAGAATGCGGAAAGATGAAAGATAAAACAATGCGGAAAGATGAAAGATGAAACAATGCGGAAAGATGAAAGATGAAAAAATGCGGAAAGATGAAAGATGAAACAATGCGGAAAGATGAAAGATGAAACAATGCGGAAAGATGAAACAATGCGGAAAGATGAAACAATGCGGAAAGATGGAACAATGCGGAAAGATGAAAGATGAAACCATGCGGAAAGATGAAAGATGAAAAAATGCGGAAAGATGAAAGATGAAACAATGCGGAAAGATGAAAGATGAAAAAATGCGGAAAGATGAAAGATGAAACAATGCGGAAAGATGAAAGATGAAAGAATGCGGAAGATGAAAGATGAAACAATGCGGAAAGATGAAAGATGAAACAATGCGGAAAGATGAAAGATGAAAGAATGCGGAAATATGAAAGATGAAACAATGCGGAAAGATGAAAGATGAAACAATGCGGAAAGATGAAAGATGAAACAATGCGGAAAGATGAAAGATGAAACAATGCGGAAAGATGAAAGATGAAACAATGCGGAAAGATGAAACAATGCGGAAAGATGAAACAATGCGGAAAGATGAAAGATGAAACAATGCGGAAAGATGAAAGATAAAACAATGCGGAAAGATGAAAGATGAAACAATGCGGAAAGATGAAAGATGAAACAATGCGGAAAGATGAAAGATGAAACAATGCGGAAAGATGAAAGATGAAAAAATGCGGAAAGATGAAAGATGAAACAATGCGGAAAGATGAAAGATGAAACAATGCGGAAAGATGAAAGATGAAACAATGCGGAAAGATGAAAGATGAAACAATGCGGAAAGATGAAAGATGAAACAATGCGGAAAGATGAAAGATGAAACAATGCGGAAAGATGAAAGATGAAACAATGCGGAAAGATGAAAGATGAAACAATGCGGAAAGATGAAAGATGAAACAATGCGGAAAGATGAAACAATGCGGAAAGATGAAACAATGCGGAAAGATGAAACAATGCGGAAAGATGAAACAATGCGGAAAGATGAAACAATGCGGAAAGATGAAACAATGCGGAAAGATGAAACAATGCGGAAAGATGAAACAATGCGGAAAGATGAAACAATGCGGAAAGATGAAACAATGCGGAAAGATGAAACAATGCGGAAAGATGAAACAATGCGGAAAGATGAAACAATGCGGAAAGATGAAACAATGCGGAAAGATGAAACAATGCGGAAAGATGAAACAATGCGGAAAGATGAAACAATGCGGAAAGATGAAACAATGCGGAAAGATGAAACAATGCGGAAAGATGAAACAATGCGGAAAGATGAAACAATGCGGAAAGATGAAACAATGCGGAAAGATGAAACAATGCGGAAAGATGAAACAATGCGGAAAGATGAAACAATGCGGAAAGATGAAACAATGCGGAAAGATGAAAGATGAAACAATGCGGAAAGATGAAAGATGAAACAATGCGGAAAGATGAAAGATGAAACAATGCGGAAAGATGAAAGATGAAACAATGCGGAAAGATGAAACAATGCGGAAAGATGAAACAATGCGGAAAGATGAAACAATGCGGAAAGATGAAACAATGCGGAAAGATGAAAGATGAAACAATGCGGAAAGATGAAAGATGAAACAATGCGGAAAGATGAAAGATGAAACAATGCGGAAAGATGAAAGATGAAAAAATGCGGAAAGATGAAAGATGAAACAATGCGGAAAGATGAAAGATGAAAGAATGCGGAAGATGAAAGATGAAACAATGCGGAAAGATAAAACAATGCGGAAAGATGAAAGATGAAACAATGCGGAAAGATGAAAGATGAAACAATGCGGAAAGATGAAAGATGAAAAAATGCGGAAAGATGAAAAATGAAACAATGCGGAAAGATGAAAGATGAAAAAATGCGGAAAGATGAAAGATGAAACAATGCGGAAAGATGAAAGATGAAAGAATGCGGAAGATGAAAGCTGAAACAATGCGGAAAGATGAAACAATGCGGAAAGATGAAACAATGCGGAAAGATGAAAGATGAAACAATGCGGAAAGATGAAAGATGAAACAATGCGGAAAGATGAAAGATGAAACAATGCTGAAAGATGAAAGATGAAACAATGCGGAAAGATGAAAGATGAAACAATGCGGAAAGATGAAAGATGAAACAATTCGGAAAGATGAAAGATGAAACAATGCGGAAAGATGAAAGATGAAAAAATGCGGAAAGATGAAAGATGAAACAATGCGGAAAGATGAAAGATGAAAAAATGCGGAAAGATGAAAGATGAAACAATGCGGAAAGATGAAAGATGAAAGAATGCGGAAAGATGAAAGATGAAACAATGCGGAAAGATGAAAGATGAAACAATGCGGAAAGATGAAAGATGAAACAATGCGGAAAGATGAAAGATGAAACAATGCGGAAAGATGAAAGATGAAACAATGCGGAAAGATGAAAGATGAAACAATGCGGAAAGATGAAACAATGCGGAAAGATGAAACAATGCGGAAAGATGCAACAATTCGGAAAGATGAAACAATGCGGAAAGATGAAACAATGCGGAAAGATGAAACAATGCGGAAAGATGAAACAATGCGGAAAGATGAAACAATGCGGAAAGATGAAACAATGCGGAAAGATGAAACAATTCGGAAAGATGAAACAATGCGGAAAGATGAAAGATGAAAGAATGCGGAAAGATGAAAGATGAAACAATGCGGAAAGATGAAAGGTGAAAAAATGCGGAAAGATGAAAGATGAAAGAATGCGGAAAGATGAAAGATGAAACAATGCGGAAAGATGAAAGATGAAACAATGCGGAAAGATGAAACAATGCGGAAAGATGAAACAATGCGGAAAGATGAAAGATGAAACAATGCGGAAAGATGAAAGATGAAACAATGCGGAAAGATGAAAGATGAAAAAATGCGGAAAGATGAAAGATGAAACAATGCGGAAAGATGAAAGATGAAAGAATGCGGAAGATGAAAGATGAAACAATGCGGAAAGATGAAAGATGAAACAATGCGGAAAGATGAAAGATGAAACAATGCGGAAAGATGAAAGATGAAACAATGCGGAAAGATGAAAGTTGAAACAATGCGGAAAGATGAAAGATGAAAAAATGCGGAAAGATGAAAGATGAAACAATGCGGAAAGATGAAAGATGAAAGAATGCGGAAGATGTAAGATGAAACAATGCGGAAAGATAAAACAATGCGGAAAGATGAAAGATGAAACAATGCGGAAAGATGAAAGATGAAACAATGCGGAAAGATGAAAGATGAAACAATGCGGAAAGATGAAAGATGAAAGAATGCGGAAGATGAAAGATGAAACAATGCGGAAAGATGAAACAATGCGGAAAGATGAAAGATGAAACAATGCGGAAAGATGAAAGATGAAACAATGCGGAAAGATGAAAGATGAAACAATGCGGAAAGATGAAAGATGAAACAATGCGGAAAGATGAAAGATGAAACAATGCGGAAAGATGAAAGATGAAACAATGCGGAAAGATGAAACAATGCGGAAAGATGAAACAATTCGGAAAGATGAAACAATGCGGAAAGATGAAACAATGCGGAAAGATGAAACAATGCGGAAAGATGAAAGATGAAAAAATGCGGAAAGATGAAAGATGAAACAATGCGGAAAGATGAAAGATGAAACAATGCGGAAAGATGAAAGATGAAACAATGCGGAAAGATGAAAGATGAAACAATGCGGAAAGATGAAAGATGAAACAATGCGGAAAGATGAAAGATGAAACAATGCGGAAAGATGAAACAATGCGGAAAGATGAAACAATGCGGAAAGATGCAACAATTCGGAAAGATGAAACAATGCGGAAAGATGAAACAATGCGGAAAGATGAAACAATGCGGAAAGATGAAACAATGCGGAAAGATGAAACAATGCGGAATGATGAAACAATGCGGAAAGATGAAACAATTCGGAAAGATGAAACAATGCGGAAAGATGAAAGATGAAAGAATGCGGAAAGATGAAAGATGAAACAATGCGGAAAGATGAAAGATGAAACAATGCGGAAAGATGAAAGGTGAAAAAATGCGGAAAGATGAAAGAATGCGGAAAGATGAAAGATGAAACAATGCGGAAAGATGAAAGATGAAACAATGCGGAAAGATGAAACAATGCGGAAAGATGAAAGATGAAACAATGCGGAAAGATGAAACAATGCGGAAAGATGAAACAATGCGGAAAGATGAAAGATGAAACAATGCGGAAAGATGAAAGATGAAAAAATGCGGAAAGATGAAAGATGAAACAATGCGGAAAGATGAAAGATGAAAGAATGCGGAAGATGAAAGATGAAACAATGCGGAAAGATGAAAGATGAAACATTGCGGAAAGATGAAAGATGAAACAATGCGGAAAGATGAAAGATGAAAGAATGCGGAAAGATGAAAGATAAAACAATGCGGAAAGATGAAAGATGAAACAATGCGGAAAGATGAAAGATGAAAAAATGCGGAAAGATGAAAGATGAAACAATGCGGAAAGATGAAAGATGAAACAATGCGGAAAGATGAAACAATGCGGAAAGATGAAACAATGCGGAAAGATGAAACAATGCGGAAAGATGAAAGATGAAACCATGCGGAAAGATGAAAGATGAAAAAATGCGGAAAGATGAAAGATGAAACAATGCGGAAAGATGAAAGATGAAAAAATGCGGAAAGATGAAAGATGAAACAATGCGGAAAGATGAAAGATGAAAGAATGCGGAAGATGAAAGATGAAACAATGCGGAAAGATGAAAGATGAAACAATGCGGAAAGATGAAAGATGAAAGAATGCGGAAATATGAAAGATGAAACAATGCGGAAAGATGAAAGATGAAACAATGCGGAAAGATGAAAGATGAAACAATGCGGAAAGATGAAAGATGAAACAATGCGGAAAGATGAAAGATGAAACAATGCGGAAAGATGAAACAATGCGGAAAGATGAAACAATGCGGAAAGATGAAAGATGAAACAATGCGGAAAGATGAAAGATAAAACAATGCGGAAAGATGAAAGATGAAACAATGCGGAAAGATGAAAGATGAAACAATGCGGAAAGATGAAAGATGAAACAATGCGGAAAGATGAAAGATGAAAAAATGCGGAAAGATGAAAGATGAAACAATGCGGAAAGATGAAAGATGAAACAATGCGGAAAGATGAAAGATGAAACAATGCGGAAAGATGAAAGATGAAACAATGCGGAAAGATGAAAGATGAAACAATGCGGAAAGATGAAAGATGAAACAATGCGGAAAGATGAAAGATGAAACAATGCGGAAAGATGAAAGATGAAACAATGCGGAAAGATGAAAGATGAAACAATGCGGAAAGATGAAACAATGCGGAAAGATGAAACAATGCGGAAAGATGAAACAATGCGGAAAGATGAAACAATGCGGAAAGATGAAACAATGCGGAAAGATGAAACAATGCGGAAAGATGAAACAATGCGGAAAGATGAAACAATGCGGAAAGATGAAACAATGCGGAAAGATGAAACAATGCGGAAAGATGAAACAATGCGGAAAGATGAAACAATGCGGAAAGATGAAACAATGCGGAAAGATGAAACAATGCGGAAAGATGAAACAATGCGGAAAGATGAAACAATGCGGAAAGATGAAACAATGCGGAAAGATGAAACAATGCGGAAAGATGAAACAATGCGGAAAGATGAAACAATGCGGAAAGATGAAACAATGCGGAAAGATGAAACAATGCGGAAAGATGAAACAATGCGGAAAGATGAAACAATGCGGAAAGATGAAACAATGCGGAAAGATGAAACAATGCGGAAAGATGAAACAATGCGGAAAGATGAAACAATGCGGAAAGATGAAACAATGCGGAAAGATGAAACAATGCGGAAAGATGAAACAATGCGGAAAGATGAAACAATGCGGAAAGATGAAACAATGCGGAAAGATGAAACAATGCGGAAAGATGAAACAATGCGGAAAGATGAAACAATGCGGAAAGATGAAACAATGCGGAAAGATGAAAGATGAAACAATGCGGAAAGATGAAAGATGAAAAAATGCGGAAAGATGAAAGATGAAACAATGCGGAAAGATGAAAGATGAAACAATGCGGAAAGATGAAAGATGAAACAATTCGGAAAGATGAAAGATGAAACAATGCGGAAAGATGAAAGATGAAACAATGCGGAAAGATGAAAGATGAAACAATGCGGAAAGATGAAAGATGAAAAAATGCGGAAAGATGAAAGATGAAACAATGCGGAAAGATGAAAGATGAAAGAATGCGGAAAGATGAAAGATGAAACAATGCGGAAAGATGAAAGATGAAACAATGCGGAAAGATGAAAGATGAAACAATGCGGAAAGATGAAAGATGAAACAATGCGGAAAGATGAAAGATGAAACAATGCGGAAAGATGAAAGATGAAACAATGCGGAAAGATGAAACAATGCGGAAAGATGAAACAATGCGGAAAGATGAAACAATGCGGAAAGATGAAAGATGAAACAATGCGGAAAGATGAAACAATGCGGAAAGATGAAAGATGAAACAATGCGGAAAGATGAAAGATGAAACAATGCGGAAAGATGAAAGATGAAACAATGCGGAAAGATGAAAGATGAAACAATGCGGAAAGATGAAACAATGCGGAAAGATGAAACAATGCGGAAAGATGAAACAATGCGGAAAGATGAAACAATGCGGAAAGATGAAACAATGCGGAAAGATGAAACAATGCGGAAAGATGAAAGATGAAACAATGCGGAAAGATGAAAGATGAAAAAATGCGGAAAGATGAAAGATGAAACAATGCGGAAAGATGAAAGATGAAAGAATGCGGAAGATGAAAGATGAAACAATGCGGAAAGATAAAACAATGCGGAAAGATGAAAGATGAAACAATGCGGAAAGATGAAAGATGAAAAAATGCGGAAAGATGAAAGATGAAACAATGCGGAAAGATGAAAGATGAAAAAATGCGGAAAGATGAAAGATGAAACAATGCGGAAAGATGAAAGATGAAAGAATGCGGAAGATGAAAGCTGAAACAATGCGGAAAGATGAAACAATGCGGAAAGATGAAACAATGCGGAAAGATGAAACAATGCGGAAAGATGAAACAATGCGGAAAGATGAAAGATGAAACAATGCGGAAAGATGAAAGATGAAACAATGCGGAAAGATGAAAGATGAAACAATGCGGAAAGATGAAAGATGAAACAATGCGGAAAGATGAAAGATGAAACAATGCGGAAAGATGAAAGATGAAACAATTCGGAAAGATGAAAGATGAAACAATGCGGAAAGATGAAAGATGAAACAATGCGGAAAGATGAAAGATGAAACAATGCGGATAGATGAAAGATGAAAAAATGCGGAAAGATGAAAGATGAAACAATGCGGAAAGATGAAAGATGAAAGAATGCGGAAAGATGAAAGATGAAACAATGCGGAAAGATGAAAGATGAAACAATGCGGAAAGATGAAAGATGAAACAATGCGGAAAGATGAAAGATGAAACAATGCGGAAAGATGAAAGATGAAACAATGCGGAAAGATGAAAGATGAAACAATGCGGAAGATGAAACAATGCGGAAAGATGAAACAATGCGGAAAGATGCAACAATTCGGAAAGATGAAACAATGCGGTAAGATGAAACAATGCGGAAAGATGAAACAATGCGGAAAGATGAAACAATGCGGAAAGATGAAACAATGCGGAAAGATGAAACAATGCGGAAAGATGAAACAATTCGGAAAGATGAAACAATGCGGAAAGATGAAAGATGAAAGAATGCGGAAAGATGAAAGATGAAACAATGCGGAAAGATGAAAGGTGAAAAAATGCGGAAAGATGAAAGATGAAAGAATGCGGAAAGATGAAAGATGAAACAATGCGGAAAGATGAAAGATGAAACAATGCGGAAAGATGAAACAATGCGGAAAGATGAAACAATGCGGAAAGATGAAAGATGAAACAATGCGGAAAGATGAAAGATGAAAAAATGCGGAAAGATGAAAGATGAAACAATGCGGAAAGATGAAAGATGAGAGAATGCGGAAGATGAAAGATGAAACAATGCGGAAAGATGAAAGATGAAACAATGCGGAAAGATGAAAGATGAAACAATACGGAAAGATGAAAGATGAAACAATGCGGAAAGATGAAAGTTGAAACAATGCGGAAAGATGAAAGATGAAAAAATGCGGAAAGATGAAAAATGAAACAATGCGGAAAGATGAAAGATGAAAGAATGCGGAAGATAAAAGATGAAACAATGCGGAAAGATAAAACAATGCGGAAAGATGAAAGATGAAACAATGCGGAAAGATGAAAGATGAAACAATGCGGAAAGATGAAAGATGAAACAATGCGGAAAGATGAAAGATGAAACAATGCGGAAAGATGAAAGATGAAACAATGCGGAAAGATGAAACAATGCGGAAAGATGAAACAATTCGGAAAGATGAAACAATGCGGAAAGATGAAACAATGCGGAAAGATGAAACAATGCGGAAAGATGAAAGATGAAAAAATGCGGAAAGATGAAAGATGAAACAATGCGGAAAGATGAAAGATGAAACAATGCGGAAAGATGAAAGATGAAACAATGCGGAAAGATGAAAGATGAAACAATGCGGAAAGATGAAAGATGAAACAATGCGGAAAGATGAAAGATGAAACAATGCGGAAAGATGAAACAATGCGGAAAGATGAAACAATGCGGAAAGATGCAACAATGCGGAAAGATGAAACAATGCGGAAAGATGAAAGATGAAACAATGCGGAAAGATGAAAGATGAAACAATGCGGAAAGATGAAACAATGCGGAAAGATGAAACAATTCGGAAAGATGAAACAATGCGGAAAGATGAAACAATGCGGAAAGATAAAACAATGCGGAAAGATGAAAGATGAAACAATGCGGAAAGATGAAAGATGAAAAAATGCGGAAAGATGAAAGATGAAACAATGCGGAAAGATGAAAGATGAAAAAATGCGGAAAGATGAAAGATGAAACAATGCGGAAAGATGAAAGATGAAAGAATGCGGAAGATGAAAGCTGAAACAATGCGGAAAGATGAAACAATGCGGAAAGATGAAACAATGCGGAAAGATGAAACAATGCGGAAAGATGAAACAATGCGGAAAGATGAAACAATGCGGAAAGATGAAAGATGAAACAATGCGGAAAGATGAAAGATGAAACAATGCGGAAAGATGAAAGATGAAACAATGCGGAAAGATGAAAGATGAAACAATGCGGAAAGATGAAAGATGAAACAATGCGGAAAGATGAAAGATGAAACAATTCGGAAAGATGAAAGATGAAACAATGCGGAAAGATGAAAGATGAAACAATGCGGAAAGATGAAAGATGAAACAATGCGGATAGATGAAAGATGAAAAAATGCGGAAAGATGAAAGATGAAACAATGCGGAAAGATGAAAGATGAAAGAATGCGGAAAGATGAAAGATGAAACAATGCGGAAAGATGAAAGATGAAACAATGCGGAAAGATGAAAGATGAAACAATGCGGAAAGATGAAAGATGAAACAATGCGGAAAGATGAAAGATGAAACAATGCGGAAAGATGAAAGATGAAACAATGCGGAAGATGAAACAATGCGGAAAGATGAAACAATGCGGAAAGATGCAACAATTCGGAAAGATGAAACAATGCGGTAAGATGAAACAATGCGGAAAGATGAAACAATGTGGAAAGATGAAACAATGCGGAAAGATGAAACAATGCGGAAAGATGAAACAATGCGGAAAGATGAAACAATTCGGAAAGATGAAACAATGCGGAAAGATGAAAGATGAAAGAATGCGGAAAGATGAAAGATGAAACAATGCGGAAAGATGAAAGGTGAAAAAATGCGGAAAGATGAAAGATGAAAGAATGCGGAAAGATGAAAGATGAAACAATGCGGAAAGATGAAAGATGAAACAATGCGGAAAGATGAAACAATGCGGAAAGATGAAACAATGCGGAAAGATGAAAGATGAAACAATGCGGAAAGATGAAAGATGAAAAAATGCGGAAAGATGAAAGATGAAACAATGCGGAAAGATGAAAGATGAAAGAATGCGGAAGATGAAAGATGAAACAATGCGGAAAGATGAAAGATGAAACAATGCGGAAAGATGAAAGATGAAACAATACGGAAAGATGAAAGATGAAACAATGCGGAAAGATGAAAGTTGAAACAATGCGGAAAGATGAAAGATGAAAAAATGCGGAAAGATGAAAGATGAAACAATGCGGAAAGATGAAAGATGAAAGAATGCGGAAGATAAAAGATGAAACAATGCGGAAAGATAAAACAATGCGGAAAGATGAAAGATGAAACAATGCGGAAAGATGAAAGATGAAACAATGCGGAAAGATGAAAGATGAAACAATGCGGAAAGATGAAAGATGAAACAATGCGGAAAGATGAAAGATGAAACAATGCGGAAAGATGAAAGATGAAACAATGCGGAAAGATGAAACAATGCGGAAAGATGAAACAATTCGGAAAGATGAAACAATGCGGAAAGATGAAACAATGCGGAAAGATGAAACAATGCGGAAAGATGAAAGATGAAAAAATGCGGAAAGATGAAAGATGAAACAATGCGGAAAGATGAAAGATGAAACAATGCGGAAAGATGAAAGATGAAACAATGCGGAAAGATGAAAGATGAAACAATGCGGAAAGATGAAAGATGAAACAATGCGGAAAGATGAAAGATGAAACAATGCGGAAAGATGAAACAATGCGGAAAGATGAAACAATGCGGAAAGATGCAACAATTCGGAAAGATGAAACAATGCGGAAAGATGAAACAATGCGGAAAGATGAAACAATGCGGAAAGATGAAACAATGCGGAAAGATGAAACAATGCGGAAAGATGAAACAATGCGGAAAGATGAAACAATTCGGAAAGATGAAACAATGCGGAAAGATGAAAGATGATAGAATGCGGAAAGATGAAAGATGAAACAATGCGGAAAGATGAAAGATGAAACAATGCGGAAAGATGAAAGGTGAAAAAATGCGGAAAGATGAAAGAAAGCGGGAAGATGAAAGATGAAACAATGCGGAAAGATGAAAGATGAAACAATGCGGAAAGATGAAACAATGCGGAAAGATGAAAGATGAAACAATGCGGAAAGATGAAAGATGAAAAAATGCGGAAAGATGAAAGATGAAACAATGCGGAAAGATGAAAGATGAAAGAATGCGGAAGATGAAAGATGAAACAATGCGGAAAGATGAAAGATGAAACATTGCGGAAAGATGAAAGATGAAACAATGCGGAAAGATGAAAGATGAAAGAATGCGGAAAGATGAAAGATGAAACAATGCGGAAAGATGAAAGATGAAACAATGCGGAAAGATGAAAGATGAAAAAATGCGGAAAGATGAAAGATGAAACAATGCGGAAAGATGAAAGATGAAACAATTCGGAAAGATGAAAGATGAAACAATGCGGAAAGATGAAAGATGAAACAATGCGGAAAGATGAAAGATGAAACAATGCGGAAAGATGAAAGATGAAAAAATGCGGAAAGATGAAAGATGAAACAATGCGGAAAGATGAAAGATGAAACAATGCGGAAAGATGAAAGATGAAACAATGCGGAAAGATGAAAGATGAAAGAATGCGGAAGATGAAAGATGAAACAATGCGGAAAGATGAAACAATGCGGAAAGATGAAAGATGAAACAATGCGGAAAGATGAAAGATGAAACAATGCGGAAAGATGAAAGATGAAACAATGCGGAAAGATGAAAGATGAAACAATGCGGAAAGATGAAACAATGCGGAAAGATGAAACAATTCGGAAAGATGAAACAATGCGGAAAGATGAAACAATGCGGAAAGATGAAACAATGCGGAAAGATGAAAGATGAAAAAATGCGGAAAGATGAAAGATGAAACAATGCGGAAAGATGAAAGATGAAACAATGCGGAAAGATGAAAGATGAAACAATGCGGAAAGATGAAAGATGAAACAATGCGGAAAGATGAAAGATGAAACAATGCGGAAAGATGAAAGATGAAACAATGCGGAAAGATGAAACAATGCGGAAAGATGAAACAATGCGGAAAGATGCAACAATTCGGAAAGATGAAACAATGCGGAAAGGTGAAACAATGCGGAAAGATGAAACAATGCGGAAAGATGAAACAATGCGGAAAGATGAAACAATGCGGAAAGATGAAACAATGCGGAAAGATGAAACAATTCGGAAAGATGAAACAATGCGGAAAGATGAAAGATGGAAGAATGCGGAAAGATGAAAGATGAAACAATGCGGAAAGATGAAAGATGAAATAATGCGGAAAGATGAAAGGTGAAAAAATGCGGAAAGATGAAAGAATGCGGAAAGATGAAAGATGAAACAATGCGGAAAGATGAAAGATGAAACAATGCGGAAAGATGAAACAATGCGGAAAGATGAAAGATGAAACAATGCGGAAAGATGAAAGATGAAAAAATGCGGAAAGATGAAAGATGAAACAATGCGGAAAGATGAAAGATGAAAGAATGCGGAAGATGAAAGATGAAACAATGCGGAAAGATGAAAGATGAAACATTGCGGAAAGATGAAAGATGAAACAATGCGGAAAGATGAAAGATGAAAGAATGCGGAAAGATGAAAGATGAAACAATGCGGAAAGATGAAAGATGAAACAATGCGGAAAGATGAAAGATGAAAAAATGCGGAAAGATGAAAGATGAAACAATGCGGAAAGATGAAAGATGAAACAATGCGGAAAGATGAAACAATGCGGAAAGATGAAACAATGCGGAAAGATGAAACAATGCGGAAAGATGAAAGATGAAACAATGCGGAAAGATGAAAGATGAAAAAATGCGGAAAGATGAAAGATGAAACAATGCGGAAAGATGAAACAATGCGGAAAGATGAAACAATGCGGAAAGATGAAACAATGCGGAAAGATGAAACAATGCGGAAAGATGAAACAATGCGGAAAGATGAAACAATGCGGAAAGATGAAAGATGAAAGAATGCGGAAAGATGAAAGATGAAACAATGCGGAAAGATGAAAGATGAAACAATGCGGAAAGATGAAAGATGAAAAATTGCGGAAAGATGAAAGATGAAACAATGCGGAAAGATGAAAGATGAAAGAATGCGGAAGATGAAAGATGAAACAATGCGGAAAGATGAAAGATGAAACAATGCGGAAAGATGAAAGATGAAACAATGCGGAAAGATGAAAGATGAAACAATGCGGAAAGATGAAACAATGCGGAAAGATGAAACAATGCGGAAAGATGAAACAATGCGGAAAGATGAAACAATGCGGAAAGATGAAACAATGCGGAAAGATGAAACAATGCGGAAAGATGAAACAATGCGGAAAGATGAAACAATGCGGAAAGATGAAAGATGAAACAATGCGGAAAGATGAAAGATGAAACAATGCGGAAAGATGAAAGATGAAACAATGCGGAAAGATGAAAGATGAAACAATGCGGAAAGATGAAAGATGAAACAATGCGGAAAGATGAAAGATGAAACAATGCGGAAAGATGAAAGATGAAACAATGCGGAAAGATGAAAGATGAAACAATGCGGAAAGATGAAAGATGAAACAATGCGGAAGATGAAACAATGCGGAAAGATGAAACAATGCGGAAAGATGCAACAATTCGGAAAGATGAAACAATGCGGTAAGATGAAACAATGCGGAAAGATGAAACAATGCGGAAAGATGAAACAATGCGGAAAGATGAAAGATGAAACAATGCGGAAAGATGAAAGATGAAACAATGCTGAAAGATGAAAGATGAAACAATGCGGAAAGATGAAAGATGAAACAATGCGGAAAGATGAAAGATGAAACAATGCGGAAAGATGAAAGATGAAACAATGCGGAAAGATGAAAGATGAAACAATGCGGAAGATGAAACAATGCGGAAAGATGAAACAATGCGGAAAGATGCAACAATTCGGAAAGATGAAACAATGCGGTAAGATGAAACAATGCGGAAAGATGAAACAATGCGGAAAGATGAAACAATGCGGAAAGATGAAACAATGCGGAAAGATGAAACAATGCGGAAAGATGAAACAATTCGGAAAGATGAAACAATGCGGAAAGATGAAAGATGAAAGAATGCGGAAAGATGAAAGATGAAACAATGCGGAAAGATGAAAGGTGAAAAAATGCGGAAAGATGAAAGATGAAAGAATGCGGAAAGATGAAAGATGAAACAATGCGGAAAGATGAAAGATGAAACAATGCGGAAAGATGAAACAATGCGGAAAGATGAAACAATGCGGAAAGATGAAAGATGAAACAATGCGGAAAGATGAAAGATGAAAAAATGCGGAAAGATGAAAGATGAAACAATGCGGAAAGATGAAAGATGAAAGAATGCGGAAGATGAAAGATGAAACAATGCGGAAAGATGAAAGATGAAACAATGCGGAAAGATGAAAGATGAAACAATACGGAAAGATGAAAGATGAAACAATGCGGAAAGATGAAAGTTGAAACAATGCGGAAAGATGAAAGATGAAAAAATGCGGAAAGATGAAAGATGAAACAATGCGGAAAGATGAAAGATGAAAGAATGCGGAAGATAAAAGATGAAACAATGCGGAAAGATAAAACAATGCGGAAAGATGAAAGATGAAACAATGCGGAAAGATGAAAGATGAAACAATGCGGAAAGATGAAAGATGAAACAATGCGGAAAGATGAAAGATGAAACAATGCGGAAAGATGAAAGATGAAACAATGCGGAAAGATGAAACAATGCGGAAAGATGAAACAATTCGGAAAGATGAAACAATGCGGAAAGATGAAACAATGCGGAAAGATGAAACAATGCGGAAAGATGAAAGATGAAAAAATGCGGAAAGATGAAAGATGAAACAATGCGGAAAGATGAAAGATGAAACAATGCGGAAAGATGAAAGATGAAACAATGCGGAAAGATGAAAGATGAAACAATGCGGAAAGATGAAAGATGAAACAATGCGGAAAGATGAAAGATGAAACAATGCGGAAAGATGAAACAATGCGGAAAGATGAAACAATGCGGAAAGATGCAACAATTCGGAAAGATGAAACAATGCGGAAAGATGAAACAATGCGGAAAGATGAAACAATGCGGAAAGATGAAACAATGCGGAAAGATGAAACAATGCGGAAAGATGAAACAATGCGGAAAGATGAAACAATTCGGAAAGATGAAACAATGCGGAAAGATGAAAGATGAAACAATGCGGAAAGATGAAAGATGAAACAATGCGGAAAGATGAAAGGTGAAAAAATGCGGAAAGATGAAAGAAAGCGGGAAGATGAAAGATGAAACAATGCGGAAAGATGAAAGATGAAACAATGCGGAAAGATGAAACAATGCGGAAAGATGAAAGATGAAACAATGCGGAAAGATGAAAGATGAAAAAATGCGGAAAGATGAAAGATGAAACAATGCGGAAAGATGAAAGATGAAAGAATGCGGAAGATGAAAGATGAAACAATGCGGAAAGATGAAAGATGAAACATTGCGGAAAGATGAAAGATGAAACAATGCGGAAAGATGAAAGATGAAAGAATGCGGAAAGATGAAAGATGAAACAATGCGGAAAGATGAAAGATGAAACAATGCGGAAAGATGAAAGATGAAAAAATGCGGAAAGATGAAAGATGAAACAATGCGGAAAGATGAAAGATGAAACAATTCGGAAAGATGAAAGATGAAACAATGCGGAAAGATGAAAGATGAAACAATGCGGAAAGATGAAAGATGAAACAATGCGGAAAGATGAAAGATGAAAAAATGCGGAAAGATGAAAGATGAAACAATGCGGAAAGATGAAAGATGAAACAATGCGGAAAGATGAAAGATGAAACAATGCGGAAAGATGAAAGATGAAAGAATGCGGAAGATGAAAGATGAAACAATGCGGAAAGATGAAACAATGCGGAAAGATGAAAGATGAAACAATGCGGAAAGATGAAAGATGAAACAATGCGGAAAGATGAAAGATGAAACAATGCGGAAAGATGAAACAATGCGGAAAGATGAAACAATTCGGAAAGATGAAACAATGCGGAAAGATGAAACAATGCGGAAAGATGAAACAATGCGGAAAGATGAAAGATGAAAAAATGCGGAAAGATGAAAGATGAAACAATGCGGAAAGATGAAAGATGAAACAATGCGGAAAGATGAAAGATGAAACAATGCGGAAAGATGAAAGATGAAACAATGCGGAAAGATGAAAGATGAAACAATGCGGAAAGATGAAAGATGAAACAATGCGGAAAGATGAAACAATGCGGAAAGATGAAACAATGCGGAAAGATGCAACAATTCGGAAAGATGAAACAATGCGGAAAGATGAAACAATGCGGAAAGATGAAACAATGCGGAAAGATGAAACAATGCGGAAAGATGAAACAATGCGGAAAGATGAAACAATGCGGAAAGATGAAACAATTCGGAAAGATGAAACAATGCGGAAAGATGAAAGATGGAAGAATGCGGAAAGATGAAAGATGAAACAATGCGGAAAGATGAAAGATGAAATAATGCGGAAAGATGAAAGGTGAAAAAATGCGGAAAGATGAAAGAATGCGGAAAGATGAAAGATGAAACAATGCGGAAAGATGAAAGATGAAACAATGCGGAAAGATGAAACAATGCGGAAAGATGAAAGATGAAACAATGCGGAAAGATGAAAGATGAAAAAATGCGGAAAGATGAAAGATGAAACAATGCGGAAAGATGAAAGATGAAAGAATGCGGAAGATGAAAGATGAAACAATGCGGAAAGATGAAAGATGAAACATTGCGGAAAGATGAAAGATGAAACAATGCGGAAAGATGAAAGATGAAAGAATGCGGAAAGATGAAAGATGAAACAATGCGGAAAGATGAAAGATGAAACAATGCGGAAAGATGAAAGATGAAAAAATGCGGAAAGATGAAAGATGAAACAATGCGGAAAGATGAAAGATGAAACAATGCGGAAAGATGAAACAATGCGGAAAGATGAAACAATGCGGAAAGATGAAACAATGCGGAAAGATGAAAGATGAAACAATGCGGAAAGATGAAAGATGAAAAAATGCGGAAAGATGAAAGATGAAACAATGCGGAAAGATGAAACAATGCGGAAAGATGAAACAATGCGGAAAGATGAAACAATGCGGAAAGATGAAACAATGCGGAAAGATGAAACAATGCGGAAAGATGAAACAATGCGGAAAGATGAAAGATGAAAGAATGCGGAAAGATGAAAGATGAAACAATGCGGAAAGATGAAAGATGAAACAATGCGGAAAGATGAAAGATGAAAAATTGCGGAAAGATGAAAGATGAAACAATGCGGAAAGATGAAAGATGAAAGAATGCGGAAGATGAAAGATGAAACAATGCGGAAAGATGAAAGATGAAACAATGCGGAAAGATGAAAGATGAAACAATGCGGAAAGATGAAAGATGAAACAATGCGGAAAGATGAAACAATGCGGAAAGATGAAACAATGCGGAAAGATGAAACAATGCGGAAAGATGAAACAATGCGGAAAGATGAAACAATGCGGAAAGATGAAACAATGCGGAAAGATGAAACAATGCGGAAAGATGAAAGATGAAACAATGCGGAAAGATGAAACAATGCGGAAAGATGAAACAATGCGGAAAGATGAAACAATGCGGAAAGATGAAAGATGAAACAATGCGGAAAGATGAAACAATGCGGAAAGATGAAACAATGCGGAAAGATGAAAGATGAAACAATGCGGAAAGATGAAAGATAAAACAATGCGGAAAGATGAAAGATGAAACAATGCGGAAAGATGAAAGATGAAACAATGCGGAAAGATGAAAGATGAAACAATGCGGAAAGATGAAAGATGAAAAAATGCGGAAAGATGAAAGATGAAACAATGCGGAAAGATGAAAGATGAAACAATGCGGAAAGATGAAAGATGAAACAATGCGGAAAGATGAAAGATGAAAGATGCGGAAAGATGAAAGATGAAACAATGCGGAAAGATGAAAGATGAAACAATGCGGAAAGATGAAAGATGAAACAATGCGGAAAGATGAAAGATGAAACAATGCGGAAAGATGAAACAATGCGGAAAGATGAAACAATGCGGAAAGATGAAACAATGCGGAAAGATGAAACAATGCGGAAAGATGAAACAATGCGGAAAGATGAAACAATGCGGAAAGATGAAACAATGCGGAAAGATGAAACAATGCGGAAAGATGAAACAATGCGGAAAGATGAAACAATGCGGAAAGATGAAACAATGCGGAAAGATGAAACAATGCGGAAAGATGAAACAATGCGGAAAGATGAAACAATGCGGAAAGATGAAACAATGCGGAAAGATGAAACAATGCGGAAAGATGAAACAATGCGGAAAGATGAAACAATGCGGAAAGATGAAACAATGCGGAAAGATGAAACAATGCGGAAAGATGAAAGATGAAACAATGCGAAAAGATGAAAGATGAAAAAATGCGGAAAGATGAAAGATGAAACAATGCGGAAAGATGAAAGATGAAACAATGCGGAAAGATGAAAGATGAAACAATGCGGAAAGATGAAAGATGAAACAATGCGGAAAGATGAAAGATGAAACAATGCGGAAAGATGAAACAATGCGGAAAGATGAAACAATGCGGAAAGATGAAAGATGAAACAATGCGGAAAGATGAAAGATGAAAAAATGCGGAAAGATGAAAGATGAAACAATGCGGAAAGATGAAAGATGAAAGAATGCGGAAGATGAAAGATGAAACAATGCGGAAAGATGAAAGATGAAACAATGCGGAAAGATGAAAGATGAAAGAATGCGGAAATATGAAAGATGAAACAATGCGAAAAGATGAAAGATGAAACAATGCGGAAAGATGAAAGATGAAACAATGCGGAAAGATGAAAGATGAAACAATGCGGAAAGATGAAAGATGAAACAATGCGGAAAGATGAAAGATGAAACAATTCGGAAAGATGAAAGATGAAACAATGCGGAAAGATGAAAGATGAAACAATGCGGAAAGATGAAAGATGAAACAATGCGGAAAGATGAAAGATGAAAAAATGCGGAAAGATGAAAGATGAAACAATGCGGAAAGATGAAAGATGAAAGAATGCGGAAAGATGAAAGATGAAACAATGCGGAAAGATGAAAGATGAAACAATGCGGAAAGATGAAAGATGAAACAATGCGGAAAGATGAAGGATGAAACAATGCGGAAAGATGAAAGATGAAACAATGCGGAAAGATGAAAGATGAAACAATGCGGAAAGATGAAACAATGCGGAAAGATGAAACAATGCGGAAAGATGAAAGATGAAACAATGCGGAAAGATGAAACAATGCGGAAAGATGAAACAATGCGGAAAGATGAAACAATGCGGAAAGATGAAACAATGCGGAAAGATGAAACAATGCGGAAAGATGAAAGATGAAACAATGCGGAAAGATGAAAGATGAAACAATGCGGAAAGATGAAAGATGAAACAATGCGGAAAGATGAAAGATGAAACAATGCGGAAAGATGAAAGATGAAACAATGCGGAAAGATGAAAGATGAAACAATGCGGAAAGATGAAAGATGAAACAATGCGGAAAGATGAAAGATGAAACAATGCGGAAAGATGAAACAATGCGGAAAGATGAAACAATGCGGAAAGATGAAACAATGCGGAAAGATGAAACAATGCGGAAAGATGAAACAATGCGGAAAGATGAAACAATGCGGAAAGATGAAAGATGAAAAAATGCGGAAAGATGAAAGATGAAACAATGCGGAAAGATGAAAGATGAAACAATGCGGAAAGATGAAAGATGAAACAATGCGGAAAGATGAAAGATGAAACAATGCGGAAAGATGAAAGATGAAACAATGCGGAAAGATGAAAGATGAAACAATGCGGAAAGATGAAACAATGCGGAAAGATGAAACAATGCGGAAAGATGAAACAATTCGGAAAGATGAAACAATGCGGAAAGATGAAAGATGAAAGAATGCGGAAAGATGAAAGATGAAACAATGCGGAAAGATGAAAGATGAAACAATGCGGAAAGATGAAAGGTGAAAAAATGCGGAAAGATGAAAGATGAAAGAATGCGGAAAGATGAAAGATGAAACAATGCGGAAAGATGAAAGATGAAACAATGCGGAAAGATGAAAGATGAAACATTGCGGAAAGATGAAAGATGAAACAATGCGGAAAGATGAAGGATGAAAGAATGCGGAAAGATGAGAGATGAAACAATGCGGAAAGATGAAAGATGAAACAATGCGGAAAGATGAAAGATGAAACAATGTGGAAAGATGAAAGATGAAAAAATGCGGAAAGATGAAAGATGAAAGAATGCGGAAAGATGAAAGATGAAACAATGCGGAAAGATGAAACAATGCGGAAAGATGAAACCATGCGGAAAGATGAAACAATGCGGAAAGATGATAGATGAAACAATGCGGAAAGATGAAAGATGAAAAAATGCGGAAAGATGAAAGATGAAACAATGCGGAAAGATGAAAGATGAAACAATGCGGAAAGATGAAACAATGCGGAAAGATGAAACAATGCGGAAAGATGAAAGATGAAACAATGCGGAAAGATGAAAGATGAAAGAATGCGGAAAGATGAAAGATGAAACAATGCGGAAAGATGAAAGATGAAAGAATGCGGAAAGATGAAAGATGAAAGAATGCGGAAAGATGAAAGATGAAACAATGCGGAAAGATGAAAGATGAAAGAATGCGGAAGATGAAAGATGAAACAATGCGGAAAGATGAAACAATGCGGAAAGATGAAAGATGAAACAATGCGGAAAGATGAAAGATGAAACAATGCGGAAAGATGAAAGATGAAACAATGCGGAAAGATGAAAGATGAAACAATGCGGAAAGATGAAAGATGAAACAATGCGGAAAGATGAAAGATGAAACAATGCGGAAAGATGAAAGATGAAACAATGCGGAAAGATGAAAGATGAAACAATGCGGAAAGATGAAAGATGAAAGAATGCGGAAAGATGAAAGATGAAAGAATGCGGAAAGATGAAAGATGAAACAATGCGGAAAGATGAAAGATGAAAGAATGCGGAAGATGAAAGATGAAACAATGCGGAAAGATGAAAGATGAAACAATGCGGAAAGATGAAAGATGAAACAATGCGGAAAGATGAAAGATGAAACAATGCGGAAAGATGAAAGATGAAACAATGCGGAAAGATGAAAGATGAAACAATGCGGAAAGATAAAAGATGAAAGAATGCGGAAAGATGAAAGATGAAACAATGCGGAAAGATGAAAGATGAAACAATGCGGAAAGATGAAAGATGAAACAATGCGGAAAGATGAAAGATGAAACAATGCGGAAAGATGAAAGATGAAAAAATGCGGAAAGATGAAAGATGAAACAATGCGGAAAGATGAAAGATGAAAGAATGCGGAAGATGAAAGATTAAACAATGCGGAAAGATGAAACAATGCGGAAAGATGAAAGATGAAACAATGCGGTAAGATGAAAGATGAAACAATGCGGAAAGTTGAAAGATGAAACAATGCGGAAAGATGAAAGATGAAACAATGCGGAAAGATGAAAGATGAAAGAATGCGGAAAGATGAAAGATGAAACAATGCGGAAAGATGAAAGATGAAAGAATGCGGAAAGATGAAAGATGAAAAAATGCGGAAAGATGAAACAATGCGGAAAGATGAAACAATGCGGAAAGATGAAAGATGAAACAATGCGGAAAGATGAAAGATGAAAAAATGCGGAAAGATGAAACAATGCGGAAAGATGAAACAATGCGGAAAGATGAAAGATGAAACAATGCGGAAAGATGAAAGATGAAACAATGCGGAAAGATGAAAGATGAAACAATGCGGAAAGATGAAAGATGAAACAATGCGGAAAGATGAAAGATGAAACAATGCGGAAAGATGAAAGATGAAACAATGCGGAAAGATGAAACAATGCGGAAAGATGAAACAATGCGGAAAGATGAAACAATGCGGAAAGATGAAACAATGCGGAAAGATGAAACAATGCGGAAAGATGAAACAATGCGGAAAGATGAAACAATGCGGAAAGATGAAACAATGCGGAAAGATGAAACAATGCGGAAAGATGAAACAATGCGGAAAGATGAAACAATGCGGAAAGATGAAACAATGCGGAAAGATGAAACAATGCGGAAAGATGAAAGATGAAACAATGCGGAAAGATGAAAGATGAAAAAATGCGGAAAGATGAAAGATGAAACAATGCGGAAAGATGAAAGATGAAACAATGCGGAAAGCTGAAAGATGAAACAATGCGGAAAGATGAAAGATGAAACAATGCGGAAAGATGAAAGATGAAACAATGCGGAAAGATGAAAGATGAAACAATGCGGAAAGATGAAACAATGCGGAAAGATGAAACAATGCGGAAAGATGAAACAATGCGGAAAGATGAAACAATGCGGAAAGATGAAACAATGCGGAAAGATGAAACAATGCGGAAAGATGAAACAATGCGGAAAGATGAAACAATGCGGAAAGATGAAACAATGCGGAATGATGAAACAATGCGGAAAGATGAAACAATGCGGAAAGATGAAACAATGCGGAAAGATGAAACAATGCGGAAAGATGAAAGATGAAACAATGCGGAAAGATGAAAGATGAAACAATTCGGAAAGATGAAAGATGAAACAATGCGGAAAGATGAAAGATGAAACAATGCGGAAAGATGAAAGATGAAAAAATGCGGAAAGATGAAAGATGAAACAATGCGGAAAGATGAAAGATGAAAGAATGCGGAAAGATGAAAGATGAAACAATGCGAAAAGATGAAAGATGAAAGAATTCGGAAGATGAAAGATGAAACAATGCGGAAAGATGAAACAATGCGGAAAGATGAAAGATGAAACAATGAGGAAAGATGAAAGATGAAACAATGCGGAAAGATGAAAGATGAAACAATGCGGAAAGATGAAAGATGAAACAATGCGGAAAGATGAAAGATGAAAGAATGCGGAAAGATGAAAGATGAAACAATGCGGAAAGATGAAAGATGAAACAATGCGGAAAGATGAAAGATGAAACAATGCGGAAAGATGAAAGATGAAACAATGCGGAAAGATGAAAGATGAAAGAATGCGGAAAGATGAAAGATGAAACAATGCGGAAAGATGAAAGATGAAAAAATGCGGAAAGATGAAAGATGAAACAATGCGGAAAGATGAAAGATGAAACAATGCGGAAAGATGAAAGATGAAAAAATGCGGAAAGATGAAAGATGAAACAATGCGGAAAGATGAAAGATGAAAGAATGCGGAAGATGAAAGATGAAACAATGCGGAAAGATGAAACAATGCGGAAAGATGAAAGATGAAACAATGCGGAAAGATGAAAGATGAAACAATGCGGAAAGATGAAAGATGAAACAATGCGGAAAGATGAAAGATGGAACAATGCGGAAAGATGAAACAATGCGGAAAGATGAAAGATGAAACAATGCGGAAAGATGAAAGATGAAACAATGCGGAAAGATGAAAGATGAAAGAATGCGGAAAGATGAAAGATGAAACAATGCGGAAAGATGAAAGATGAAACAATGCGGAAAGATGAAAGATGAAACAATGCGGAAAGATGAAAGATGAAACAATGCGGAAAGATGAAAGATGAAAAATGCGGAAAGATGAAAGATGAAACAATGCGGAAAGATGAAAGATGAAAGAATGCGAAAGATGAAAGATGAAACAATGCGGAAAGATGAAACAATGCGGAAAGATGAAAGATGAAACAATGCGGAAAGATGAAAGATGAAACAATGCGGAAAGATGAAAGATGAAAAAATGCGGAAAGATGAAAGATGAAACAATGCGGAAAGATGAAAGATGAAACAATGCGGAAAGATGAAAGATGAAACAATGCGGAAAGATAAAAGATGAAAGAATGCGGAAAGATGAAAGATGAAACAATGCGGAAAGATGAAAGATGAAACAATGCGGAAAGATGAAAGATGAAACAATGCGGAAAGATGAAAGATGAAACAATGCGGAAAGATGAAAGATGAAAAAATGCGGAAAGATGAAAGATGAAACAATGCGGAAAGATGAAAGATGAAAGAATGCGGAAGATGAAAGATTAAACAATGCGGAAAGATGAAACAATGCGGAAAGATGAAAGATGAAACAATGCGGAAAGATGAAAGATGAAACAATGCGGAAAGTTGAAAGATGAAACAATGCGGAAAGATGAAAGATGAAACAATGCGGAAAGATGAAAGATGAAAGAATGCGGAAAGATGAAAGATGAAACAATGCGGAAAGATGAAAGATGAAAGAATGCGGAAAGATGAAAGATGAAAGAATGCGGAAAGATGAAAGATGAAACAATGCGGAAAGATGAAAGATGAAAGAATGCGGAAGATGAAAGATGAAACAATGCGGAAAGATGAAACAATGCGGAAAGATGAAAGATGAAACAATGCGGAAAGATGAAAGATGAAACAATGCGGAAAGATGAAAGATGAAACAATGCGGAAAGATGAAACAATGCGGAAAGATGAAAGATGAAACAATGCGGAAAGATGAAAGATGAAACAATGCGGAAAGATGAAAGATGAAACAATGCGGAAAGATGAAAGATGAAACAATGCGGAAAGATGAAAGATGAAACAATGCGGAAAGATGAAAGATGAAACAATGCGGAAAGATGAAAGATGAAAAAATGCGGAAAGATGAAACAATGCGGAAAGATGAAACAATGCGGAAAGATGAAAGATGAAACAATGCGGAAAGATGAAAGATGAAACAATGCGGAAAGATGAAAGATGAAACAATGCGGAAAGATGAAAGATGAAACAATGCGGAAAGATGAAAGATGAAACAATGCGGAAAGATGAAAGATGAAACAATGCGGAAAGATGAAAGATGAAACAATGCGGAAAGATGAAACAATGCGGAAAGATGAAACAATGCGGAAAGATGAAACAATGCGGAAAGATGAAACAATGCGGAAAGATGAAACAATGCGGAAAGATGAAACAATGCGGAAAGATGAAACAATGCGGAAAGATGAAACAATGCGGAAAGATGAAACAATGCGGAAAGATGAAACAATGCGGAAAGATGAAACAATGCGGAAAGATGAAACAATGCGGAAAGATGAAAAAATGCGGAAAGATGAAAGATGAAACAATGCGGAAAGATGAAAGATGAAAAAATGCGGAAAGATGAAAGATGAAACAATGCGGAAAGATGAAAGATGAAACAATGCGGAAAGCTGAAAGATGAAACAATGCGGAAAGATGAAAGATGAAACAATGCGGAAAGATGAAAGATGAAACAATGCGGAAAGATGAAAGATGAAACAATGCGGAAAGATGAAACAATGCGGAAAGATGAAACAATGCGGAAAGATGAAACAATGCGGAAAGATGAAACAATGCGGAAAGATGAAACAATGCGGAAAGATGAAACAATGCGGAAAGATGAAACAATGCGGAAAGATGAAACAATGCGGAAAGATGAAACAATGCGGAAAGATGAAACAATGCGGAAAGATGAAACAATGCGGAAAGATGAAACAATGCGGAAAGATGAAACAATGCGGAAAGATGAAACAATGCGGAAAGATGAAACAATGCGGAAAGATGAAACAATGCGGAAAGATGAAAGATGAAACAATGCGGAAAGATGAAAGATGAAACAATTCGGAAAGATGAAAGATGAAACAATGCGGAAAGATGAAAGATGAAACAATGCGGAAAGATGAAAGATGAAAAAATGCGGAAAGATGAAAGATGAAACAATGCGGAAAGATGAAAGATGAAAGAATGCGGAAAGATGAAAGATGAAACAATGCGAAAAGATGAAAGATGAAAGAATTCGGAAGATGAAAGATGAAACAATGCGGAAAGATGAAACAATGCGGAAAGATGAAAGATGAAACAATGAGGAAAGATGAAAGATGAAACAATGCGGAAAGATGAAAGATGAAACAATGCGGAAAGATGAAAGATGAAACAATGCGGAAAGATGAAAGATGAAAGAATGCGGAAAGATGAAAGATGAAACAATGCGGAAAGATGAAAGATGAAACAATGCGGAAAGATGAAAGATGAAACAATGCGGAAAGATGAAAGATGAAACAATGCGGAAAGATGAAAGATGAAAGAATGCGGAAAGATGAAAGATGAAACAATGCGGAAAGATGAAAGATGAAAAAATGCGGAAAGATGAAAGATGAAACAATGCGGAAAGATGAAAGATGAAACAATGCGGAAAGATGAAAGATGAAAAAATGCGGAAAGATGAAAGATGAAACAATGCGGAAAGATGAAAGATGAAAGAATGCGGAAGATGAAAGATGAAACAATGCGGAAAGATGAAACAATGCGGAAAGATGAAAGATGAAACAATGCGGAAAGATGAAAGATGAAACAATGCGGAAAGATGAAAGATGAAACAATGCGGAAAGATGAAAGATGGAACAATGCGGAAAGATGAAACAATGCGGAAAGATGAAAGATGAAACAATGCGGAAAGATGAAAGATGAAAGAATGCGGAAAGATGAAAGATGAAACAATGCGGAAAGATGAAAGATGAAACAATGCGGAAAGATGAAAGATGAAACAATGCGGAAAGATGAAAGATGAAAAATGCGGAAAGATGAAAGATGAAACAATGCGGAAAGATGAAAGATGAAAGAATGCGAAAGATGAAAGATGAAACAATGCGGAAAGATGAAACAATGCGGAAAGATGAAAGATGAAACAATGCGGAAAGATGAAAGATGAAACAAAGCGGAAAGATGAAAGATGAAAAAATGCGGAAAGATGAAAGATGAAACAATGCGGAAAGATGAAAGATGAAAAAATGCGGAAAGATGAAAGATGAAACAATGCGGAAAGATGAAAGATGAAAGAATGCGGAAGACGAAAGATGAAACAATGCGGAAAGATGAAACAATGCGGAAAGATGAAACAATGCGGAAAGATGAAACAATGCGGAAAGATGAAACAATGCGGAAAGATGAAACAATGCGGAAAGATGAAACAATGCGGAAAGATGAAACAATGCGGAAAGATGAAACAATGCGGAAAGATGAAACAATGCGGAAAGATGAAAGATGAAACAATGCGGAAAGATGAAAGATGAAACAATGCGGAAAGATGAAAGATGAAACAATGTGGAAAGATGAAAGATGAAACAATGCGGAAAGATGAAAGATGAAACAATGCGGAAAGATGAAAGATGAAACAATGCGGAAAGATGAAAGATGAAAAAATGCGGAAAGATGAAAGATGAAACAATGCGGAAAGATGAAAGATGAAAGAATGCGGAAAGATGAAAGATGAAACAATGCGGAAAGATGAAAGATGAAACAATGCGGAAAGATGAAAGATGAAACAATGCGGAAAGATGAAAGATGAAACAATGCGGAAAGATGAAAGATGAAACAATGCGGAAAGATGAAAGATGAAACAATGCGGAAAGATGAAACAATGCGGAAAGATGAAACAATGCGGAAAGATGCAACAATTCGGAAAGATGAAACAATGCGGAAAGATGAAACAATGCGGAAAGATGAAACAATGCGGAAAGATGAAACAATGCGGAAAGATGAAACAATGCGGAAAGATGAAACAATGCGGAAAGATGAAACAATTCGGAAAGATGAAACAATGCGGAAAGATGAAAGATGAAAGAATGCGGAAAGATGAAAGATGAAACAATGCGGAAAGATGAAAGGTGAAAAAATGCGGAAAGATGAAAGATGAAAGAATGCGGAAAGATGAAAGATGAAACAATGCGGAAAGATGAAAGATGAAACAATGCGGAAAGATGAAACAATGCGGAAAGATGAAACAATGCGGAAAGATGAAGGATGAAACAATGCGGAAAGATGAAAGATGAAAAAATGCGGAAAGATGAAAGATGAAACAATGCGGAAAGATGAAAGATGAAAGAATGCGGAAGATGAAAGATGAAACAATGCGGAAAGATGAAAGATGAAACAATGCGGAAAGATGAAAGATGAAACAATGCGGAAAGATGAAAGATGAAACAATGCGGAAAGATGAAAGTTGAAACAATGCGGAAAGATGAAAGATGAAAAAATGCGGAAAGATGAAAGATGAAACAATGCGGAAAGATGAAAGATGAAAGAATGCGGAAGATGAAAGATGAAACAATGCGGAAAGATAAAACAATGCGGAAAGATGAAAGATGAAACAATGCGGAAAGATGAAAGATGAAACAATGCGGAAAGATGAAAGATGAAACAATGCGGAAAGATGAAAGATGAAACAATGCGGAAAGATGAAAGATGAAACAATGCGGAAAGATGAAACAATGCGGAAAGATGAAACAATTCGGAAAGATGAAACAATGCGGAAAGATGAAACAATGCGGAAAGATGAAACAATGCGGAAAGATGAAACAATGCGGAAAGATGAAACAATGCGGAAAGATGAAACAATGCGGAAAGATGAAACAATGCGGAAAGATGAAAGATGAAACAATGCGGAAAGATGAAAGATGAAACAATGCGGAAAGATGAAAGATGAAAGAATGCGGAAAGATGAAAGATGAAAGAATGCGGAAGATGAAAGATGAAACAATGCGGAAAGATGAAAGATGAAACATTGCGGAAAGATGAAAGATGAAACAATGCGGAAAGATGAAAGATGAAAGAATGCGGAAAGATGAAAGATGAAACAATGCGGAAAGATGAAAGATGAAACAATGCGGAAAGATGAAAGATGAAAAAATGCGGAAAGATGAAAGATGAAACAATGCGGAAAGATGAAAGATGAAACAATGCGGAAAGATGAAACAATGCGGAAAGATGAAACAATGCGGAAAGATGAAAGATGAAACAATGCGGAAAGATGAAAGATGAAAAAATGCGGAAAGATGAAAGATGAAACAATGCGGAAAGATGAAAGATGAAAAAATGCGGAAAGATGAAAGATGAAACAATGCGGAAAGATGAAAGATGAAAGAATGCGGAAGATGAAAGATGAAACAATGCGGAAAGATGAAAGATGAAACAATGCGGAAAGATGAAAGATGAAAGAATGCGGAAATATGAAAGATGAAACAATGCGGAAAGATGAAAGATGAAACAATGCGGAAAGATGAAAGATGAAACAATGCGGAAAGATGAAAGATGAAACAATGCGGAAAGATGAAAGATGAAACAATGCCGAAAGATGAAACAATGCGGAAAGATGAAACAATGCGGAAAGATGAAACAAATTCGGAAAGATGAAAGATGAAACAATGCGGAAAGATGAAAGATAAAACAATGCGGAAAGATGAAAGATGAAACAATGCGGAAAGATGAAAGATGAAACAATGCGGAAAGATGAAAGATGAAACAATGCGGAAAGATGAAAGATGAAAAAATGCGGAAAGATGAAAGATGAAACAATGCGGAAAGATGAAAGATGAAACAATGCGGAAAGATGAAAGATGAAACAATGCGGAAAGATGAAAGATGAAAGATGCGGAAAGATGAAAGATGAAACAATGCGGAAAGATGAAAGATGAAACAATGCGGAAAGATGAAAGATGAAACAATGCGGAAAGATGAAAGATGAAACAATGCGGAAAGATGAAAGATGAAACAATGCGGAAAGATGAAACAATGCGGAAAGATGAAACAATGCGGAAAGATGAAACTATGCGGAAAGATGAAACAATGCGGAAAGATGAAACAATGCGGAAAGATGAAACAATGCGGAAAGATGAAACAATGCGGAAAGATGAAACAATGCGGAAAGATGAAACAATGCGGAAAGATGAAACAATGCGGAAAGATGAAACAATGCGGAAAGATGAAACAATGCGGAAAGATGAAACAATGCGGAAAGATGAAACAATGCGGAAAGATGAAACAATGCGGAAAGATGAAACAATGCGGAAAGATGAAACAATGCGGAAAGATGAAAGATGAAACAATGCGGAAAGATGAAAGATGAAAAAATGCGGAAAGATGAAAGATGAAACAATGCGGAAAGATGAAAGATGAAACAATGCGGAAAGTTGAAAGATGAAACAATGCGGAAAGATGAAAGATGAAACAATGCGGAAAGATGAAAGATGAAACAATGCGGAAAGATGAAACAATGCGGAAAGATGAAAGATGAAACAATGCGGAAAGATGAAAGATGAAAAAATGCGGAAAGATGAAAGATGAAACAATGCGGAAAGATGAAAGATGAAAGAATGCGGAAGATGAAAGATGAAACAATGCGGAAAGATGAAAGATGAAAGAATGCGGAAAGATGAAAGATGAAAGAATGCGGAAATATGAAAGATGAAACAATGCGGAAAGATGAAAGATGAAACAATGCGGAAAGATGAAAGATGAAACAATGCGGAAAGATGAAAGATGAAACAATGCGGAAAGATGAAAGATGAAACAATGCGGAAAGATGAAAGATGAAACAATTCGGAAAGATGAAAGATGAAACAATGCGGAAAGATGAAAGATGAAACAATGCGGAAAGATGAAAGATGAAACAATGCGGAAAGATGAAAGATGAAAAAATGCGGAAAGATGAAAGATGAAACAATGCGGAAAGATGAAAGATGAAACAATGCGGAAAGATGCAAGATGAAACAATGCGGAAAGATGAAAGATGAAAGAATGCGGAAGATGAAAGATGAAACAATGCGGAAAGATGAAACAATGCGGAAAGATGAAAGATGAAACAATGCGGAAAGATGAAAGATGAAACAATGCGGAAAGATGAAAGATGAAACAATGCGGAAAGATGAAAGATGAAACAATGCGGAAAGATGAAACAATGCGGAAAGATGAAACAATTCGGAAAGATGAAACAATGCGGAAAGATGAAACAATGCGGAAAGATGAAACAATGCGGAAAGATGAAAGATGAAAAAATGCGGAAAGATGAAAGATGAAACAATGCGGAAAGATGAAAGATGAAACAATGCGGAAAGATGAAAGATGAAACAATGCGGAAAGATGAAAGATGAAACAATGCGGAAAGATGAAAGATGAAACAATGCGGAAAGATGAAAGATGAAACAATGCGGAAAGATGAAACAATGCGGAAAGATGAAACAATGCGGAAAGATGCAACAATTCGGAAAGATGAAACAATGCGGAAAGATGAAACAATGCGGAAAGATGAAACAATGCGGAAAGATGAAACAATGCGGAAAGATGAAACAATGCGGAAAGATGAAACAATGCGGAAAGATGAAACAATTCGGAAAGATGAAACAATGCGGAAAGATGAAAGATGAAAGAATGCGGAAAGATGAAAGATGAAACAATGCGGAAAGATGAAAGATGAAACAATGCGGAAAGATGAAAGGTGAAAAATGCGGAAAGATGAAAGAATGCGGAAAGATGAAAGATGAAACAATGCGGAAAGATGAAAGATGAAACAATGCGGAAAGATGAAACAATGCGGAAAGATGAAAGATGAAACAATGCGGAAAGATGAAAGATGAAAAAATGCGGAAAGATGAAAGATGAAACAATGCGGAAAGATGAAAGATGAAAGAATGCGGAAGATGAAAGATGAAACAATGCGGAAAGATGAAAGATGAAACATTGCGGAAAGATGAAAGATGAAACAATGCGGAAAGATGAAAGATGAAAGAATGCGGAAAGATGAAAGATGAAACAATTCGGAAAGATGAAAGATGAAACAATGCGGAAAGATGAAAGATGAAAAAATGCGGAAAGATGAAAGATGAAACAATGCGGAAAGATGAAAGATGAAACAATGCGGAAAGATGAAACAATGCGGAAAGATGAAACAATGCGGAAAGATGAAAGATGAAACAATGCGGAAAGATGAAAGATGAAAAAATGCGGAAAGATGAAAGATGAAACAATGCGGAAAGATGAAAGATGAAAAAATGCGGAAAGATGAAAGATGAAACAATGCGGAAAGATGAAAGATGAAAGAATGCGGAAGATGAAAGATGAAACAATGCGGAAAGATGAAAGATGAAACAATGCGGAAAGATGAAAGATGAAAGAATGCGGAAATATGAAAGATGAAACAATGCGGAAAGATGAAAGATGAAACAATGCGGAAAGATGAAAGATGAAACAATGCGGAAAGATGAAAGATGAAACAATGCGGAAAGATGAAAGATGAAACAATGCGGAAAGATGAAACAATGCGGAAAGATGAAACAATGCGGAAAGATGAAACAATGCGGAAAGATGAAACAATGCGGAAAGATGAAAGATGAAACAATGCGGAAAGATGAAAGATAAAACAATGCGGAAAGATGAAAGATGAAACAATGCGGAAAGATGAAAGATGAAACAATGCGGAAAGATGAAAGATGAAACAATGCGGAAAGATGAAAGATGAAACAATGCGGAAAGATGAAAGATGAAAAAATGCGGAAAGATGAAAGATGAAACAATGCGGAAAGATGAAAGATGAAACAATGCGGAAAGATGAAAGATGAAACAATGCGGAAAGATGAAAGATGAAACAATGCGGAAAGATGAAACAATGCGGAAAGATGAAACAATGCGGAAAGATGAAACAATGCGGAAAGATGAAACAATGCGGAAAGATGAAACAATGCGGAAAGATGAAACAATGCGGAAAGATGAAACAATGCGGAAAGATGAAACAATGCGGAAAGATGAAACAATGCGGAAAGATGAAACAATGCGGAAAGATGAAAGATGAAACAATGCGAAAAGATGAAAGATGAAAAAATGCGGAAAGATGAAAGATGAAACAATGCGGAAAGATGAAAGATGAAACAATGCGGAAAGATGAAAGATGAAACAATGCGGAAAGATGAAAGATGAAACAATGCGGAAAGATGAAAGATGAAACAATGCGGAAAGATGAAACAATGCGGAAAGATGAAACAATGCGGAAAGATGAAACAATGCGGAAAGATGAAACAATGCGGAAAGATGAAAGATGAAACAATGCGGAAAGATGAAAGATGAAAAAATGCGGAAAGATGAAAGATGAAACAATGCGGAAAGATGAAAGATGAAAGAATGCGGAAGATGAAAGATGAAACAATGCGGAAAGATGAAAGATGAAACAATGCGGAAAGATGAAAGATGAAAGAATGCGGAAATATGAAAGATGAAACAATGCGAAAAGATGAAAGATGAAACAATGCGGAAAGATGAAAGATGAAACAATGCGGAAAGATGAAAGATGAAACAATGCGGAAAGATGAAAGATGAAACAATGCGGAAAGATGAAAGATGAAACAATTCGGAAAGATGAAAGATGAAACAATGCGGAAAGATGAAAGATGAAACAATGCGGAAAGATGAAAGATGAAACAATGCGGAAAGATGAAAGATGAAACAATGCGGAAAGATGAAAGATGAAACAATGCGGAAAGATGAAAGATGAAACAATGCGGAAAGATGAAAGATGAAACAATGCGGAAAGATGAAACAATGCGGAAAGATGAAACAATGCGGAAAGATGAAACAATGCGGAAAGATGAAACAATGCGGAAAGATGAAACAATGCGGAAAGATGAAACAATGCGGAAAGATGAAACAATGCGGAAAGATGAAACAATGCGGAAAGATGAAACAATGCGGAAAGATGAAACAATGCGGAAAGATGAAACAATGCGGAAAGATGAAAGATGAAACAATGCGGAAAGATGAAACAATGCGGAAAGATGAAACAATGCGGAAAGATGAAAGATGAAACAATGCGGAAAGATGAAAGATGAAACAATGCGGAAAGATGAAAGATGAAACAATGCGGAAAGATGAAAGATGAAACAATGCGGAAAGATGAAAGATGAAACAATGCGGAAAGATGAAAGATGAAACAATGCGGAAAGATGAAAGATGAAACAATGCGGAAAGATGAAAGATGAAACAATGCGGAAAGATGAAAGATGAAACAATGCGGAAAGATGAAACAATGCGGAAAGATGAAACAATGCGGAAAGATGAAACAATGCGGAAAGATGAAACAATGCGGAAAGATGAAACAATGCGGAAAGATGAAACAATGCGGAAAGATGAAACAATGCGGAAAGATGAAACAATGCGGAAAGATGAAACAATGCGGAAAGATGAAAGATGAAAAAATGCGGAAAGATGAAAGATGAAACAATGCGGAAAGATGAAAGATGAAACAATGCGGAAAGATGAAAGATGAAACAATGCGGAAAGATGAAACAATGCGGAAAGATGAAACAATGCGGAAAGATGAAACAATGCGGAAAGATGAAAGATGAAAAAATGCGGAAAGATGAAAGATGAAACAATGCGGAAAGATGAAACAATGCGGAAAGATGAAACAATGCGGAAAGATGAAACAATTCGGAAAGATGAAACAATGCGGAAAGATGAAAGATGAAAGAATGCGGAAAGATGAAAGATGAAACAATGCGGAAAGATGAAAGATGAAACAATGCGGAAAGATGAAAGGTGAAAAAATGCGGAAAGATGAAAGAATGCGGAAAGATGAAAGATGAAACAATGCGGAAAGATGAAAGATGAAACAATGCGGAAAGATGAAACAATGCGGAAAGATGAAAGATGAAACAATGCGGAAAGATGAAAGATGAAAAAATGCGGAAAGATGAAAGATGAAACAATGCGGAAAGATGAAAGATGAAAGAATGCGGAAGATGAAAGATGAAACAATGCGGAAAGATGAAAGATGAAACATTGCGGAAAGATGAAAGATGAAACAATGCGGAAAGATGAAAGATGAAAGAATGCGGAAAGATGAAAGATGAAACAATGCGGAAAGATGAAAGATGAAACAATGCGGAAAGACGAAAGATGAAAAAATGCGGAAAGATGAAAGATGAAACAATGCGGAAAGATGAAAGATGAAAGAATGCGGAAGATGAAAGATGAAACAATGCGGAAAGATGAAAGATGAAACAATGCGGAAAGATGAAAGATGAAAGAATGCGGAAATATGAAAGATGAAACAATGCGAAAAGATGAAAGATGAAACAATGCGGAAAGATGAAAGATGAAACAATGCGGAAAGATGAAAGATGAAACAATGCGGAAAGATGAAAGATGAAACAATGCGGAAAGATGAAAGATGAAACAATTCGGAAAGATGAAAGATGAAACAATGCGGAAAGATGAAAGATGAAACAATGCGGAAAGATGAAAGATGAAACAATGCGGAAAGATGAAAGATGAAAAAATGCGGAAAGATGAAAGATGAAACAATGCGGAAAGATGAAAGATGAAACAATGCGGAAAGATGAAAGATGAAACAATGCGGAAAGATGAAAGATGAAACAATGCGGAAAGATGAAAGATGAAACAATGCGGAAAGATGAAAGATGAAACAATGCGGAAAGATGAAAGATGAAACAATGCGGAAAGATGAAAGATGAAACAATGCGGAAAGATGAAAGATGAAACAATTCGGAAAGATGAAAGATGAAACAATGCGGAAAGATGAAAGATGAAACAATGCGGAAAGATGAAAGATGAAACAATGCGGAAAGATGAAAGATGAAAAAATGCGGAAAGATGAAAGATGAAACAATGCGGAAAGATGAAAGATGAAACAATGTGGAAAGATGAAAGATGAAACAATGCGGAAAGATGAAAGATGAAACAATGCGGAAAGATGAAAGATGAAACAATGCGGAAAGATGAAAGATGAAACAATGCGGAAAGATGAAAGATGAAACAATGCGGAAAGATGAAACAATGCGGAAAGATGAAACAATGCGGAAAGATGAAACAATGCGGAAAGATGAAACAATGCGGAAAGATGAAAGATGAAACAATGCGGAAAGATGAAACAATGCGGAAAGATGAAAGATGAAACAATGCGGAAAGATGAAAGATGAAACAATGCGGAAAGATGAAAGATGAAACAATGCGGAAAGATGAAAGATGAAACAATGCGGAAAGATGAAAGATGAAACAATGCGGAAAGATGAAAGATGAAACAATGCGGAAAGATGAAAGATGAAACAATGCGGAAAGATGAAAGATGAAACAATGCGGAAAGATGAAAGATGAAACAATGCGGAAAGATGAAAGATGAAACAATGCGGAAAGATGAAACAATGCGGAAAGATGAAACAATGCGGAAAGATGAAACAATGCGGAAAGATGAAACAATGCGGAAAGATGAAACAATGCGGAAAGATGAAACAATGCGGAAAGATGAAACAATGCGGAAAGATGAAACAATGCGGAAAGATGAAAGATGAAAAAATGCGGAAAGATGAAAGATGAAACAATGCGGAAAGATGAAAGATGAAACAATGCGGAAAGATGAAAGATGAAACAATGCGGAAAGATGAAAGATGAAACAATGCGGAAAGATGAAAGATGAATCAATGCGGAAAGATGAAAGATGAAACAATGCGGAAAGATGAAACAATGCGGAAAGATGAAACAATGCGGAAAGATGGAACAATTCGGAAAGATGAATCAATGCGGAAAGATGAAACAATGCGGAAAGATGAAACAATGCGGAAAGATGAAACAATGCGGAAAGATGAAACAATGCTGAAAGATGAAACAATGCGGAAAGATGAAACAATTCGGAAAGATGAAACAATGCGGAAAGATGAAAGATGAAAGAATGCGGAAAGATGAAAGATGAAACAATGCGGAAAGATGAAAGATGAAACAATGCGGAAAGATGAAAGGTGAAAAAATGCGGAAAGATGAAAGATGAAAGAATGCGGAAAGATGAAAGATGAAACAATGCGGAAAGATGAAAGATGAAACAATGCGGAAAGATGAAAGATGAAACATTGCGGAAAGATGAAAGATGAAACAATGCGGAAAGATGAAAGATGAAACAATGCGGAAAGATGAAAGATGAAACAATGCGGAAAGATGAAAGATGAAACAATGCGGAAAGATGAAAGATGAAACAATGCGGAAAGATGAAAGATGAAACAATGCGGAAAGATGAAAGATGAAAGAATGCGGAAAGATGAAAGATGAAACAATGCGGAAAGATGAAAGATGAAACAATGCGGAAAGATGAAAGATGAAACAATGCGGAAAGATGAATGATGAAACAATGCGGAAAGATGAAAGATGAAACAATGCGGAAAGATGAAACAATGCGGAAAGATGAAACAATGCGGAAAGATGAAAGATGAAACAATGCGGAAAGATGAAAGATGAAAAAATGCGGAAAGATGAAAGATGAAACAATGCGGAAAGATGAAAGATGAAACAATGCGGAAAGATGAAACAATGCGGAAAGATGAAACAATGCGCAAAGATGAAACAATGCGGAAAGATGAAACAATGCGGAAAGATGAAAGATGAAACAATGCGGAAAGATGAAAGATGAAAAAATGCGGAAAGATGAAAGATGAAACAATGCGGAAAGATGAAAGATGAAACAATGCGGAAAGATGAAAGATGAAACAATGCGGAAAGATGAAAGATGAAACAATGCGGAAAGATGAAAGATGAAACAATGCGGAAAGATGAAAGATGAAACAATGCGGAAAGATGAAAGATGAAACAATGCGGAAAGATGAAAGATGAAACAATGCGGAAAGATGAAAGATGAAAGAATGCGGAAAGATGAAAGATGAAACAATGCGGAAAGATGAAAGATGAAAGAATGCGGAAGATGAAAGATGAAACAATGCGGAAAGATGAAACAATGCGGAAAGATGAAAGATGAAACAATGCGGAAAGATGAAAGATGAAACAATGCGGAAAGATGAAAGATGAAACAATGCGGAAAGATGAAAGATGAAACAATGCGGAAAGATGAAAGATGAAAGAATGCGGAAAGATGAAAGATGAAACAATGCGGAAAGATGAAAGATGAAACAATGCGGAAAGATGAAAGATGAAACAATGCGGAAAGATGAAAGATGAAACAATGCGGAAAGATGAAAGATGAAAAAATGCGGAAAGATGAAAGATGAAACAATGCGGAAAGATGAAAGATGAAAGAATGCGGAAGATGAAAGATGAAACAATGCGGAAAGATGAAAGATGAAAGAATGCGGAAGATGAAAGATGAAACAATGCGGAAAGATGAAAGATGAAACAATGCGGAAAGATGAAAGATGAAACAATGCGGAAAGTTGAAAGATGAAACAATGCGGAAAGATGAAAGATGAAACAATGCGGAAAGATGAAAGATGAAAGAATGCGGAAAGATGAAAGATGAAACAATGCGGAAAGATGAAAGATGAAAGAATGCGGAAAGATGAAAGATGAAAGAATGCGGAAAGATGAAAGATGAAACAATGCGGAAAGATGAAAGATGAAAGAATGCGGAAGATGAAAGATGAAACAATGCGGAAAGATGAAACAATGCGGAAAGATGAAAGATGAAACAATGCGGAAAGTTGAAAGATGAAACAATGCGGAAAGATGAAAGATGAAACAATGCGGAAAGATGAAAGATGAAACAATGCGGAAAGATGAAAGATGAAAGAATGCGGAAAGATGAAAGATGAAACAATGCGGAAAGATGAAAGATGAAACAATGCGGAAAGATGAAAGATGAAACAATGCGGAAAGATGAAAGATGAAACAATGCGGAAAGATGAAAGATGAAAAAATGCGGAAAGATGAAAGATGAAACAATGCGGAAAGATGAAAGATGAAACAATGCGGAAAGATGAAAGATGAAACAATGCGGAAAGATGAAAGATGAAACAATGCGGAAAGATGAAAGATGAAACAATGCGGAAAGATGAAAGATGAAACAATGCGGAAAGATGAAAGATGAAACAATGCGGAAAGATGAAAGATGAAACAATTCGGAAAGATGAAAGATGAAACGATGCGGAAAGATGAAAGATGAAACAATGCGGAAAGATGAAAGATGAAACAATGCGGAAAGATGAAAGATGAAAAAATGCAGAAAGATGAAAGATGAAACAATGCGGAAAGATGAAAGATGAAAGAATGCGGAAAGATGAAAGATGAAACAATGCGGAAAGATGGAAGATGAAACAATGCGGAAAGATGAAAGATGAAACAATGCGGAAAGATGAAAGATGAAACAATGCGGAAAGATGAAAGATGAAACAATGCGGAAAGATGAAAGATGAAACAATGCGGAAAGATGAAACAATGCGGAAAGATGAAACAATGCGGAAAGATGAAACAATGCGGAAAGATGAAACAATGCGGAAAGATGAAACAATGCGGAAAGATGAAACAATGCGGAAAGATGAAACAATGCGGAAAGATGAAACAATGCGGAAAGATGAAACAATGCGCAAAGATGAAATAATGCGGAAAGATGAAAGATGAAACAATGCGGAAAGATGAAAGATGAAAAAATGCGGAAAGATGAAAGATGAAACAATGCGGAAAAATGAAAGATGAAACAATGCGGAAAGCTGAAAGATGAAACAATGCGGAAAGATGAAAGATGAAACAATGCGGAAAGATGAAAGATGAAACAATGCGGAAAGATGAAAGATGAAACAATGCGGAAAGATGAAACAATGCGGAAAGATGAAAGATGAAACAATGCGGAAAGATGAATGATGAAACAATGCGGAAAGATGAAAGATGAAAAAATGCGGAAAGATGAAAGATGAAACAATGCGGAAAGATGAAAGATGAAAGAATGCGGAAGACGAAAGATGAAACAATGCGGAAAGATGAAACAATGCGGAAAGATGAAACAATGCGGAAAGATGAAACAATGCGGAAAGATGAAACAATGCGCAAAGATGAAATAATGCGGAAAGATGAAAGATGAAACAATGCGGAAAGATGAAAGATGAAAAAATGCGGAAAGATGAAAGATGAAACAATGCGGAAAGATGAAAGATGAAACAATGCGGAAAGATGAAAGATGAAACAATTCGGAAAGATGAAAGATGAAACAATGCGGAAAGATGAAAGATGAAACAATGCGGAAAGATGAAAGATGAAACAATGCGGAAAGATGAAAGATGAAAAAATGCGGAAAGATGAAAGATGAAACAATGCGGAAAGATGAAAGATGAAAGAATGCGGAAAGATGAAAGATGAAACAATGCGGAAAGATGGAAGATGAAACAATGCGGAAAGATGAAAGATGAAACAATGCGGAAAGATGAAAGATGAAACAATGCGGAAAGATGAAAGATGAAACAATGCGGAAAGATGAAAGATGAAACAATGCGGAAAGATGAAACAATGCGGAAAGATGAAACAATGCGGAAAGATGAAACAATGCGGAAAGATGAAACAATGCGGAAAGATGAAACAATGCGGAAAGATGAAACAATGCGGAAAGATGAAACAATGCGGAAAGATGAAACAATGCGGAAAGATGAAACAATGCGGAAAGATGAAACAATGCGGAAAGATGAAACAATGCGGAAAGATGAAACAATGCGCAAAGATGAAATAATGCGGAAAGATGAAAGATGAAACAATGCGGAAAGATGAAAGATGAAAAAATGCGGAAAGATGAAAGATGAAACAATGCGGAAAGATGAAAGATGAAACAATGCGGAAAGCTGAAAGATGAAACAATGCGGAAAGATGAAAGATGAAACAATGCGGAAAGATGAAAGATGAAACAATGCGGAAAGATGAAAGATGAAACAATGCGGAAAGATGAAACAATGCGGAAAGATGAAACAATGCGGAAAGATGAAAGATGAAACAATGCGGAAAGATGAAAGATGAAACAATGCGGAAAGATGAAAGATGAAAAAATGCGGAAAGATGAAAGATGAAACAATGCGGAAAGATGAAAGATGAAAAAATGCGGAAAGATGAAAGATGAAACAATGCGGAAAGATGAAAGATGAAAGAATGCGGAAGACGAAAGATGAAACAATGCGGAAAGATGAAACAATGCGGAAAGATGAAACAATGCGGAAAGATGAAAGATGAAACAATGCGGAAAGATGAAAGATGAAACAATGCGGAAAGATGAAAGATGAAACAATGCGGAAAGATGAAAGATGAAACAATGCGGAAAGATGAAAGATGAAAGAATGCGGAAAGATGAAAGATGAAAGAATGCGGAAGATGAAAGATGAAACAATGCGGAAAGATGAAACAATGCGGAAAGATGAAACAATGCGGAAAGATGAAAGATGAAACAATGCGGAAAGATGAAAGATGAAAAAATGCGGAAAGATGAAAGATGAAACAATGCGGAAAGATGAAAGATGAAACAATGCGGAAAGATGAAAGATGAAACAATGCGGAAAGATGAAAGATGAAACAATGCGGAAAGATGAAAGATGATACAATGCGGAAAGATGAAAGATGAAAAAATGCGGAAAGATGAAAGATGAAACAATGCGGAAAGATGAAAGATGAAAGAATGCGGAAAGATGAAAGATGAAACAATGCGGAAAGATGAAAGATGAAACAATGCGGAAAGATGAAAGATGAAAGAATGCGGAAAGATGAAAGATGAAAGAATGCGGAAGATGAAAGATGAAACAATGCGGAAAGATGAAACAATGCGGAAAGATGAAAGATGAAAGAATGCGAAAGATGAAAGATGAAACAATGCGGAAAGATGAAACAATGCGGAAAGATGAAAGATGAAACAATGCGGAAAGATGAAAGATGAAACAATGCGGAAAGATGAAAGATGAAAAAATGCGGAAAGATGAAAGATGAAACAATGCGGAAAGATGAAAGATGAAAAAATGCGGAAAGATGAAAGATGAAACAATGCGGAAAGATGAAAGATGAAAGAATGCGGAAGACGAAAGATGAAACAATGCGGAAAGATGAAACAATGCGGAAAGATGAAACAATGCGGAAAGAAGAAACAATGCGGAAAGATGAAACAATGCGGAAAGATGAAAGATGAAACAATGCGGAAAGATGAAAGATGAAACAATGCGGAAAGATGAAAGATGAAACAATGCGGAAAGATGAAAGATGAAACAATGCGGAAAGATGAAAGATGAAACAATGCGGAAAGATGAAAGATGAAACAATTCGGAAAGATGAAAGATGAAACAATGCGGAAAGATGAAAGATGAAACAATGCGGAAAGATGAAAGATGAAACAATGCGGAAAGATGAAAGATGAAAAAATGCGGAAAGATGAAAGATGAAACAATGCGGAAAGATGAAAGATGAAAGAATGCGGAAAGATGAAAGATGAAACAATGCGGAAAGATGAAAGATGAAAGAATGCGGAAGATGAAAGATGAAACAATGCGGAAAGATGAAACAATGCGGAAAGATGAAAGATGAAACAATGCGGAAAGATGAAAGATGAAACAATGCGGAAAGATGAAAGATGAAACAATGCGGAAGGATGAAAGATGAAAGAATGCGGAAAGATGAAAGATGAAACAATGCGGAAAGATGAAAGATGAAACAATGCGGAAAGATGAATGATGAAACATTGTGGAAAGATGAAAGATGAAACAATGCGGAAAGATGAAACAATGCGGAAAGATGAAACAATGCGGAAAGATGAAACAATGCGGAAAGATGAAACAATGCGGAAAGATGAAACAATGCGGAAAGATGAGACAATGCGGAAAGATGAAACAATGCGGAAAGATGAAAAATGCGGAAAGATGAAACAATGCGGAAAGATGAAACAATGCGGAAAGATGAAAGATGAAACAATGCGGAAAGATGAAAGATGAAAGAATGCGGAAAGATGAAAGATGAAACAATGCGGAAAGATGAAAGATGAAACAATGCGGAAAGATGAAACAATGCGGAAATATGAAAGATGAAACAATGCGGAAAGATGAAAGATGAAAAAATGCGGAAAGATGAAAGATGAAACAATGCGGAAAGATGAAAGATGAAAAAATGCGGAAAGATGAAAGATGAAACAATGCGGAAAGATGAAAGATGAAAGAATGCGGAAGATGAAAGATGAAACAATGCGGAAAGATGACAGATGAAACAATGCGGAAAGATGAAAGATGAAACAATGCGAAAAGATGAAACAATGCGGAAAGATGAAACAATGCGGAAAGATGAAACAATGCGGAAAGATGAAACAATGCGGAAAGATGAAACAATGCGGAAAGATGAAAGATGAAACAATGCGGAAAGATGAAAGATGAAAAAATGCGGAAAGATGAAAGATGAAACAATGCGGAAAGATGAAAGATGAAACAATGCGGAAAGATGAAAGATGAAACAATGCGGAAAGATGAAAGATGAAACAATGCGGAAAGATGAAAGATGAAACAATGCGGAAAGATGAAAGATGAAAAAATGCGGAAAGATGAAAGATGAAACAATGCGGAAAGATGAAAGATGAAAGAATGCGGAAAGATGAAAGATGAAACAATGCGGAAAGATGAAAGATGAAACAATGCGGAAAGATGAAAGATGAAAGAATGCGGAAAGATGAAAGATGAAAGAATGCGGAAGATGAAAGATTAAACAATGCGGAAAGATGAAACAATGCGGAAAGATGAAACAATGCGGAAAGATGAAACAATGCGGAAAGATGAAACAATGCGGAAAGATGAAAGATGAAAAAATGCGGAAAGATGAAAGATGAAACAATGCGGAAAGATGAAAGATGAAACAATGCGGAAAGATGAAAGATGAAACAATGCGGAAAGATGAAAGATGAAACAATGCGGAAAGATGAAAGATGAATCAATGCGGAAAGATGAAAGATGAAACAATGCGGAAAGATGAAACAATGCGGAAAGATGAAACAATGCGGAAAGATGGAACAATTCGGAAAGATGAATCAATGCGGAAAGATGAAACAATGCGGAAAGATGAAACAATGCGGAAAGATGAAACAATGCGGAAAGATGAAACAATGCTGAAAGATGAAACAATGCGGAAAGATGAAACAATTCGGAAAGATGAAACAATGCGGAAAGATGAAAGATGAAAGAATGCGGAAAGATGAAAGATGAAACAATGCGGAAAGATGAAAGATGAAACAATGCGGAAAGATGAAAGGTGAAAAAATGCGGAAAGATGAAAGATGAAAGAATGCGGAAAGATGAAAGATGAAACAATGCGGAAAGATGAAAGATGAAACAATGCGGAAAGATGAAAGATGAAACATTGCGGAAAGATGAAAGATGAAACAATGCGGAAAGATGAAAGATGAAACAATGCGGAAAGATGAAAGATGAAACAATGCGGAAAGATGAAAGATGAAACAATGCGGAAAGATGAAAGATGAAACAATGCGGAAAGATGAAAGATGAAACAATGCGGAAAGATGAAAGATGAAAGAATGCGGAAAGCTGAAAGATGAAACAATGCGGAAAGATGAAAGATGAAACAATGCGGAAAGATGAAAGATGAAACAATGCGGAAAGATGAATGATGAAACAATGCGGAAAGATGAAAGATGAAACAATGCGGAAAGATGAAACAATGCGGAAAGATGAAACAATGCGGAAAGATGAAAGATGAAACAATGCGGAAAGATGAAAGATGAAAAAATGCGGAAAGATGAAAGATGAAACAATGCGGAAAGATGAAAGATGAAACAATGCGGAAAGATGAAACAATGCGGAAAGATGAAACAATGCGCAAAGATGAAACAATGCGGAAAGATGAAACAATGCGGAAAGATGAAAGATGAAACAATGCGGAAAGATGAAAGATGAAAAAATGCGGAAAGATGAAAGATGAAACAATGCGGAAAGATGAAAGATGAAACAATGCGGAAAGATGAAAGATGAAACAATGCGGAAAGATGAAAGATGAAACAATGCGGAAAGATGAAAGATGAAACAATGCGGAAAGATGAAAGATGAAACAATGCGGAAAGATGAAAGATGAAACAATGCGGAAAGATGAAAGATGAAACAATGCGGAAAGATGAAAGATGAAAGAATGCGGAAAGATGAAAGATGAAACAATGCGGAAAGATGAAAGATGAAAGAATGCGGAAGATGAAAGATGAAACAATGCGGAAAGATGAAACAATGCGGAAAGATGAAAGATGAAACAATGCGGAAAGATGAAAGATGAAACAATGCGGAAAGATGAAAGATGAAACAATGCGGAAAGATGAAAGATGAAACAATGCGGAAAGATGAAAGATGAAAGAATGCGGAAAGATGAAAGATGAAACAATGCGGAAAGATGAAAGATGAAACAATGCGGAAAGATGAAAGATGAAACAATGCGGAAAGATGAAAGATGAAACAATGCGGAAAGATGAAAGATGAAAAAATGCGGAAAGATGAAAGATGAAACAATGCGGAAAGATGAAAGATGAAAGAATGCGGAAGATGAAAGATGAAACAATGCGGAAAGATGAAAGATGAAAGAATGCGGAAGATGAAAGATGAAACAATGCGGAAAGATGAAAGATGAAACAATGCGGAAAGATGAAAGATGAAACAATGCGGAAAGTTGAAAGATGAAACAATGCGGAAAGATGAAAGATGAAACAATGCGGAAAGATGAAAGATGAAAGAATGCGGAAAGATGAAAGATGAAACAATGCGGAAAGATGAAAGATGAAAGAATGCGGAAAGATGAAAGATGAAAGAATGCGGAAAGATGAAAGATGAAACAATGCGGAAAGATGAAAGATGAAAGAATGCGGAAGATGAAAGATGAAACAATGCGGAAAGATGAAACAATGCGGAAAGATGAAAGATGAAACAATGCGGAAAGATGAAAGATGAAACAATGCGGAAAGATGAAAGATGAAACAATGCGGAAAGATGAAAGATGAAACAATGCGGAAAGATGAAAGATGAAAGAATGCGGAAAGATGAAAGATGAAACAATGCGGAAAGATGAAAGATGAAACAATGCGGAAAGATGAAAGATGAAACAATGCGGAAAGATGAAAGATGAAACAATGCGGAAAGATGAAAGATGAAAAAATGCGGAAAGATGAAAGATGAAACAATGCGGAAAGATGAAAGATGAAACAATGCGGAAAGATGAAAGATGAAACAATGCGGAAAGATGAAAGATGAAACAATGCGGAAAGATGAAAGATGAAACAATGCGGAAAGATGAAAGATGAAACAATGCGGAAAGATGAAAGATGAAACAATGCGGAAAGATGAAAGATGAAACAATTCGGAAAGATGAAAGATGAAACGATGCGGAAAGATGAAAGATGAAACAATGCGGAAAGATGAAAGATGAAACAATGCGGAAAGATGAAAGATGAAAAAATGCAGAAAGATGAAAGATGAAACAATGCGGAAAGATGAAAGATGAAAGAATGCGGAAAGATGAAAGATGAAACAATGCGGAAAGATGGAAGATGAAACAATGCGGAAAGATGAAAGATGAAACAATGCGGAAAGATGAAAGATGAAACAATGCGGAAAGATGAAAGATGAAACAATGCGGAAAGATGAAAGATGAAACAATGCGGAAAGATGAAACAATGCGGAAAGATGAAACAATGCGCAAAGATGAAACAATGCGGAAAGATGAAACAATGCGGAAAGATGAAACAATGCGGAAAGATGAAACAATGCGGAAAGATGAAACAATGCGGAAAGATGAAACAATGCGCAAAGATGAAATAATGCGGAAAGATGAAAGATGAAACAATGCGGAAAGATGAAAGATGAAAAAATGCGGAAAGATGAAAGATGAAACAATGCGGAAAAATGAAAGATGAAACAATGCGGAAAGCTGAAAGATGAAACAATGCGGAAAGATGAAAGATGAAACAATGCGGAAAGATGAAAGATGAAACAATGCGAAAAGATGAAACAATGCGGAAAGATGAAACAATGCGGAAAGATGAAACAATGCGGAAAGATGAAACAATGCGGAAAGATGAAACAATGCGGAAAGATGAAAGATGAAACAATGCGGAAAGATGAAAGATGAAAAAATGCGGAAAGATGAAAGATGAAACAATGCGGAAAGATGAAAGATGAAACAATGCGGAAAGATGAAAGATGAAACAATGCGGAAAGATGAAAGATGAAACAATGCGGAAAGATGAAAGATGAAACAATGCGGAAAGATGAAAGATGAAAAAATGCGGAAAGATGAAAGATGAAACAATGCGGAAAGATGAAAGATGAAAGAATGCGGAAAGATGAAAGATGAAACAATGCGGAAAGATGAAAGATGAAACAATGCGGAAAGATGAAAGATGAAAGAATGCGGAAAGATGAAAGATGAAAGAATGCGGAAGATGAAAGATTAAACAATGCGGAAAGATGAAACAATGCGGAAAGATGAAACAATGCGGAAAGATGAAACAATGCGGAAAGATGAAACAATGCGGAAAGATGAAAGATGAAAAAATGCGGAAAGATGAAAGATGAAACAATGCGGAAAGATGAAAGATGAAACAATGCGGAAAGATGAAAGATGAAACAATGCGGAAAGATGAAAGATGAAACAATGCGGAAAGATGAAAGATGAATCAATGCGGAAAGATGAAAGATGAAACAATGCGGAAAGATGAAACAATGCGGAAAGATGAAACAATGCGGAAAGATGGAACAATTCGGAAAGATGAATCAATGCGGAAAGATGAAACAATGCGGAAAGATGAAACAATGCGGAAAGATGAAACAATGCGGAAAGATGAAACAATGCTGAAAGATGAAACAATGCGGAAAGATGAAACAATTCGGAAAGATGAAACAATGCGGAAAGATGAAAGATGAAAGAATGCGGAAAGATGAAAGATGAAACAATGCGGAAAGATGAAAGATGAAACAATGCGGAAAGATGAAAGGTGAAAAAATGCGGAAAGATGAAAGATGAAAGAATGCGGAAAGATGAAAGATGAAACAATGCGGAAAGATGAAAGATGAAACAATGCGGAAAGATGAAAGATGAAACATTGCGGAAAGATGAAAGATGAAACAATGCGGAAAGATGAAAGATGAAACAATGCGGAAAGATGAAAGATGAAACAATGCGGAAAGATGAAAGATGAAACAATGCGGAAAGATGAAAGATGAAACAATGCGGAAAGATGAAAGATGAAACAATGCGGAAAGATGAAAGATGAAAGAATGCGGAAAGATGAAAGATGAAACAATGCGGAAAGATGAAAGATGAAACAATGCGGAAAGATGAAAGATGAAACAATGCGGAAAGATGAATGATGAAACAATGCGGAAAGATGAAAGATGAAACAATGCGGAAAGATGAAACAATGCGGAAAGATGAAACAATGCGGAAAGATGAAAGATGAAACAATGCGGAAAGATGAAAGATGAAAAAATGCGGAAAGATGAAAGATGAAACAATGCGGAAAGATGAAAGATGAAACAATGCGGAAAGATGAAACAATGCGGAAAGATGAAACAATGCGCAAAGATGAAACAATGCGGAAAGATGAAACAATGCGGAAAGATGAAAGATGAAACAATGCGGAAAGATGAAAGATGAAAAAATGCGGAAAGATGAAAGATGAAACAATGCGGAAAGATGAAAGATGAAACAATGCGGAAAGATGAAAGATGAAACAATGCGGAAAGATGAAAGATGAAACAATGCGGAAAGATGAAAGATGAAACAATGCGGAAAGATGAAAGATGAAACAATGCGGAAAGATGAAAGATGAAACAATGCGGAAAGATGAAAGATGAAACAATGCGGAAAGATGAAACAATGCGGAAAGATGAAAGATGAAACAATGCGGAAAGATGAAAGATGAAACAATGCGGAAAGATGAAAGATGAAACAATGCGGAAAGATGAAAGATGAAACAATGCGGAAAGATGAAAGATGAAAGAATGCGGAAAGATGAAAGATGAAACAATGCGGAAAGATGAAAGATGAAACAATGCGGAAAGATGAAAGATGAAACAATGCGGAAAGATGAAAGATGAAACAATGCGGAAAGATGAAAGATGAAAAAATGCGGAAAGATGAAAGATGAAACAATGCGGAAAGATGAAAGATGAAAGAATGCGGAAGATGAAAGATGAAACAATGCGGAAAGATGAAAGATGAAAGAATGCGGAAGATGAAAGATGAAACAATGCGGAAAGATGAAAGATGAAACAATGCGGAAAGATGAAAGATGAAACAATGCGGAAAGTTGAAAGATGAAACAATGCGGAAAGATGAAAGATGAAACAATGCGGAAAGATGAAAGATGAAAGAATGCGGAAAGATGAAAGATGAAACAATGCGGAAAGATGAAAGATGAAAGAATGCGGAAAGATGAAAGATGAAAGAATGCGGAAAGATGAAAGATGAAACAATGCGGAAAGATGAAAGATGAAAGAATGCGGAAGATGAAAGATGAAACAATGCGGAAAGATGAAACAATGCGGAAAGATGAAAGATGAAACAATGCGGAAAGATGAAAGATGAAACAATGCGGAAAGATGAAAGATGAAACAATGCGGAAAGATGAAAGATGAAACAATGCGGAAAGATGAAAGATGAAAGAATGCGGAAAGATGAAAGATGAAACAATGCGGAAAGATGAAAGATGAAACAATGCGGAAAGATGAAAGATGAAACAATGCGGAAAGATGAAAGATGAAACAATGCGGAAAGATGAAAGATGAAAAAATGCGGAAAGATGAAAGATGAAACAATGCGGAAAGATGAAAGATGAAACAATGCGGAAAGATGAAAGATGAAACAATGCGGAAAGATGAAAGATGAAACAATGCGGAAAGATGAAAGATGAAACAATGCGGAAAGATGAAAGATGAAACAATGCGGAAAGATGAAAGATGAAACAATGCGGAAAGATGAAAGATGAAACAATTCGGAAAGATGAAAGATGAAACGATGCGGAAAGATGAAAGATGAAACAATGCGGAAAGATGAAAGATGAAACAATGCGGAAAGATGAAAGATGAAAAAATGCAGAAAGATGAAAGATGAAACAATGCGGAAAGATGAAAGATGAAAGAATGCGGAAAGATGAAAGATGAAACAATGCGGAAAGATGGAAGATGAAACAATGCGGAAAGATGAAAGATGAAACAATGCGGAAAGATGAAAGATGAAACAATGCGGAAAGATGAAAGATGAAACAATGCGGAAAGATGAAAGATGAAACAATGCGGAAAGATGAAACAATGCGGAAAGATGAAACAATGCGGAAAGATGAAACAATGCGGAAAGATGAAACAATGCGGAAAGATGAAACAATGCGGAAAGATGAAACAATGCGGAAAGATGAAACAATGCGGAAAGATGAAACAATGCGCAAAGATGAAATAATGCGGAAAGATGAAAGATGAAACAATGCGGAAAGATGAAAGATGAAAAAATGCGGAAAGATGAAAGATGAAACAATGCGGAAAAATGAAAGATGAAACAATGCGGAAAGCTGAAAGATGAAACAATGCGGAAAGATGAAAGATGAAACAATGCGGAAAGATGAAAGATGAAACAATGCGAAAAGATGAAACAATGCGGAAAGATGAAACAATGCGGAAAGATGAAACAATGCGGAAAGATGAAACAATGCGGAAAGATGAAACAATGCGGAAAGATGAAAGATGAAACAATGCGGAAAGATGAAAGATGAAAAAATGCGGAAAGATGAAAGATGAAACAATGCGGAAAGATGAAAGATGAAACAATGCGGAAAGATGAAAGATGAAACAATGCGGAAAGATGAAAGATGAAACAATGCGGAAAGATGAAAGATGAAACAATGCGGAAAGATGAAAGATGAAAAAATGCGGAAAGATGAAAGATGAAACAATGCGGAAAGATGAAAGATGAAAGAATGCGGAAAGATGAAAGATGAAACAATGCGGAAAGATGAAAGATGAAACAATGCGGAAAGATGAAAGATGAAAGAATGCGGAAAGATGAAAGATGAAAGAATGCGGAAGATGAAAGATTAAACAATGCGGAAAGATGAAACAATGCGGAAAGATGAAACAATGCGGAAAGATGAAACAATGCGGAAAGATGAAACAATGCGGAAAGATGAAAGATGAAAAAATGCGGAAAGATGAAAGATGAAACAATGCGGAAAGATGAAAGATGAAACAATGCGGAAAGATGAAAGATGAAACAATGCGGAAAGATGAAAGATGAAACAATGCGGAAAGATGAAAGATGAATCAATGCGGAAAGATGAAAGATGAAACAATGCGGAAAGATGAAACAATGCGGAAAGATGAAACAATGCGGAAAGATGGAACAATTCGGAAAGATGAATCAATGCGGAAAGATGAAACAATGCGGAAAGATGAAACAATGCGGAAAGATGAAACAATGCGGAAAGATGAAACAATGCTGAAAGATGAAACAATGCGGAAAGATGAAACAATTCGGAAAGATGAAACAATGCGGAAAGATGAAAGATGAAAGAATGCGGAAAGATGAAAGATGAAACAATGCGGAAAGATGAAAGATGAAACAATGCGGAAAGATGAAAGGTGAAAAAATGCGGAAAGATGAAAGATGAAAGAATGCGGAAAGATGAAAGATGAAACAATGCGGAAAGATGAAAGATGAAACAATGCGGAAAGATGAAAGATGAAACATTGCGGAAAGATGAAAGATGAAACAATGCGGAAAGATGAAAGATGAAACAATGCGGAAAGATGAAAGATGAAACAATGCGGAAAGATGAAAGATGAAACAATGCGGAAAGATGAAAGATGAAACAATGCGGAAAGATGAAAGATGAAACAATGCGGAAAGATGAAAGATGAAAGAATGCGGAAAGATGAAAGATGAAACAATGCGGAAAGATGAAAGATGAAACAATGCGGAAAGATGAAAGATGAAACAATGCGGAAAGATGAATGATGAAACAATGCGGAAAGATGAAAGATGAAACAATGCGGAAAGATGAAACAATGCGGAAAGATGAAACAATGCGGAAAGATGAAAGATGAAACAATGCGGAAAGATGAAAGATGAAAAAATGCGGAAAGATGAAAGATGAAACAATGCGGAAAGATGAAAGATGAAACAATGCGGAAAGATGAAACAATGCGGAAAGATGAAACAATGCGCAAAGATGAAACAATGCGGAAAGATGAAACAATGCGGAAAGATGAAAGATGAAACAATGCGGAAAGATGAAAGATGAAAAAATGCGGAAAGATGAAAGATGAAACAATGCGGAAAGATGAAAGATGAAACAATGCGGAAAGATGAAAGATGAAACAATGCGGAAAGATGAAAGATGAAACAATGCGGAAAGATGAAAGATGAAACAATGCGGAAAGATGAAAGATGAAACAATGCGGAAAGATGAAAGATGAAACAATGCGGAAAGATGAAAGATGAAACAATGCGGAAAGATGAAAGATGAAAGAATGCGGAAAGATGAAAGATGAAACAATGCGGAAAGATGAAAGATGAAAGAATGCGGAAGATGAAAGATGAAACAATGCGGAAAGATGAAACAATGCGGAAAGATGAAAGATGAAACAATGCGGAAAGATGAAAGATGAAACAATGCGGAAAGATGAAAGATGAAACAATGCGGAAAGATGAAAGATGAAACAATGCGGAAAGATGAAAGATGAAAGAATGCGGAAAGATGAAAGATGAAACAATGCGGAAAGATGAAAGATGAAACAATGCGGAAAGATGAAAGATGAAACAATGCGGAAAGATGAAAGATGAAACAATGCGGAAAGATGAAAGATGAAAAAATGCGGAAAGATGAAAGATGAAACAATGCGGAAAGATGAAAGATGAAAGAATGCGGAAGATGAAAGATGAAACAATGCGGAAAGATGAAAGATGAAAGAATGCGGAAGATGAAAGATGAAAGAATGCGGAAAGATGAAAGATGAAACAATGCGGAAAGATGGAAGATGAAACAATGCGGAAAGATGAAAGATGAAACAATGCGGAAAGATGAAAGATGAAACAATGCGGAAAGATGAAAGATGAAACAATGCGGAAAGATGAAAGATGAAACAATGCGGAAAGATGAAACAATGCGGAAAGATGAAACAATGCGGAAAGATGAAACAATGCGGAAAGATGAAACAATGCGGAAAGATGAAACAATGCGGAAAGATGAAACAATGCGGAAAGATGAAACAATGCGGAAAGATGAAACAATGCGGAAAGATGAAACAATGCGGAAAGATGAAACAATGCGGAAAGATGAAACAATGCGGAAAGATGAAACAATGCGGAAAGATGAAACAATGCGGAAAGATGAAACAATGCGCAAAGATGAAATAATGCGGAAAGATGAAAGATGAAACAATGCGGAAAGATGAAAGATGAAAAAATGCGGAAAGATGAAAGATGAAACAATGCGGAAAGATGAAAGATGAAACAATGCGGAAAGCTGAAAGATGAAACAATGCGGAAAGATGAAAGATGAAACAATGCGGAAAGATGAAAGATGAAACAATGCGGAAAGATGAAAGATGAAACAATGCGGAAAGATGAAACAATGCGGAAAGATGAAACAATGCGGAAAGATGAAAGATGAAACAATGCGGAAAGATGAAAGATGAAACAATGCGGAAAGATGAAAGATGAAAAAATGCGGAAAGATGAAAGATGAAACAATGCGGAAAGATGAAAGATGAAAAAATGCGGAAAGATGAAAGATGAAACAATGCGGAAAGATGAAAGATGAAAGAATGCGGAAGACGAAAGATGAAACAATGCGGAAAGATGAAACAATGCGGAAAGATGAAACAATGCGGAAAGATGAAAGATGAAACAATGCGGAAAGATGAAAGATGAAACAATGCGGAAAGATGAAAGATGAAACAATGCGGAAAGATGAAAGATGAAACAATGCGGAAAGATGAAAGATGAAAGAATGCGGAAAGATGAAAGATGAAAGAATGCGGAAGATGAAAGATGAAACAATGCGGAAAGATGAAACAATGCGGAAAGATGAAAGATGAAAGAATGCGAAAGATGAAAGATGAAACAATGCGGAAAGATGAAACAATGCGGAAAGATGAAACAATGCGGAAAGATGAAAGATGAAACAATGCGGAAAGATGAAAGATGAAAAAATGCGGAAAGATGAAAGATGAAACAATGCGGAAAGATGAAAGATGAAACAATGCGGAAAGATGAAAGATGAAACAATGCGGAAAGATGAAAGATGAAACAATGCGGAAAGATGAAAGATGATACAATGCGGAAAGATGAAAGATGAAAAAATGCGGAAAGATGAAAGATGAAACAATGCGGAAAGATGAAAGATGAAAGAATGCGGAAAGATGAAAGATGAAACAATGCGGAAAGATGAAAGATGAAACAATGCGGAAAGATGAAAGATGAAAGAATGCGGAAAGATGAAAGATGAAAGAATGCGGAAGATGAAAGATGAAACAATGCGGAAAGATGAAACAATGCGGAAAGATGAAAGATGAAAGAATGCGAAAGATGAAAGATGAAACAATGCGGAAAGATGAAACAATGCGGAAAGATGAAAGATGAAACAATGCGGAAAGATGAAAGATGAAACAATGCGGAAAGATGAAAGATGAAAAAATGCGGAAAGATGAAAGATGAAACAATGCGGAAAGATGAAAGATGAAAAAATGCGGAAAGATGAAAGATGAAACAATGCGGAAAGATGAAAGATGAAAGAATGCGGAAGACGAAAGATGAAACAATGCGGAAAGATGAAACAATGCGGAAAGATGAAACAATGCGGAAAGAAGAAACAATGCGGAAAGATGAAACAATGCGGAAAGATGAAAGATGAAACAATGCGGAAAGATGAAAGATGAAACAATGCGGAAAGATGAAAGATGAAACAATGCGGAAAGATGAAAGATGAAACAATGCGGAAAGATGAAAGATGAAACAATGCGGAAAGATGAAAGATGAAACAATTCGGAAAGATGAAAGATGAAACAATGCGGAAAGATGAAAGATGAAACAATGCGGAAAGATGAAAGATGAAACAATGCGGAAAGATGAAAGATGAAAAAATGCGGAAAGATGAAAGATGAAACAATGCGGAAAGATGAAAGATGAAAGAATGCGGAAAGATGAAAGATGAAACAATGCGGAAAGATGAAAGATGAAAGAATGCGGAAGATGAAAGATGAAACAATGCGGAAAGATGAAACAATGCGGAAAGATGAAAGATGAAACAATGCGGAAAGATGAAAGATGAAACAATGCGGAAAGATGAAAGATGAAACAATGCGGAAGGATGAAAGATGAAAGAATGCGGAAAGATGAAAGATGAAACAATGCGGAAAGATGAAAGATGAAACAATGCGGAAAGATGAAAGATGAAACAATGCGGAAAGATGAAAGATGAAACAATGCGGAAAGATGAAAGATGAAAAAATGCGGAAAGATGAAAGATGAAACAATGCGGAAAGATGAAAGATGAAAGAATGCGGAAGATGAAAGATGAAACAATGCGGAAAGATGAAACAATGCGGAAAGATGAAACAATGCGGAAAGATGAAACAATGCCGAAAGATGAAACAATGCGGAAAGATGAAACAATGCGGAAAGATGAAACAATGCGGAAAGATGAAACAATGCGGAAAGATGAAACAATGCGGAAAGATGAAACAATGCGGAAAGATGAAACAATGCGGAAAGATGAAACAATGCGGAAAGATGAAACAATGCGGAAAGATGAAACAATGCGGAAAGATGAAACAATGCGGAAAGATGAAACAATGCGGAAAGATGAAACAATGCGGAAAGATGAAACAATGCGGAAAGATGAAACAATGCGGAAAGATGAAACAATGCGGAAAGATGAAAGATGAAAGAATGCGGAAAGATGAAAGATGAAACAATGCGGAAAGATGAAAGATGAAACAATGCGGAAAGATGAAAGGTGAAAAAATGCGGAAAGATGAAAGATGAAAGAATGCGGAAAGATGAAAGATGAAACAATGCGGAAAGATGAAAGATGAAACAATGCGGATTGATAAAAGATGAAAAAATGCGGAAAGATGAAAGATGAAACAATGCGGAAAGATGAAAGATGAAAGAATGCGGAAGATGAAAGATGTAACAATGCGGAAAGATGAAAGATGAAACATTGAGGAAAGATGAAAGATGAAACAATGCGGAAAGATGAAAGATGAAAGAATGCGGAAAGATGAAAGATGAAACAATGCGGAAAGATGAAAGATGAAACAATGCGGAAAGATGAAAGATGAAACAATGCGGAAAGATGAAAGATGAAAGAATGCGGAAAGATGAAAGATGAAACAATGCGGAAAGATGAAAGATGAAACAATGCGGAAAGATGAAAGATGAAACAATGCGGAAAGATGAATGATGAAACATTGTGGAAAGATGAAAGATGAAACAATGCGGAAAGATGAAACAATGCGGAAAGATGAAACAATGCGGAAAGATGAAACAATGCGGAAAGATGAAACAATGCGGAAAGATGAAACAATGCGGAAAGATGAGACAATGCGGAAAGATGAAACAATGCGGAAAGATGAAAAATGCGGAAAGATGAAACAATGCGGAAAGATGAAACAATGCGGAAAGATGAAAGATGAAACAATGCGGAAAGATGAAAGATGAAAGAATGCGGAAAGATGAAAGATGAAACAATGCGGAAAGATGAAAGATGAAACAATGCGGAAAGATGAAACAATGCGGAAAGATGAAACAATGCGGAAATATGAAAGATGAAACAATGCGGAAAGATGAAAGATGAAAAAATGCGGAAAGATGAAAGATGAAACAATGCGGAAAGATGAAAGATGAAAAAATGCGGAAAGATGAAAGATGAAACAATGCGGAAAGATGAAAGATGAAAGAATGCGGAAGATGAAAGATGAAACAATGCGGAAAGATGACAGATGAAACAATGCGGAAAGATGAAAGATGAAACAATGCGAAAAGATGAAACAATGCGGAAAGATGAAACAATGCGGAAAGATGAAACAATGCGGAAAGATGAAAGATGAAACAATGCGGAAAGATGAAAGATGAAAAAATGCGGAAAGATGAAAGATGAAACAATGCGGAAAGATGAAAGATGAAACAATGCGGAAAGATGAAAGATGAAACAATGCGGAAAGATGAAAGATGAAACAATGCGGAAAGATGAAAGATGAAACAATGCGGAAAGATGAAAGATGAAAAAATGCGGAAAGATGAAAGATGAAACAATGCGGAAAGATGAAAGATGAAAGAATGCGGAAAGATGAAAGATGAAACAATGCGGAAAGATGAAAGATGAAACAATGCGGAAAGATGAAAGATGAAAGAATGCGGAAAGATGAAAGATGAAAGAATGCGGAAGATGAAAGATTAAACAATGCGGAAAGATGAAACAATGCGGAAAGATGAAAGATGAAACAATGCGGAAAGATGAAAGATGAAACAATGCGGAAAGATGAAAGATGAAACAATGCGGAAAGATGAAAGATGAAAGAATGCGGAAAGATGAAAGATGAAACAATGCGGAAAGATGGAAGATGAAACAATGCGGAAAGATGAAAGATGAAACAATGCGGAAAGATGAAAGATGAAACAATGCGGAAAGATGAAAGATGAAACAATGCGGAAAGATGAAAGATGAAACAATGCGGAAAGATGAAACAATGCGGAAAGATGAAAGATGAAACAATGCGGAAAGATGAAACAATGCGGAAAGATGAAACAATGCGGAAAGATGAAAGATGAAACAATGCGGAAAGATGAAAGATGAAAAAATGCGGAAAGATGAAAGATGAAACAATGCGGAAAGATGAAAGATGAAACAATGCGGAAAGATGAAAGATGAAACAATGCGGAAAGATGAAAGATGAAACAATGCGGAAAGGTGAAAGATGAAACAATGCGGAAAGATGAAAGATGAAACAATGCGGAAAGATGAAAGATGAAACAATGCGGAAAGATGAAACAATGCGGAAAGATGAAACAATGCGGAAAGATGAAACAATGCGGAAAGATGAAACAATGCGGAAAGATGAAACAATGCGGAAAGATGAAACAATGCGGAAAGATGAAAGATGAAACAATGCGGAAAGATGAAAGATGAAAAAATGCGGAAAGATGAAAGATGAAACAACGGGAAGATGAAAGATGAAACAATGCGGAAAGATGAAAGATGAAACAATGCGGAAAGATGAAAGATGAAACAATGCGGAAAGATGAAAGATGAAACAATGCGGAAAGATGAAAGATGAAACAATGCGGGAAGATGAAACAATGCGGAAAGATGAAACAATGCGGAAAGATGAAACAATGCGGAAAGATGAAACAATGCGGAAAGATGAAACAATGCGGAAAGATGAAACAATGCGGAAAGATGAAACAATGCGGAAAGATGAAACAATGCGGAAAGATGAAACAATGCGGAAAGATGAAACAATGCGGAAAGATGAAACAATGCGGAAAGATGAAACAATGCGGAAAGATGAAAGATGAAACAATGCGGAAAGATGAAAGATGAAACAATGCGGAAAGATGAAAGATGAAACAATGCGGAAAGATGAAAGGTGAAAAAATGCGGAAAGATGAAAGATGAAAGAATGCGGAAAGATGAAAGATGAAACAATGCGGAAAGATGAAAGATGAAACAATGCGGAAAGATGAAACAATGCGGAAAGATGAAAGAAGAAACAATGCGGAAAGATGAAAGATGAAAAAATGCGGAAAGATGAAAGATGAAACAATGCGGAAAGATGAAAGATGAAAGAATGCGGAAGATGAAAGATGAAACAATGCGGAAAGATGAAAGATGAAACAATGCGGAAAGATGAAAGATGAAACAATGCGGAAAGATGAAAGATGAAAGAATGCGGAAAGATGAAAGATGAAACAATGCGGAAAGATGAAAGATGAAAAAATGCGGAAAGATGAAAGATGAAACAATGCGGAAAGATGAAAGATGAAACAATGCGGAAAGATGAAAGATGAAACAATGCGGAAAGATGAAAGATGAAACAATGCGGAAAGATGAAAGATGAAAAAATGCGGAAAGATGAAAGATGAAACAATGCGGAAAGATGAAAGATGAAAGAATGCGGAAAGATGAAAGATGAAACAATGCGGAAAGATGAAAGATGAAACAATGCGGAAAGATGAAAGATGAAAGAATGCGGAAAGATGAAAGATGAAAGAATGCGGAAGATGAAAGATTAAACAATGCGGAAAGATGAAACAATGCGGAAAGATGAAAGATGAAACAATGCGGAAAGATGAAAGATGAAACAATGCGGAAAGATGAAAGATGAAACAATGCGGAAAGATGAAAGATGAAACAATGCGGAAAGATGAAAGGTGAAAAAATGCGGAAAGATGAAAGATGAAACAATGCGGAAAGATGAAAGATGAAAAAATGCGGAAAGATGAAAGATGAAACAATGCGGAAAGATGAAAGATGAAAGAATGCGGAAGATGAAAGATGAAACAATGCGGAAAGATGAAAGATGAAACATTGCGGAAAGATGAAAGATGAAACAATGCGGAAAGATGAAAGATGAAAGAATGCGGAAAGATGAAAGATGAAACAATGCGGAAAGATGAAAGATGAAACAATGCGGAAAGATGAAAGATGAAACAATGCGGAAAGATGAAAGATGAAAGAATGCGGAAAGATGAAAGATGAAACAATGCGGAAAGATGAAAGATGAAAAAATGCGGAAAGATGAAAGATGAAACAATGCGGAAAGATGAAAGATGAAACAATGCGGAAAGATGAAAGATGAAACAATGCGGAAAGATGAAAGATGAAACAATGCGGAAAGATGAAAGATGAAAAAATGCGGAAAGATGAAAGATGAAACAATGCGGAAAGATGAAAGATGAAAGAATGCGGAAAGATGAAAGATGAAACAATGCGGAAAGATGAAAGATGAAACAATGCGGAAAGATGAAAGATGAAAGAATGCGGAAAGATGAAAGATGAAAGAATGCGGAAGATGAAAGATTAAACAATGCGGAAAGATGAAACAATGCGGAAAGATGAAAGATGAAACAATGCGGAAAGATGAAAGATGAAACAATGCGGAAAGATGAAAGATGAAACAATGCGGAAAGATGAAAGATGAAAGAATGCGGAAAGATGAAAGATGAAACAATGCGGAAAGATGGAAGATGAAACAATGCGGAAAGATGAAAGATGAAACAATGCGGAAAGATGAAAGATGAAACAATGCGGAAAGATGAAAGATGAAACAATGCGGAAAGATGAAAGATGAAACAATGCGGAAAGATGAAACAATGCGGAAAGATGAAAGATGAAACAATGCGGAAAGATGAAACAATGCGGAAAGATGAAAGATGAAACAATGCGGAAAGATGAAAGATGAAAAAATGCGGAAAGATGAAAGATGAAACAATGCGGAAAGATGAAAGATGAAACAATGCGGAAAGATGAAAGATGAAACAATGCGGAAAGATGAAAGATGAAACAATGCGGAAAGGTGAAAGATGAAACAATGCGGAAAGATGAAAGATGAAAGAATGCGGAAGATGAAAGATGAAACAATGCGGAAAGATGAAACAATGCGGAAAGATGAAAGATGAAACAATGCGGAAAGATGAAAGATGAAACAATGCGGAAAGATGAAAGATGAAACAATGCGGAAAGATGAAAGATGAAACAATGCGGAAAGATGAAACAATGCGGAAAGATGAAACAATGCGGAAAGATGAAACAATGCGGAAAGATGAAACAATGCGGAAAGATGAAACAATGCGGAAAGATGAAACAATGCGGAAAGATGAAACAATGCGGAAAGATGAAACAATGCGGAAAGATGAAACAATGCGGAAAGATGAAACAATGCGGAAAGATGAAACAATGCGGAAAGATGAAACAATGCGGAAAGATGAAACAATGCGGAAAGATGAAACAATGCGGAAAGATGAAACAATGCGGAAAGATGAAACAATGCGGAAAGATGAAACAATGCGGAAAGATGAAACAATGCGGAAAGATGAAACAATGCGGAAAGATGAAAGATGAAACAATGCGGAAAGATGAAAGATGAAAAAATGCGGAAAGATGAAAGATGAAACAATGCGGAAAGATGAAACAATGCGGAAAGATGAAACAATGCGGAAAGATGAAACAATGCGGAAAGATGAAAGATGAAACAATGCGGAAAGATGAAAGATGAAAAAATGCGGAAAGATGAAAGATGAAACAATGCGGAAAGATGAAACAATGCGGAAAGATGAAACAATGCGGAAAGATGAAACAATGCGGAAAGATGAAAGATGAAACAATGCGGAAAGATGAAAGATGAAAAAATGCGGAAAGATGAAAGATGAAACAATGCGGAAAGATGAAAGATGAAAGAATGCGGAAGATGTAAGATGAAACAATGCGGAAAGATGAAACAATGCGGAAAGATGAAACAATGCGGAAAGATGAAACAACGCGGAAAGATGAAACAATGCGGAAAGATGAAACAATGCGGAAAGATGAAACAATGCGGAAAGATGAAACAATGCGGAAAGATGAAACAATGCGGAAAGATGAAACAATGCGGAAAGATGAAACAATGCGGAAAGATGAAACAATGCGGAAAGATGAAACAATGCGGAAAGATGAAAGATGAAACAATGCGGAAAGATGAAAGATGAAAAAATGCGGAAAGATGAAAGATGAAAGAATGCGGAAAGATGAAAGATGAAACAATGCGGAAAGATGAAAGATGAAACAATGCGGAAGGATGAAAGATGAAAGAATGCGGAAAGATGAAAGATGAAACAATGCGGAAAGATGAAAGATGAAACAATGCGGAAAGATGAAACAATGCGGAAAGATGAAAGATGAAACAATGCGGAAAGATGAAAGATGAAACAATGCGGAAAGATGAAAGATGAAAGAATGCGGAAGATGAAAGATGAAACAATGCGGAAAGATGAAACAATGCGGAAAGATGAAAGATGAAACAATGCGGAAAGATGAAAGATGAAACAATGCGGAAAGATGAAAGATGAAACAATGCGGAAAGATGAAAGATGAAACAATGCGGAAAGATGAAACAATGCGGAAAGATGAAACAATGCGGAAAGATGAAACAATGCGGAAAGATGAAACAATGCGGAAAGATGAAACAATGCGGAAAGATGAAACAATGCGGAAAGATGAAACAATGCGGAAAGATGAAACAATGCGGAAAGATGAAACAATGCGGAAAGATGAAACAATGCGGAAAGATGAAACAATGCGGAAAGATGAAACAATGCGGAAAGATGAAACAATGCGGAAAGATGAAACAATGCGGAAAGATGAAACAATGCGGAAAGATGAAACAATGCGGAAAGATGAAACAATGCGGAAAGATGAAACAATGCGGAAAGATGAAACAATGCGGAAAGATGAAACAATGCGGAAAGATGAAACAATGCGGAAAGATGAAACAATGCGGAAAGATGAAACAATGCGGAAAGATGAAACAATGCGGAAAGATGAAACAATGCGGAAAGATGAAACAATGCGGAAAGATGAAACAATGCGGAAAGATGAAACAATGCGGAAAGATGAAACAATGCGGAAAGATGAAAGATGAAACAATGCGGAAAGATGAAAGATGAAACAATGCGGAAAGATGAAAGATGAAACAATGCGGAAAGATGAAAGGTGAAAAAATGCGGAAAGATGAAAGATGAAAGAATGCGGAAAGATGAAAGATGAAACAATGCGGAAAGATGAAAGATGAAACAATGCGGAAAGATGAAACAATGCGGAAAGATGAAAGATGAAACAATGCGGAAAGATGAAAGATGAAAAAATGCGGAAAGATGAAAGATGAAACAATGCGGAAAGATGAAAGATGAAAGAATGCGGAAGATGAAAGATGAAACAATGCGGAAAGATGAAAGATGAAACATTGCGGAAAGATGAAAGATGAAACAATGCGGAAAGATGAAAGATGAAACAATGCGGAAAGATGAAACAATGCGGAAAGATGAAACAATGCGCAAAGATGAAATAATGCGGAAAGATGAAAGATGAAACAATGCGGAAAGATGAAAGATGAAAAAATGCGGAAAGATGAAAGATGAAACAATGCGGAAAGATGAAAGATGAAACAATGCGGAAAGATGAAAGATGAAACAATTCGGAAAGATGAAAGATAAAACAATGCGGAAAGATGAAAGATGAAACAATGCGGAAAGATGAAAGATGAAACAATGCGGAAAGATGAAAGATGAAACAATGCGGAAAGATGAAAGATGAAAGAATGCGGAAAGATGAAAGATGAAACAATGCGGAAAGATGAAAGATGAAAAAATGCGGAAAGATGAAAGATGAAACAATGCGGAAAGATGAAAGATGAAACAATGCGGAAAGATGAAAGGTGAAAAAATGCGGAAAGATGAAAGATGAAAGAATGCGGAAAGATGAAAGATGAAACAATGCGGAAAGATGAAAGATGAAACAATGCGGAAAGATGAAACAATGCGAAAAGATGAAAGATGAAACAATGCGGAAAGATGAAACAATGCGGAAAGATGAAACAATGCGGAAAGATGAAACAATGCGGAAAGATGAAACAATGCGGAAAGATGAAACAATGCGGAAAGATGAAACAATGCGGAAAGATGAAACAATGCGGAAAGATGAAACAATGCGGAAAGATGAAACAATGCGGAAAGATGAAACAATGCGGAAAGATGAAACAATGCGGAAAGATGAAACAATGCGGAAAGATGAAACAATGCGGAAAGATGAAACAATGCGGAAAGATGAAACAATGCGGAAAGATGAAACAATGCGGAAAGATGAAACAATGCGGAAAGATGAAAGATGAAACAATGCGGAAAGATGAAAGATGAAACAATGCGGAAAGATGAAAGATGATACAATGCGGAAAGATTAAACAATGCGGAAAGATGAAACAATGCGGAAAGATGAAACAATGCGGAAAGATGAAAGATGAAACAATGCGGAAAGATGAAAGATGAAAGAATGCGGAAAGATGAAAGATGAAACAATGCGGAAAGATGAAAGATGAAACATTGCGGAAAGATGAAACATTGCGGAAAGATGAAACAATGCGGTAAGATGAAAGATGAAAGAATGCGGAAATATGAAAGATGAAACAATGCGGAAAGATGAAAGATGAAACAATGCGGAAAGATGAAAGATGAAACAATGCGGAAAGATGAAACAATGCGGAAAGATGAAACAATGCGGAAAGATGAAACAATGCGGAAAGATGAAACAATGCGGAAAGATGAAACAATGCGGAAAGATGAAACAATGCGGAAAGATGAAACAATGCGGAAAGATGAAACAATGCGGAAAGATGAAACAATGCGGAAAGATGAAACAATGCGGAAAGATGAAACAATGCGGAAAGGTGAAAGATGAAACAATGCGGAAAGATGAAAGATGAAAAAATGCGGAAAGATGAAAGATGAAACAATGCGGAAAGATGAAAGATGAAACAATGCGGAAAGATGAAAGATGAAACAATGCGGAAAGATGAAAGATGAAAGAATGCGTAAAGATGAAAGATGAAATAATGCGGAAAGATGAAAGATGAAACAATGCGGAAAGATGAAAGATGAAACAATGCGGAAAGATGAAAGATGAAACAATGCGGAAAGATGAAAGATGAAACAATGCGGAAAGATGAAAGATGAAACAATGCGGAAAGATGAAAGATGAAACAATGCGGAAAGATGAAACAATGCGGAAAGATGAAACAATGCGGAAAGATGAAACAATGCGGAAAGATGAAACAATGCGGAAAGATGAAAGATGAAACAATGCGGAAAGATGAAAGATGAAACAATGCGGAAAGATGAAAGATGAAACAATGCGGAAAGATGAAAGATAAAACAATGCGGAAAGATGAAACAATGCGGAAAGATGAAACAATGCGGAAAGATGAAACAATGCGGAAAGATGAAACAATGCGGAAAGATGAAACAATGCGGAAAGATGAAACAATGCGGAAAGATGAAACAATGCGGAAAGATGAAACAATGCGGAAAGATGAAACAATGCGGAAAGATGAAACAATGCGGAAAGATGAAACAATGCGGAAAGATGAAACAATGCGGAAAGATGAAACAATGCGGAAAGATGAAACAATGCGGAAAGATGAAACAATGCGGAAAGATGAAACAATGCGGAAAGATGAAACAATGCGGAAAGATGAAACAATGCGGAAAGATGAAACAATGCGGAAAGATGAAACAATGCGGAAAGATGAAACAATGCGGAAAGATGAAACAATGCGGAAAGATGAAACAATGCGGAAAGATGAAACAATGCGGAAAGATGAAACAATGCGGAAAGATGAAACAATGCGGAAAGATGAAACAATGCGGAAAGATGAAACAATGCGGAAAGATGAAACAATGCGGAAAGGTGAAAGATGAAACAATGCGGAAAGATGAAAGATGAAAAAATGCGGAAAGATGAAAGATGAAACAATGCGGAAAGATGAAAGATGAAACAATGCGGAAAGATGAAAGATGAAACAATGCGGAAAGATGAAAGATGAAAGAATGCGTAAAGATGAAAGATGAAATAATGCGGAAAGATGAAAGATGAAACAATGCGGAAAGATGAAAGATGAAACAATGCGGAAAGATGAAAGATGAAACAATGCGGAAAGATGAAACAATGCGGAAAGATGAAACAATGCGGAAAGATGAAACAATGCGGAAAGATGAAACAATGCGGAAAGATGAAACAATGCGGAAAGATGAAACAATGCGGAAAGATGAAACAATGCGGAAAGATGAAACAATGCGGAAAGATGAAACAATGCGGAAAGATGAAACAATGCGGAAAGATGAAACAATGCGGAAAGATGAAACAATGCGGAAAGATGTAACAATGCGGAAAGATGAAACAATGCGGAAAGATGAAAGATGAAACAATGCGGAAAGATGAAAGATGAAACAATGCGGAAAGATGAAAGATGAAACAATGCGGAAAGATGAAAGATGATACAATGCGGAAAGATTAAACAATGCGGAAAGATGAAACAATGCGGAAAGATGAAACAATGCGGAAAGATGAAAGATGAAACAATGCGGAAAGATGAAAGATGAACGAATGCGGAAAGATGAAAGATGAAACAATGCGGAAAGATGAAAGATGAAACATTGCGGAAAGATGAAACATTGCGGAAAGATGAAACAATGCGGAAAGATGAAAGATGAAAGAATGCGGAAATATGAAAGATGAAACAATGCGGAAAGATGAAAGATGATACAATGCGGAAAGATGAAACAATGCGGAAAGATGAAACAATGCGGAAAGATGAAACAATGCGGAAAGATGAAAGATGAAACAATGCGGAAAGATGAAAGATGAAAGAATGCGGAAAGATGAAAGATGAAACAATGCGGAAAGATGAAAGATGAAACATTGCGGAAAGATGAAACATTGCGGAAAGATGAAACAATGCGGAAAGATGAAAGATGAAAGAATGCGGAAATATGAAAGATGAAACAATGCGGAAAGATGAAAGATGAAACAATGCGGAAAGATGAAAGATGAAACAATGCGGAAAGATGAAACAATGCGGAAAGATGAAACAATGCGGAAAGATGAAACAATGCGGAAAGATGAAACAATGCGGAAAGATGAAACAATGCGGAAAGATGAAACAATGCGGAAAGATGAAACAATGCGGAAAGATGAAACAATGCGGAAAGATGAAACAATGCGGAAAGGTGAAAGATGAAACAATGCGGAAAGATGAAAGATGAAAAAATGCGGAAAGATGAAAGATGAAACAATGCGGAAAGATGAAAGATGAAACAATGCGGAAAGATGAAAGATGAAACAATGCGGAAAGATGAAAGATGAAAGAATGCGTAAAGATGAAAGATGAAATAATGCGGAAAGATGAAAGATGAAACAATGCGGAAAGATGAAAGATGAAACAATGCGGAAAGATGAAAGATGAAACAATGCGGAAAGATGAAAGATGAAACAATGCGGAAAGATGAAAGATGAAACAATGCGGAAAGATGAAAGATGAAACAATGCGGAAAGATGAAACAATGCGGAAAGATGAAACAATGCGGAAAGATGAAAGATGAAACAATGCGGAAAGATGAAAGATGAAACAATGCGGAAAGATGAAAGATGAAACAATGCGGAAAGATGAAAGATAAAACAATGCGGAAAGATGAAACAATGCGGAAAGATGAAACAATGCGGAAAGATGAAACAATGCGGAAAGATGAAACAATGCGGAAAGATGAAACAATGCGGAAAGATGAAACAATGCGGAAAGATGAAACAATGCGGAAAGATGAAACAATGCGGAAAGATGAAACAATGCGGAAAGATGAAACAATGCGGAAAGATGAAACAATGCGGAAAGATGAAACAATGCGGAAAGATGAAACAATGCGGAAAGATGAAACAATGCGGAAAGATGAAACAATGCGGAAAGATGAAACAATGCGGAAAGATGAAACAATGCGGAAAGATGAAACAATGCGGAAAGATGAAACAATGCGGAAAGATGAAACAATGCGGAAAGATGAAACAATGCGGAAAGATGAAACAATGCGGAAAGATGAAACAATGCGGAAAGATGAAACAATGCGGAAAGATGAAACAATGCGGAAAGATGAAACAATGCGGAAAGATGAAACAATGCGGAAAGATGAAACAATGCGGAAAGATGAAACAATGCGGAAAGGTGAAAGATGAAACAATGCGGAAAGATGAAAGATGAAAAAATGCGGAAAGATGAAAGATGAAACAATGCGGAAAGATGAAAGATGAAACAATGCGGAAAGATGAAAGATGAAACAAAGCGGAAAGATGAAAGATGAAAGAATGCGTAAAGATGAAAGATGAAATAATGCGGAAAGATGAAAGATGAAACAATGCGGAAAGATGAAAGATGAAACAATGCGGAAAGATGAAAGATGAAACAATGCGGAAAGATGAAAGATGAAACAATGCGGAAAGATGAAAGATGAAACAATGCGGAAAGATGAAAGATGAAACAATGCGGAAAGATGAAACAATGCGGAAAGATGAAACAATGCGGAAAGATGATACAATGCGGAAAGATGAAACAATGCGGAAAGATGAAACAATGCGGAAAGATGAAACAATGCGGAAAGATGAAACAATGCGGAAAGATGTAACAATGCGGAAAGATGAAACAATGCGGAAAGATGAAAGATGAAACAATGCGGAAAGATGAAAGATGAAACAATGCGGAAAGATGAAAGATGAAACAATGCGGAAAGATGAAAGATGATACAATGCGGAAAGATTAAACAATGCGGAAAGATGAAACAATGCGGAAAGATGAAACAATGCGGAAAGATGAAAGATGAAACAATGCGGAAAGATGAAAGATGAACGAATGCGGAAAGATGAAAGATGAAACAATGCGGAAAGATGAAAGATGAAACATTGCGGAAAGATGAAACATTGCGGAAAGATGAAACAATGCGGAAAGATGAAAGATGAAAGAATGCGGAAATATGAAAGATGAAACAATGCGGAAAGATGAAAGATGAAACAATGCGGAAAGATGAAAGATGAAACAATGCGGATAGATGAAAGATGAAACAATGCGGAAAGATGAAAGATGAAACAATGCGGAAAGATGAAACAATGCGGAAAGATGAAACAATGCGGAAAGATGAAACAATGCGGAAAGATGAAACAATGCGGAAAGATGAAACAATGCGGAAAAATGAAACAATGCGGAAAGATGAAACAATGCGGAAAGATGAAACAATGCGGAAAGATGAAACAATGCGGAAAGATGAAACAATGCGGAAAGATGAAACAATGCGGAAAGATGAAACAATGCGGAAAGATGAAACAATGCGGAAAGATGAAACAATGCGGAAAGGTGAAAGATGAAACAATGCGGAAAGATGAAAGATGAAAAAATGCGGAAAGATGAAAGATGAAACAATGCGGAAAGATGAAAGATGAAACAATGCGGAAAGATGAAAGATGAAACAATGCGGAAAGATGAAAGATGAAAGAATGCGTAAAGATGAAAGATGAAATAATGCGGAAAGATGAAAGATGAAACAATGCGGAAAGATGAAAGATGAAACAATGCGGAAAGATGAAAGATGAAACAATGCGGAAAGATGAAAGATGAAACAATGCGGAAAGATGAAAGATGAAACAATGCGGAAAGATAAAAGATGAAACAATGCGGAAAGATGAAACAATGCGGAAAGATGAAACAATGCGGAAAGATGAAACAATGCGGAAAGATGAAACAATGCGGAAAGATGAAACAATGCGGAAAGATGAAACAATGCGGAAAGATGAAACAATGCGGAAAGATGAAACAATGCGGAAAGATGAAACAATGCGGAAAGATGAAACAATGCGGAAAGATGAAACAATGCGGAAAGATGAAACAATGCGGAAAGATGAAACAATGCGGAAAGATGAAACAATGCGGAAAGATGAAACAATGCGGAAAGATGTAACAATGCGGAAAGATGAAACAATGCGGAAAGATGAAACAATGCGGAAAGATGAAACAATGCGGAAAGATGAAACAATGCGGAAAGATGAAACAATGCGGAAAGATGAAACAATGCGGAAAGATGAAAGAATGCGGAAAGATGAAAGATGAAACAATGCGGAAAGATGAAAGATGAAAAAATGCGGAAAGATGAAAGATGAAAAAAGCGGAAAGATGAAAGATGAAAGAATGCGGAAGATGAAAGATGAAACAATGCGGAAAGTTGAAACAATGCGGAAAGATGAAAGATGAAAGAATGCGGAAGATGAAAGATGAAACAATGCGGAAAGATGAAAGATGAAAGAATGCGGAAGATGAAAGATGAAACAATGCGGAAAGATGAAAGATGAAACAATGCGGAAAGATGAAAGATGAAAGAATGCGGAAGATGAAAAATGAAACAATGCGGAAAGATGAAACAATGCGGAAAGATGAAACAATGCGGAAAGATGAAACACTGCGGAAAGATGAAACAATGCGGAAAGATGAAAGATGAAACAATGCGGAAAGATGAAAGATGAAACAATTCGGAAAGATGAAAGATGAAACAATGCGGAAAGATGAAAGATGAAACAATGCGGAAAGATGAAAGATGAAAAAATGCGGAAAGATGAAAGATGAAACAATGCGGAAAGATGAAAGATGAAAGAATGCGGAAAGATGAAAGATGAAACAATGCGGAAAGATGAAAGATGAAACAATGCGGAAAGATGAAAGATGAAACAATGCGGAAAGATGAAAGATGAAAAAATGCGGAAAGATGAAAGATGAAACAATGCGGAAAGATGAAAGATGAAAGAATGCGGAAGATGAAAGATGAAACAATGCGGAAAGATGAAAGATGAAACAATGCGGAAAGACGAAAGATGAAAGAATGCGGAAAGATGAAAGATGAAACAATGCGGAAAGATGGTAGATGAAAGAATGCGGAAGATGAACGATGAAACAATGCGGAAAGATGAAAGATGAAACATTGCGGAAAGATGAAAGATGAAACAATGCGGAAAGATGAAAGATGAAAGAATGCGGAAAGATGAAAGATGAAACAATGCGGAAAGATGAAACAATGCGGAAAGATGAAACAATGCGGAAAGATGAAACAATGCGGAAAGATGAAACAATGCGGAAAGATGAAACAATGCGGAAAGATGAAACAATGCGGAAAGATGAAACAATGCGGAAAGATGAAAGATGAAACAATGCGGAAAGATGAAAGATGAAACAATGCGGAAAGATGAAAGATGAAAAAATGCGGAAAGATGAAAGATGAAACAATGCGGAAAGATGAAAGATGAAACAATGCGGAAAGATTAAACAATGCGGAAAGATGAAACAATGCGGAAAGATGAAACAATGCGGAAAGATGAAACAATGCGGAAAGATGAAACAATGCGGAAAGATGAAACAATGCGGAAAGATGAAACAATGCGGAAAGATGAAACAATGCGGAAAGATGAAACAATGCGGAAAGATGAAACATTGCGGAAAGATGAAACAATGCGGAAAGATGAAACAATGCGGAAAGATGAAAGATGAAACAATGCGGAAAGATGAAAGATGAAACAATGCGGAAAGATGAAAGATGAAACAATGCGGAAAGATGAAAGATGAAACAATGCGGAAAGATGAAAGATGAAAAAAGCGGAAAGATGAAAGATGAAAGAATGCGGAAGATGAAAGATGAAACAATGCGGAAAGTTGAAACAATGCGGAAAGATGAAAGATGAAAGAATGCGGAAGATGAAAGATGAAACAATGCGGAAAGATGAAAGATGAAACAATGCGGAAAGATGAAAGATGAAAGAATGCGGAAGATGAAAAATGAAACAATGCGAAAAGATGAAACAATGCGGAAAGATGAAACAATGCGGAAAGATGAAACACTGCGGAAAGATGAAACAATGCGGAAAGATGAAAGATGAAACAATGCGGAAAGATGAAAGATGAAACAATTCGGAAAGATGAAAGATGAAACAATGCGGAAAGATGAAAGATGAAACAATGCGGAAAGATGAAAGATGAAAAAATGCGGAAAGATGAAAGATGAAACAATGCGGAAAGATGAAAGATGAAAGAATGCGGAAAGATGAAAGATGAAACAAAGCGGAAAGATGAAAGATGAAACAATGCGGAAAGATGAAAGATGAAACAATGCGGAAAGATGAAAGATGAAAAAATGCGGAAAGATGAAAGATGAAACAATGCGGAAAGATGAAAGATGAAAGAATGCGGAAGATGAAAGATGAAACAATGCGGAAAGATGAAAGATGAAACAATGCGGAAAGACGAAAGATGAAAGAATGCGGAAAGATGAAAGATGAAACAATGCGGAAAGATGGAAGATGAAAGAATGCGGAAGATGAACGATGAAACAATGCGGAAAGATGAAAGATGAAACATTGCGGAAAGATGAAAGATGAAACAATGCGGAAAGATGAAAGATGAAAGAATGCGGAAAGATGAAAGATGAAACAATGCGGAAAGATGAAACAATGCGGAAAGATGAAACAATGCGGAAAGATGAAACAATGCGGAAAGATGAAACAATGCGGAAAGATGAAACAATGCGGAAAGATGAAACAATGCGGAAAGATGAAAGATGAAACAATGCGGAAAGATGAAAGATGAAACAATGCGGAAAGATGAAAGATGAAAAAATGCGGAAAGATGAAAGATGAAACAATGCGGAAAGATGAAAGATGAAACAATGCGGAAAGATTAAACAATGCGGAAAGATGAAACAATGCGGAAAGATGAAACAATGCGGAAAGATGAAACAATGCGGAAAGATGAAACAATGCGGAAAGATGAAACAATGCGGAAAGATGAAACAATGCGGAAAGATGAAACAATGCGGAAAGATGAAACAATGCGGAAAGATGAAACATTGCGGAAAGATGAAACAATGCGGAAAGATGAAACAATGCGGAAAGATGAAAGATGAAACAATGCGGAAAGATGAAAGATGAAACAATGCGGAAAGATGAAAGATGAAACAATGCGGAAAGATGAAAGATGAAACAATGCGGAAAGATGAAAGATGAAAGAATGCGGAAAGATGAAAGATGAAACAATGCGGAAAGATGAAAGATGAAACAATGCGGAAAGATGAAAGATGAAAAAATGCGGAAAGATGAAAGATGAAAGAATGCGGAAGATGAAAGATGAAACAATGCGGAAAGATGAAAGATGAAACAATGCGGAAAGATGAAAGATGAAAGAATGCGGAAAGATGAAAGATGAAACAATGCGGAAAGATGGAAGATGAAAGAATGCTAAAGATGAACGATGAAACAATGCGGAAAGATGAAAGATGAAACATTGCGGAAAGATGAAAGATGAAACAATGCGGAAAGATGAAAGATGAAAGAATGCGGAAAGATGAAAGATGAAACAATGCGGAAAGATGAAAGATGAAACAATGCGGAAAGATTAAACAATGCGGAAAGATGAAACAATGCGGAAAGATGAAACAATGCGGAAAGATGAAACAATGCGGAAAGATGAAACAATGCGGAAAGATGAAACAATGCGGAAAGATGAAACAATGCGGAAAGATGAAACAATGCGGAAAGATGAAACAATGCGGAAAGATGAAAGATGAAAAAATGCGGAAAGATGAAAGATGAAACAATGCGGAAAGATGAAAGATGAAACAATGCGGAAAGATGAAAGATGAAACAATGCGGAAAGATGAAAAATGAAACAATGCGGAAAGATGAAAGATGAAACAATTCGGAAAGATGAAAGATGAAACAATGCGGAAAGATGAAAGATGAAACAATGCGGAAAGATGAAAGATGAAACAATGCGGAAAGATGAAAGATGAAAAAATGCGGAAAGATGAAAGATGAAACAATGCGGAAAGATGAAAGATGAAAGAATGCGGAAAGATGAAAGATGAAACAATGCGGAAAGATGGAAGATAAAACAATGCGGAAAGATGAAAGATGAAACAATGCGGAAAGATGAAAGATGAAACAATGCGGAAAGATGAAAGATGAAACAATGCGGAAAGATGAAAGATGAAACAATGCGGAAAGATGAAAGATGAAACAATGCGGAAAGATGAAAGATGAAACAATGCGGAAAGATGAAAGATGAAACAATGCGGAAAGATGAAAGATGAAACAATGCGGAAAGATGAAAGATGAAACAATGCGGAAAGATGAAAGATGAAACAATGCGGAAAGATGAAAGATGAAACAATGCGGAAAGATGAAAGATGAAACAATGCGGAAAGATGAAACAATGCGGAAAGATGAAACAATGCGGAAAGATGAAAGATGAAACAATGCGGAAAGATGAAAGATGAAACAATGCGGAAAGATGAAAGATGAAACAATGCGGAAAGATGAAAGATGAAACAATGCGGAAAGATGAAAGATGAAAGAATGCGGAAAGATGAAAGATGAAACAATGCGGAAAGATGAAAGATGAAACAATGCGGAAAGATGAAAGATGAAAAAATGCGGAAAGATGAAAGATGAAACAATGCGGAAAGATGAAACAATGCGGAAAGATGAAAGATGAAACAATGCGGAAAGATGAAAGATGAAACAATGCGGAAAGATGAAAGATGAAAAAATGCGGAAAGATGAAAGATGAAACAATGCGGAAAGATGAAAGATGAAAAAATGCGGAAAGATGAAAGATGAAACAATGCGGAAAGATGAAAGATGAAAAAATGCGGAAAGATGAAAGATGAAACAATGCGGAAAGATGAAAGATGAAAGAATGCGGAAGATGAAAGATGAAACAATGCGGAAAGATGAAAGATGAAACAATGCGGAAAGATGAAAGATGAAACAATGCGGAAAGATGAAAGATGAAACAATGCGGAAAGATGAAAGAGGAAACAATGCGGAAAGATGAAAGATGAAACAATTCGGAAAGATGAAAGATGAAACAATGCAGAAAGATGAAAGATGAAACAATGCGGAAAGATGAAAGATGAAACAATGCGGAAAGATGAAAGATGAAAAAATGCGGAAAGATGAAAGATGAAACAATGCGGAAAGATGAAAGATGAAAGAATGCGGAAAGATGAAAGATGAAACAATGCGGAAAGATGGAAGATGAAACAATGCGGAAAGATGAAAGATGAAACAATGCGGAAAGATGAAAGATGAAACAATGCGGAAAGATGAAAGATGAAACAATGCGGAAAGATGAAACAATGCGGAAAGATGAAACAATGCGGAAAGATGAAACAATGCGGAAAGATGAAACAATGCGGAAAGATGAAAGATGAAACAATGCGGAAAGATGAAAGATGAAAAAATGCGGAAAGATGAAAGATGAAACAATGCGGAAAGATGAAAGATGAAAGAATGCGGAAAGATGAAAGATGAAACAATGCGGAAAGATGGAAGATAAAACAATGCGGAAAGATGAAAGATGAAACAATGCGGAAAGATGAAACAATGCGGAAAGATGAAACAATGCGGAAAGATGAAACAATGCGGAAAGATGAAACAATGCGGAAAGATGAAACAATGCGGAAAGATGAAACAATGCGGAAAGATGAAACAATGCGGAAAGATGAAACAATGCGGAAAGATGAAACAATGCGGAAAGATGAAAGATGAAACAATGCGGAAAGATGAAAGATGAAAAAATGCGGAAAGATGAAAGATGAAACAATGCGGAAAGATGAAAGATGAAACAATGCGGAAAGATGAAAGATGAAACAATGCGGAAAGATGAAAGATGAAACAATGCGGAAAGATGAAAGATGAAACAATGCGGAAAGATGAAAGATGAAACAATGCGGAAAGATGAAAGATGAAACAATGCGGACAGATGAAAGATGAAACAATGCGGAAAGATGAAAGATGAAACAATGCGGAAAGATGAAAGATGAAACAATGCGGAAAGATGAAACAATGCGGAAAGATGAAACAATGCGGAAAGATGAAACAATGCGGAAAGATGAAACAATGCGGAAAGATGAAACAATGCGGAAAGATGAAACAATGCGGAAAGATGAAACAATGCGGAAAGATGAAACAATGCGGAAAGATGAAACAATGCGGAAAGATGAAACAATGCGGAAAGATGAAACAATGCGGAAAGATGAAACAATGCGGAAAGATGAAACAATGCGGAAAGATGAAACAATGCGGAAAGATGAAACAATGCGGAAAGATGAAACAATGCGGAAAGATGAAACAATGCGGAAAGATGAAACAATGCGGAAAGGTGAAAGATGAAACAATGCGGAAAGATGAAAGATGAAAAAATGCGGAAAGATGAAAGATGAAACAATGCGGAAAGATGAAAGATGAAACAATGCGGAAAGATGAAAGATGAAACAATGCGGAAAGATGAAAGATGAAAGAATGCGTAAAGATGAAAGATGAAATAATGCGGAAAGATGAAAGATGAAACAATGCGGAAAGATGAAAGATGAAACAATGCGGAAAGATGAAAGATGAAACAATGCGGAAAGATGAAAGATGAAACAATGCGGAAAGATGAAAGATGAAACAATGCGGAAAGATGAAAGATGAAACAATGCGGAAAGATGAAACAATGCGGAAAGATGAAACAATGCGGAAAGATGAAACAATGCGGAAAGATGAAACAATGCGGAAAGATGAAACAATGCGGAAAGATGAAACAATGCGGAAAGATGAAACAATGCGGAAAGATGAAACAATGCGGAAAGATGAAACAATGCGGAAAGATGAAACAATGCGGAAAGATGAAACAATGCGGAAAGATGAAACAATGCGGAAAGATGAAACAATGCGGAAAGATGTAACAATGCGGAAAGATGAAACAATGCGGAAAGATGAAAGATGAAACAATGCGGAAAGATGAAAGATGAAACAATGCGGAAAGATGAAAGATGAAACAATGCGGAAAGATGAAAGATGATACAATGCGGAAAGATTAAACAATGCGGAAAGATGAAACAATGCGGAAAGATGAAACAATGCGGAAAGATGAAAGATGAAACAATGCGGAAAGATGAAAGATGAACGAATGCGGAAAGATGAAAGATGAAACAATGCGGAAAGATGAAAGATGAAACATTGCGGAAAGATGAAACATTGCGGAAAGATGAAACAATGCGGAAAGATGAAAGATGAAAGAATGCGGAAATATGAAAGATGAAACAATGCGGAAAGATGAAAGATGAAACAATGCGGAAAGATGAAAGATGAAACAATGCGGATAGATGAAAGATGAAACAATGCGGAAAGATGAAAGATGAAACAATGCGGAAAGATGAAACAATGCGGAAAGATGAAACAATGCGGAAAGATGAAACAATGCGGAAAGATGAAACAATGCGGAAAGATGAAACAATGCGGAAAAATGAAACAATGCGGAAAGATGAAACAATGCGGAAAGATGAAACAATGCGGAAAGATGAAACAATGCGGAAAGATGAAACAATGCGGAAAGATGAAACAATGCGGAAAGATGAAACAATGCGGAAAGATGAAACAATGCGGAAAGATGAAACAATGCGGAAAGGTGAAAGATGAAACAATGCGGAAAGATGAAAGATGAAAAAATGCGGAAAGATGAAAGATGAAACAATGCGGAAAGATGAAAGATGAAACAATGCGGAAAGATGAAAGATGAAACAATGCGGAAAGATAAAAGATGAAAGAATGCGTAAAGATGAAAGATGAAATAATGCGGAAAGATGAAAGATGAAACAATGCGGAAAGATGAAAGATGAAACAATGCGGAAAGATGAAAGATGAAACAATGCGGAAAGATGAAAGATGAAACAATGCGGAAAGATGAAAGATGAAACAATGCGGAAAGATGAAAGATGAAACAATGCGGAAAGATGAAACAATGCGGAAAGATGAAACAATGCGGAAAGATGAAACAATGCGGAAAGATGAAACAATGCGGAAAGATGAAACAATGCGGAAAGATGAAACAATGCGGAAAGATGAAACAATGCGGAAAGATGAAACAATGCGGAAAGATGAAACAATGCGGAAAGGTGAAAGATGAAACAATGCGGAAAGATGAAAGATGAAAAAATGCGGAAAGATGAAAGATGAAACAATGCGGAAAGATGAAAGATGAAACAATGCGGAAAGATGAAAGATGAAACAATGCGGAAAGATGAAAGATGAAAGAATGCGTAAAGATGAAAGATGAAATAATGCGGAAAGATGAAAGATGAAACAATGCGGAAAGATGAAAGATGAAACAATGCGGAAAGATGAAAGATGAAACAATGCGGAAAGATGAAAGATGAAACAATGCGGAAAGATGAAAGATGAAACAATGCGGAAAGATGAAAGATGAAACAATGCGGAAAGATGAAACAATGCGGAAAGATGAAACAATGCGGAAAGATGAAACAATGCGGAAAGATGAAACAATGCGGAAAGATGAAACAATGCGGAAAGATGAAACAATGCGGAAAGATGAAACAATGCGGAAAGATGAAACAATGCGGAAAGATGAAACAATGCGGAAAGATGAAACAATGCGGAAAGATGAAACAATGCGGAAAGATGAAACAATGCGGAAAGATGAAACAATGCGGAAAGATGAAACAATGCGGAAAGATGTAACAATGCGGAAAGATGAAACAATGCGGAAAGATGAAAGATGAAACAATGCGGAAAGATGAAAGATGAAACAATGCGGAAAGATGAAAGATGAAACAATGCGGAAAGATGAAAGATGATACAATGCGGAAAGATTAAACAATGCGGAAAGATGAAACAATGCGGAAAGATGAAACAATGCGGAAAGATGAAAGATGAAACAATGCGGAAAGATGAAAGATGAACGAATGCGGAAAGATGAAAGATGAAACAATGCGGAAAGATGAAAGATGAAACATTGCGGAAAGATGAAACATTGCGGAAAGATGAAACAATGCGGAAAGATGAAAGATGAAAGAATGCGGAAATATGAAAGATGAAACAATGCGGAAAGATGAAAGATGAAACAATGCGGAAAGATGAAAGATGAAACAATGCGGATAGATGAAAGATGAAACAATGCGGAAAGATGAAAGATGAAACAATGCGGAAAGATGAAACAATGCGGAAAGATGAAACAATGCGGAAAGATGAAACAATGCGGAAAGATGAAACAATGCGGAAAGATGAAACAATGCGGAAAAATGAAACAATGCGGAAAGATGAAACAATGCGGAAAGATGAAACAATGCGGAAAGATGAAACAATGCGGAAAGATGAAACAATGCGGAAAGATGAAACAATGCGGAAAGATGAAACAATGCGGAAAGATGAAACAATGCGGAAAGATGAAACAATGCGGAAAGGTGAAAGATGAAACAATGCGGAAAGATGAAAGATGAAAAAATGCGGAAAGATGAAAGATGAAACAATGCGGAAAGATGAAAGATGAAACAATGCGGAAAGATGAAAGATGAAACAATGCGGAAAGATGAAAGATGAAAGAATGCGTAAAGATGAAAGATGAAATAATGCGGAAAGATGAAAGATGAAACAATGCGGAAAGATGAAAGATGAAACAATGCGGAAAGATGAAAGATGAAACAATGCGGAAAGATGAAAGATGAAACAATGCGGAAAGATGAAAGATGAAACAATGCGGAAAGATGAAAGATGAAACAATGCGGAAAGATGAAACAATGCGGAAAGATGAAACAATGCGGAAAGATGAAACAATGCGGAAAGATGAAACAATGCGGAAAGATGAAACAATGCGGAAAGATGAAACAATGCGGAAAGATGAAACAATGCGGAAAGATGAAACAATGCGGAAAGATGAAACAATGCGGAAAGATGAAACAATGCGGAAAGATGAAACAATGCGGAAAGATGTAACAATGCGGAAAGATGAAACAATGCGGAAAGATGAAACAATGCGGAAAGATGAAACAATGCGGAAAGATGAAACAATGCGGAAAGATGAAACAATGCGGAAAGATGAAACAATGCGGAAAGATGAAAGAATGCGGAAAGATGAAAGATGAAACAATGCGGAAAGATGAAAGATGAAAAAATGCGGAAAGATGAAAGATGAAAAAAGCGGAAAGATGAAAGATGAAAGAATGCGGAAGATGAAAGATGAAACAATGCGGAAAGTTGAAACAATGCGGAAAGATGAAAGATGAAAGAATGCGGAAGATGAAATATGAAACAATGCGGAAAGATGAAAGATGAAACAATGCGGAAAGATGAAAGATGAAAGAATGCGGAAAGATGAAAGATGAAACAATGCGGAAAGATGAAAGATGAAACAATGCGGAAAGATGAAAGATGAAAAAATGCGGAAAGATGAAAGATGAAAGAATGCGGAAGATGAAAGATGAAACAATGCGGAAAGATGAAAGATGAAACAATGCGGAAAGATGAAAGATGAAAGAATGCGGAAAGATGAAAGATGAAACAATGCGGAAAGATGGAAGATGAAAGAATGCTAAAGATGAACGATGAAACAATGCGGAAAGATGAAAGATGAAACATTGCGGAAAGATGAAAGATGAAACAATGCGGAAAGATGAAAGATGAAAGAATGCGGAAAGATGAAAGATGAAACAATGCGGAAAGATGAAAGATGAAACAATGCGGAAAGATTAAACAATGCGGAAAGATGAAACAATGCGGAAAGATGAAACAATGCGGAAAGATGAAACAATGCGGAAAGATGAAACAATGCGGAAAGATGAAACAATGCGGAAAGATGAAACAATGCGGAAAGATGAAACAATGCGGAAAGATGAAACAATGCGGAAAGATGAAAGATGAAAAAATGCGGAAAGATGAAAGATGAAACAATGCGGAAAGATGAAAGATGAAACAATGCGGAAAGATGAAAGATGAAACAATGCGGAAAGATGAAAAATGAAACAATGCGGAAAGATGAAAGATGAAACAATTCGGAAAGATGAAAGATGAAACAATGCGGAAAGATGAAAGATGAAACAATGCGGAAAGATGAAAGATGAAACAATGCGGAAAGATGAAAGATGAAAAAATGCGGAAAGATGAAAGATGAAACAATGCGGAAAGATGAAAGATGAAAGAATGCGGAAAGATGAAAGATGAAACAATGCGGAAAGATGGAAGATAAAACAATGCGGAAAGATGAAAGATGAAACAATGCGGAAAGATGAAAGATGAAACAATGCGGAAAGATGAAAGATGAAACAATGCGGAAAGATGAAAGATGAAACAATGCGGAAAGATGAAAGATGAAACAATGCGGAAAGATGAAAGATGAAACAATGCGGAAAGATGAAAGATGAAACAATGCGGAAAGATGAAAGATGAAACAATGCGGAAAGATGAAAGATGAAACAATGCGGAAAGATGAAAGATGAAACAATGCGGAAAGATGAAAGATGAAACAATGCGGAAAGATGAAAGATGAAACAATGCGGAAAGATGAAACAATGCGGAAAGATGAAACAATGCGGAAAGATGAAAGATGAAACAATGCGGAAAGATGAAAGATGAAACAATGCGGAAAGATGAAAGATGAAACAATGCGGAAAGATGAAAGATGAAACAATGCGGAAAGATGAAAGATGAAAGAATGCGGAAAGATGAAAGATGAAACAATGCGGAAAGATGAAAGATGAAACAATGCGGAAAGATGAAAGATGAAAAAATGCGGAAAGATGAAAGATGAAACAATGCGGAAAGATGAAACAATGCGGAAAGATGAAAGATGAAACAATGCGGAAAGATGAAAGATGAAACAATGCGGAAAGATGAAAGATGAAAAAATGCGGAAAGATGAAAGATGAAACAATGCGGAAAGATGAAAGATGAAAAAATGCGGAAAGATGAAAGATGAAACAATGCGGAAAGATGAAAGATGAAAAAATGCGGAAAGATGAAAGATGAAACAATGCGGAAAGATGAAAGATGAAAGAATGCGGAAGATGAAAGATGAAACAATGCGGAAAGATGAAAGATGAAACAATGCGGAAAGATGAAAGATGAAACAATGCGGAAAGATGAAAGATGAAACAATGCGGAAAGATGAAAGAGGAAACAATGCGGAAAGATGAAAGATGAAACAATTCGGAAAGATGAAAGATGAAACAATGCAGAAAGATGAAAGATGAAACAATGCGGAAAGATGAAAGATGAAACAATGCGGAAAGATGAAAGATGAAAAAATGCGGAAAGATGAAAGATGAAACAATGCGGAAAGATGAAAGATGAAAGAATGCGGAAAGATGAAAGATGAAACAATGCGGAAAGATGAAACAATGCGGAAAAATGAAACAATGCGGAAAGATGAAACAATGCGGAAAGATGAAACAATGCGGAAAGATGAAACAATGCGGAAAGATGAAACAATGCGGAAAGATGAAACAATGCGGAAAGATGAAACAATGCGGAAAGATGAAACAATGCGGAAAGATGAAACAATGCGGAAAGGTGAAAGATGAAACAATGCGGAAAGATGAAAGATGAAAAAATGCGGAAAGATGAAAGATGAAACAATGCGGAAAGATGAAAGATGAAACAATGCGGAAAGATGAAAGATGAAACAATGCGGAAAGATGAAAGATGAAAGAATGCGTAAAGATGAAAGATGAAATAATGCGGAAAGATGAAAGATGAAACAATGCGGAAAGATGAAAGATGAAACAATGCGGAAAGATGAAAGATGAAACAATGCGGAAAGATGAAAGATGAAACAATGCGGAAAGATGAAAGATGAAACAATGCGGAAAGATGAAAGATGAAACAATGCGGAAAGATGAAACAATGCGGAAAGATGAAACAATGCGGAAAGATGAAACAATGCGGAAAGATGAAACAATGCGGAAAGATGAAACAATGCGGAAAGATGAAACAATGCGGAAAGATGAAACAATGCGGAAAGATGAAACAATGCGGAAAGATGAAACAATGCGGAAAGATGAAACAATGCGGAAAGATGAAACAATGCGGAAAGATGTAACAATGCGGAAAGATGAAACAATGCGGAAAGATGAAACAATGCGGAAAGATGAAACAATGCGGAAAGATGAAACAATGCGGAAAGATGAAACAATGCGGAAAGATGAAACAATGCGGAAAGATGAAAGAATGCGGAAAGATGAAAGATGAAACAATGCGGAAAGATGAAAGATGAAAAAATGCGGAAAGATGAAAGATGAAAAAAGCGGAAAGATGAAAGATGAAAGAATGCGGAAGATGAAAGATGAAACAATGCGGAAAGTTGAAACAATGCGGAAAGATGAAAGATGAAAGAATGCGGAAGATGAAATATGAAACAATGCGGAAAGATGAAAGATGAAACAATGCGGAAAGATGAAAGATGAAAGAATGCGGAAAGATGAAAGATGAAACAATGCGGAAAGATGAAAGATGAAACAATGCGGAAAGATGAAAGATGAAAAAATGCGGAAAGATGAAAGATGAAAGAATGCGGAAGATGAAAGATGAAACAATGCGGAAAGATGAAAGATGAAACAATGCGGAAAGATGAAAGATGAAAGAATGCGGAAAGATGAAAGATGAAACAATGCGGAAAGATGGAAGATGAAAGAATGCTAAAGATGAACGATGAAACAATGCGGAAAGATGAAAGATGAAACATTGCGGAAAGATGAAAGATGAAACAATGCGGAAAGATGAAAGATGAAAGAATGCGGAAAGATGAAAGATGAAACAATGCGGAAAGATGAAAGATGAAACAATGCGGAAAGATTAAACAATGCGGAAAGATGAAACAATGCGGAAAGATGAAACAATGCGGAAAGATGAAACAATGCGGAAAGATGAAACAATGCGGAAAGATGAAACAATGCGGAAAGATGAAACAATGCGGAAAGATGAAACAATGCGGAAAGATGAAACAATGCGGAAAGATGAAAGATGAAAAAATGCGGAAAGATGAAAGATGAAACAATGCGGAAAGATGAAAGATGAAACAATGCGGAAAGATGAAAGATGAAACAATGCGGAAAGATGAAAAATGAAACAATGCGGAAAGATGAAAGATGAAACAATTCGGAAAGATGAAAGATGAAACAATGCGGAAAGATGAAAGATGAAACAATGCGGAAAGATGAAAGATGAAACAATGCGGAAAGATGAAAGATGAAAAAATGCGGAAAGATGAAAGATGAAACAATGCGGAAAGATGAAAGATGAAAGAATGCGGAAAGATGAAAGATGAAACAATGCGGAAAGATGGAAGATAAAACAATGCGGAAAGATGAAAGATGAAACAATGCGGAAAGATGAAAGATGAAACAATGCGGAAAGATGAAAGATGAAACAATGCGGAAAGATGAAAGATGAAACAATGCGGAAAGATGAAAGATGAAACAATGCGGAAAGATGAAAGATGAAACAATGCGGAAAGATGAAAGATGAAACAATGCGGAAAGATGAAAGATGAAACAATGCGGAAAGATGAAAGATGAAACAATGCGGAAAGATGAAAGATGAAACAATGCGGAAAGATGAAAGATGAAACAATGCGGAAAGATGAAAGATGAAACAATGCGGAAAGATGAAACAATGCGGAAAGATGAAACAATGCGGAAAGATGAAAGATGAAACAATGCGGAAAGATGAAAGATGAAACAATGCGGAAAGATGAAAGATGAAACAATGCGGAAAGATGAAAGATGAAACAATGCGGAAAGATGAAAGATGAAAGAATGCGGAAAGATGAAAGATGAAACAATGCGGAAAGATGAAAGATGAAACAATGCGGAAAGATGAAAGATGAAAAAATGCGGAAAGATGAAAGATGAAACAATGCGGAAAGATGAAACAATGCGGAAAGATGAAAGATGAAACAATGCGGAAAGATGAAAGATGAAACAATGCGGAAAGATGAAAGATGAAAAAATGCGGAAAGATGAAAGATGAAACAATGCGGAAAGATGAAAGATGAAAAAATGCGGAAAGATGAAAGATGAAACAATGCGGAAAGATGAAAGATGAAAAAATGCGGAAAGATGAAAGATGAAACAATGCGGAAAGATGAAAGATGAAAGAATGCGGAAGATGAAAGATGAAACAATGCGGAAAGATGAAAGATGAAACAATGCGGAAAGATGAAAGATGAAACAATGCGGAAAGATGAAAGATGAAACAATGCGGAAAGATGAAAGAGGAAACAATGCGGAAAGATGAAAGATGAAACAATTCGGAAAGATGAAAGATGAAACAATGCAGAAAGATGAAAGATGAAACAATGCGGAAAGATGAAAGATGAAACAATGCGGAAAGATGAAAGATGAAAAAATGCGGAAAGATGAAAGATGAAACAATGCGGAAAGATGAAAGATGAAAGAATGCGGAAAGATGAAAGATGAAACAATGCGGAAAGATGGAAGATGAAACAATGCGGAAAGATGAAAGATGAAACAATGCGGAAAGATGAAAGATGAAACAATGCGGAAAGATGAAAGATGAAACAATGCGGAAAGATGAAACAATGCGGAAAGATGAAACAATGCGGAAAGATGAAACAATGCGGAAAGATGAAACAATGCGGAAAGATGAAACAATGCGGAAAGATGAAAGATGAAACAATGCGGAAAGATGAAAGATGAAAAAATGCGGAAAGATGAAAGATGAAACAATGCGGAAAGATGAAAGATGAAAGAATGCGGAAAGATGAAAGATGAAACAATGCGGAAAGATGGAAGATAAAACAATGCGGAAAGATGAAAGATGAAACAATGCGGAAAGATGAAACAATGCGGAAAGATGAAACAATGCGGAAAGATGAAACAATGCGGAAAGATGAAACAATGCGGAAAGATGAAACAATGCGGAAAGATGAAACAATGCGGAAAGATGAAACAATGCGGAAAGATGAAACAATGCGGAAAGATGAAACAATGCGGAAAGATGAAAGATGAAACAATGCGGAAAGATGAAAGATGAAAAAATGCGGAAAGATGAAAGATGAAACAATGCGGAAAGATGAAAGATGAAACAATGCGGAAAGATGAAAGATGAAACAATGCGGAAAGATGAAAGATGAAACAATGCGGAAAGATGAAAGATGAAACAATGCGGAAAGATGAAAGATGAAACAATGCGGAAAGATGAAAGATGAAACAATGCGGACAGATGAAAGATGAAACAATGCGGAAAGATGAAAGATGAAACAATGCGGAAAGATGAAAGATGAAACAATGCGGAAAGATGAAACAATGCGGAAAGATGAAACAATGCGGAAAGATGAAACAATGCGGAAAGATGAAACAATGCGGAAAGATGAAACAATGCGGAAAGATGAAACAATGCGGAAAGATGAAACAATGCGGAAAGATGAAACAATGCGGAAAGATGAAACAATGCGGAAAGATGAAACAATGCGGAAAGATGAAACAATGCGGAAAGATGAAACAATGCGGAAAGATGAAACAATGCGGAAAGATGAAACAATGCGGAAAGATGAAACAATGCGGAAAGATGAAACAATGCGGAAAGATGAAACAATGCGGAAAGATGAAACAATGCGGAAAGGTGAAAGATGAAACAATGCGGAAAGATGAAAGATGAAAAAATGCGGAAAGATGAAAGATGAAACAATGCGGAAAGATGAAAGATGAAACAATGCGGAAAGATGAAAGATGAAACAATGCGGAAAGATGAAAGATGAAAGAATGCGTAAAGATGAAAGATGAAATAATGCGGAAAGATGAAAGATGAAACAATGCGGAAAGATGAAAGATGAAACAATGCGGAAAGATGAAAGATGAAACAATGCGGAAAGATGAAAGATGAAACAATGCGGAAAGATGAAAGATGAAACAATGCGGAAAGATGAAAGATGAAACAATGCGGAAAGATGAAACAATGCGGAAAGATGAAACAATGCGGAAAGATGAAACAATGCGGAAAGATGAAACAATGCGGAAAGATGAAACAATGCGGAAAGATGAAACAATGCGGAAAGATGAAACAATGCGGAAAGATGAAACAATGCGGAAAGATGAAACAATGCGGAAAGATGAAACAATGCGGAAAGATGAAACAATGCGGAAAGATGAAACAATGCGGAAAGATGAAACAATGCGGAAAGATGAAACAATGCGGAAAGATGAAACAATGCGGAAAGATGTAACAATGCGGAAAGATGAAACAATGCGGAAAGATGAAAGATGAAACAATGCGGAAAGATGAAAGATGAAACAATGCGGAAAGATGAAAGATGAAACAATGCGGAAAGATGAAAGATGATACAATGCGGAAAGATTAAACAATGCGGAAAGATGAAACAATGCGGAAAGATGAAACAATGCGGAAAGATGAAAGATGAAACAATGCGGAAAGATGAAAGATGAACGAATGCGGAAAGATGAAAGATGAAACAATGCGGAAAGATGAAAGATGAAACATTGCGGAAAGATGAAACATTGCGGAAAGATGAAACAATGCGGAAAGATGAAAGATGAAAGAATGCGGAAATATGAAAGATGAAACAATGCGGAAAGATGAAAGATGAAACAATGCGGAAAGATGAAAGATGAAACAATGCGGATAGATGAAAGATGAAACAATGCGGAAAGATGAAAGATGAAACAATGCGGAAAGATGAAACAATGCGGAAAGATGAAACAATGCGGAAAGATGAAACAATGCGGAAAGATGAAACAATGCGGAAAGATGAAACAATGCGGAAAAATGAAACAATGCGGAAAGATGAAACAATGCGGAAAGATGAAACAATGCGGAAAGATGAAACAATGCGGAAAGATGAAACAATGCGGAAAGATGAAACAATGCGGAAAGATGAAACAATGCGGAAAGATGAAACAATGCGGAAAGATGAAACAATGCGGAAAGGTGAAAGATGAAACAATGCGGAAAGATGAAAGATGAAAAAATGCGGAAAGATGAAAGATGAAACAATGCAGAAAGATGAAAGATGAAACAATGCGGAAAGATGAAAGATGAAACAATGCGGAAAGATGAAAGATGAAAGAATGCGTAAAGATGAAAGATGAAATAATGCGGAAAGATGAAAGATGAAACAATGCGGAAAGATGAAAGATGAAACAATGCGGAAAGATGAAAGATGAAACAATGCGGAAAGATGAAAGATGAAACAATGCGGAAAGATGAAAGATGAAACAATGCGGAAAGATGAAAGATGAAACAATGCGGAAAGATGAAACAATGCGGAAAGATGAAACAATGCGGAAAGATGAAACAATGCGGAAAGATGAAACAATGCGGAAAGATGAAACAATGCGGAAAGATGAAACAATGCGGAAAGATGAAACAATGCGGAAAGATGAAACAATGCGGAAAGATGAAACAATGCGGAAAGATGAAACAATGCGGAAAGATGTAACAATGCGGAAAGATGAAACAATGCGGAAAGATGAAACAATGCGGAAAGATGAAACAATGCGGAAAGATGAAACAATGCGGAAAGATGAAACAATGCGGAAAGATGAAACAATGCGGAAAGATGAAAGAATGCGGAAAGATGAAAGATGAAACAATGCGGAAAGATGAAAGATGAAAAAATGCGGAAAGATGAAAGATGAAAAAAGCGGAAAGATGAAAGATGAAAGAATGCGGAAGATGAAAGATGAAACAATGCGGAAAGTTGAAACAATGCGGAAAGATGAAAGATGAAAGAATGCGGAAGATGAAATATGAAACAATGCGGAAAGATGAAAGATGAAACAATGCGGAAAGATGAAAGATGAAAGAATGCGGAAGATGAAAAATGAAACAATGCGGAAAGATGAAACAATGCGGAAAGATGAAACAATGCGGAAAGATGAAACAATGCGGAAAGATGAAAGATGAAACAATGCGGAAAGATGAAAGATGAAACAATGCGGAAAGATGAAAGATGAAAGAATGCGGAAAGATGAAAGATGAAACAATGCGGAAAGATGGAAGATGAAACAATGCGGAAGATGAACGATGAAACAATGCGGAAAGATGAAAGATGAAACATTGCGGAAAGATGAAACAATGCGGAAAGATGAAACAATGCGGAAAGATGAAACAATGCGGAAAGATGAAACAATGCGGAAAGATGAAACAATGCGGAAAGATGAAACAATGCGGAAAGATGAAAGATGAAAAAATGCGGAAAGATGAAAGATGAAACAATGCGGAAAGATGAAAGATGAAACAATGCGGAAAGATGAAAGATGAAACAATGCGGAAAGATGAAAGATGAAACAATGCGGAAAGATGAAAGATGAATCAATGCGGAAAGATGAAAGATGAAACAATGCGGAAAGATGAAAGATGAAAGAATGCGGAAAGATGAAAGATGAAACAATGCGGAAAGATGGAAGATGAAAGAATGCGGAAGATGAACGATGAAACAATGCGGAAAGATGAAAGATGAAACATTGCGGAAAGATGAAAGATGAAACAATGCGGAAAGATGAAAGATGAAAGAATGCGGAAAGATGAAAGATGAAACAATGCGGAAAGATGAAACAATGCGGAAAGATGAAACAATGCGGAAAGATGAAACAATGCGGAAAGATGAAACAATGCGGAAAGATGAAACAATGCGGAAAGATGAAACAATGCGGAAAGATGAAACAATGCGGAAAGATGAAACAATGCGGAAAGATGAAACAATGCGGAAAGATGAAACATTGCGGAAAGATGAAACAATGCGGAAAGATGAAACAATGCGGAAAGATGAAAGATGAAACAATGCGGAAAGATGAAAGATGAAACAATGCGGAAAGATGAAAGATGAAACAATGCGGAAAGATGAAAGATGAAAGAATGCGGAAAGATGAAAGATGAAACAATGCGGAAAGATGAAAGATGAAACAATGCGGAAAGATGAAAGATGAAAAAATGCGGAAAGATGAAAGATGAAAGAATGCGGAAGATGAAAGATGAAACAATGCGGAAAGATGAAAGATGAAACAATGCGGAAAGATGAAAGATGAAAGAATGCGGAAAGATGAAAGATGAAACAATGCGGAAAGATGGAAGATGAAAGAATGCGGAAGATGAACGATGAAACAATGCGGAAAGATGAAAGATGAAACATTGCGGAAAGATGAAAGATGAAACAATGCGGAAAGATGAAAGATGAAAGAATGCGGAAAGATGAAAGATGAAACAATGCGGAAAGATGAAAGATGAAACAATGCGGAAAGATTAAACAATGCGGAAAGATGAAACAATGCGGAAAGATGAAACAATGCGGAAAGATGAAACAATGCGGAAAGATGAAACAATGCGGAAAGATGAAACAATGCGGAAAGATGAAACAATGCGGAAAGATGAAACAATGCGGAAAGATGAAACAATGCGGAAAGATGAAACAATGCGGAAAGATGAAACAATGCGGAAAGATGAAAGATGAAAAAATGCGGAAAGATGAAAGATGAAACAATGCGGAAAGATGAAAGATGAAACAATGCGGAAAGATGAAAGATGAAACAATGCGGAAAGATGAAAAATGAAACAATGCGGAAAGATGAAAGATGAAACAATTCGGAAAGATGAAAGATGAAACAATGCGGAAAGATGAAAGATGAAACAATGCGGAAAGATGAAAGATGAAACAATGCGGAAAGATGAAAGATGAAAAAATGCGGAAAGATGAAAGATAAAACAATGCGGAAAGATGAAAGATGAAAGAATGCGGAAAGATGAAAGATGAAACAATGCGGAAAGATGGAAGATAAAACAATGCGGAAAGATGAAAGATGAAACAATGCGGAAAGATGAAAGATGAAACAATGCGGAAAGATGAAAGATGAAACAATGCGGAAAGATGAAACAATGCGGAAAGATGAAACAATGCGGAAAGATGAAACAATGCGGAAAGATGAAAGATGAAACAATGCGGAAAGATGAAAGATGAAAAAATGCGGAAAGATGAAAGATGAAACAATGCGGAAAGATGAAAGATGAAACAATGCGGAAAGATGAAAGATGAAACAATGCGGAAAGATGAAAGATGAAACAATGCGGAAAGATGAAAGATGAAACAATGCGGAAAGATGAAAGATGAAACAATGCGGAAAGATGAAAGATGAAACAATGCGGAAAGATGAAAGATGAAACAATGCGGAAAGATGAAAGATGAAACAATGCGGAAAGATGAAAGATGAAACAATGCGGAAAGATGAAACAATGCGGAAAGATGAAACAATGCGGAAAGATGAAACAATGCGGAAAGATGAAACAATGCGGAAAGATGAAAGATGAAACAATGCGGAAAGATGAAAGATGAAACAATGCGGAAAGATGAAAGATGAAACAATGCGGAAAGATGAAAGATGAAAGAATGCGGAAAGATGAAAGATGAAACAATGCGGAAAGATGAAAGATGAAACAATGCGGAAAGATGAAAGATGAAAAAATGCGGAAAGATGAAAGATGAAACAATGCGGAAAGATGAAACAATGCGGAAAGATGAAAGATGAAACAATGCGGAAAGATGAAAGATGAAACAATGCGGAAAGATGAAAGATGAAAAAATGCGGAAAGATGAAAGATGAAACAATGCGGAAAGATGAAAGATGAAAAAATGCGGAAAGATGAAAGATGAAACAATGCGGAAAGATGAAAGATGAAAAAATGCGGAAAGATGAAAGATGAAACAATGCGGAAAGATGAAAGATGAAAGAATGCGGAAGATGAAAGATGAAACAATGCGGAAAGATGAAAGATGAAACAATGCGGAAAGATGAAAGATGAAACAATGCGGAAAGATGAAAGATGAAACAATGCGGAAAGATGAAAGAGGAAACAATGCGGAAAGATGAAAGATGAAACAATTCGGAAAGATGAAAGATGAAACAATGCAGAAAGATGAAAGATGAAACAATGCGGAAAGATGAAAGATGAAACAATGCGGAAAGATGAAAGATGAAAAAATGCGGAAAGATGAAAGATGAAACAATGCGGAAAGATGAAAGATGAAAGAATGCGGAAAGATGAAAGATGAAACAATGCGGAAAGATGGAAGATGAAACAATGCGGAAAGGTGAAAGATGAAACAATGCGGAAAGATGAAAGATGAAACAATGCGGAAAGATGAAAGATGAAACAATGCGGAAAGATGAAAGATGAAACAATGCGGAAAGATGAAACAATGCGGAAAGATGAAACAATGCGGAAAGATGAAACAATGCGGAAAGATGAAACAATGCGGAAAGATGAAACAATGCGGAAAGATGAAACAATGCGGAAAGATGAAACAATGCGGAAAGATGAAACAATGCGGAAAGATGAAACAATGCGGAAAGATGAAACAATGCGGAAAGATGAAACAATGCGGAAAGATGAAACAATGCGGAAAGATGAAACAATGCGGAAAGATGAAACAATGCGGAAAGATGAAACAATGCGGAAAGATGAAACAATGCGGAAAGATGAAACAATGCGGAAAGATGAAACAATGCGGAAAGATGAAACAATGCGGAAAGATGAAACAATGCGGAAAGATGAAACAATGCGGAAAGATGAAACAATGCGGAAAGATGAAACAATGCGGAAAGATGAAACAATGCGGAAAGATGAAACAATGCGGAAAGATGAAACAATGCGGAAAGATGAAACAATGCGGAAAGATGAAACAATGCGGAAAGATGAAACAATGCGGAAAGGTGAAAGATGAAACAATGCGGAAAGATGAAAGATGAAAAAATGCGGAAAGATGAAAGATGAAACAATGCGGAAAGATGAAAGATGAAACAATGCGGACAGATGAAAGATGAAACAATGCGGAAAGATGAAAGATGAAAGAATGCGTAAAGATGAAAGATGAAATAATGCGGAAAGATGAAAGATGAAACAATGCGGAAAGATGAAAGATGAAACAATGCGGAAAGATGAAAGATGAAACAATGCGGAAAGATGAAAGATGAAACAATGCGGAAAGATGAAAGATGAAACAATGCGGAAAGATGAAAGATGAAACAATGCGGAAAGATGAAAGATGAAACAATGCGGAAAGATGAAACAATGCGGAAAGATGAAACAATGCGGAAAGATGAAACAATGCGGAAAGATGAAACAATGCGGAAAGATGAAACAATGCGGAAAGATGAAACAATGCGGAAAGATGAAACAATGCGGAAAGATGAAACAATGCGGAAAGATGAAACAATGCGGAAAGATGAAACAATGCGGAAAGATGAAACAATGCGGAAAGATGAAACAATGCGGAAAGATGAAACAATGCGGAAAGATGAAACAATGCGGAAAGATGTAACAATGCGGAAAGATGAAACAATGCGGAAAGATGAAAGATGAAACAATGCGGAAAGATGAAAGATGAAACAATGCGGAAAGATGAAAGATGAAACAATGCGGAAAGATGAAAGATGATACAATGCGGAAAGATTAAACAATGCGGAAAGATGAAACAATGCGGAAAGATGAAACAATGCGGAAAGATGAAAGATGAAACAATGCGGAAAGATGAAAGATGAACGAATGCGGAAAGATGAAAGATGAAACAATGCGGAAAGATGAAAGATGAAACATTGCGGAAAGATGAAACATTGCGGAAAGATGAAACAATGCGGAAAGATGAAAGATGAAAGAATGCGGAAATATGAAAGATGAAACAATGAGGAAAGATGAAAGATGAAACAATGCGGAAAGATGAAAGATGAAACAATGCGGATAGATGAAAGATGAAACAATGCGGAAAGATGAAAGATGAAACAATGCGGAAAGATGAAACAATGCGGAAAGATGAAACAATGCGGAAAGATGAAACAATGCGGAAAGATGAAACAATGCGGAAAGATGAAACAATGCGGAAAAATGAAACAATGCGGAAAGATGAAACAATGCGGAAAGATGAAACAATGCGGAAAGATGAAACAATGCGGAAAGATGAAACAATGCGGAAAGATGAAACAATGCGGAAAGATGAAACAATGCGGAAAGATGAAACAATGCGGAAAGATGAAACAATGCGGAAAGGTGAAAGATGAAACAATGCGGAAAGATGAAAGATGAAAAAATGCGGAAAGATGAAAGATGAAACAATGCGGAAAGATGAAAGATGAAACAATGCGGAAAGATGAAAGATGAAACAATGCGGAAAGATGAAAGATGAAAGAATGCGTAAAGATGAAAGATGAAATAATGCGGAAAGATGAAAGATGAAACAATGCGGAAAGATGAAAGATGAAACAATGCGGAAAGATGAAAGATGAAACAATGCGGAAAGATGAAAGATGAAACAATGCGGAAAGATGAAAGATGAAACAATGCGGAAAGATGAAAGATGAAACAATGCGGAAAGATGAAACAATGCGGAAAGATGAAACAATGCGGAAAGATGAAACAATGCGGAAAGATGAAACAATGCGGAAAGATGAAACAATGCGGAAAGATGAAACAATGCGGAAAGATGAAACAATGCGGAAAGATGAAACAATGCGGAAAGATGAAACAATGCGGAAAGATGAAACAATGCGGAAAGATGAAACAATGCGGAAAGATGTAACAATGCGGAAAGATGAAACAATGCGGAAAGATGAAACAATGCGGAAAGATGAAACAATGCGGAAAGATGAAACAATGCGGAAAGATGAAACAATGCGGAAAGATGAAACAATGCGGAAAGATGAAAGAATGCGGAAAGATGAAAGATGAAACAATGCGGAAAGATGAAAGATGAAAAAATGCGGAAAGATGAAAGATGAAAAAAGCGGAAAGATGAAAGATGAAAGAATGCGGAAGATGAAAGATGAAACAATGCGGAAAGTTGAAACAATGCGGAAAGATGAAAGATGAAAGAATGCGGAAGATGAAATATGAAACAATGCGGAAAGATGAAAGATGAAACAATGCGGAAAGATGAAAGATGAAAGAATGCGGAAGATGAAAAATGAAACAATGCGGAAAGATGAAACAATGCGGAAAGATGAAACAATGCGGAAAGATGAAACAATGCGGAAAGATGAAACAATGCGGAAAGATGAAAGATGAAACAATGCGGAAAGATGAAAGATGAAACAATGCGGAAAGATGAAAGATGAAAGAATGCGGAAAGATGAAAGATGAAACAATGCGGAAAGATGGAAGATGAAAGAATGCGGAAGATGAACGATGAAACAATGCGGAAAGATGAAAGATGAAACATTGCGGAAAGATGAAACAATGCGGAAAGATGAAACAATGCGGAAAGATGAAACAATGCGGAAAGATGAAACAATGCGGAAAGATGAAACAATGCGGAAAGATGAAACAATGCGGAAAGATGAAAGATGAAAAAATGCGGAAAGATGAAAGATGAAACAATGCGGAAAGATGAAAGATGAAACAATGCGGAAAGATGAAAGATGAAACAATGCGGAAAGATGAAAGATGAAACAATGCGGAAAGATGAAAGATGAATCAATGCGGAAAGATGAAAGATGAAACAATGCGGAAAGATGAAAGATGAAAGAATGCGGAAAGATGAAAGATGAAACAATGCGGAAAGATGGAAGATGAAAGAATGCGGAAGATGAACGATGAAACAATGCGGAAAGATGAAAGATGAAACATTGCGGAAAGATGAAAGATGAAACAATGCGGAAAGATGAAAGATGAAAGAATGCGGAAAGATGAAAGATGAAACAATGCGGAAAGATGAAACAATGCGGAAAGATGAAACAATGCGGAAAGATGAAACAATGCGGAAAGATGAAACAATGCGGAAAGATGAAACAATGCGGAAAGATGAAACAATGCGGAAAGATGAAACAATGCGGAAAGATGAAACAATGCGGAAAGATGAAACAATGCGGAAAGATGAAACATTGCGGAAAGATGAAACAATGCGGAAAGATGAAACAATGCGGAAAGATGAAAGATGAAACAATGCGGAAAGATGAAAGATGAAACAATGCGGAAAGATGAAAGATGAAACAATGCGGAAAGATGAAAGATGAAACAATGCGGAAAGATGAAAGATGAAAGAATGCGGAAAGATGAAAGATGAAACAATGCGGAAAGATGAAAGATGAAACAATGCGGAAAGATGAAAGATGAAAAAATGCGGAAAGATGAAAGATGAAAGAATGCGGAAGATGAAAGATGAAACAATGCGGAAAGATGAAAGATGAAACAATGCGGAAAGATGAAAGATGAAAGAATGCGGAAAGATGAAAGATGAAACAATGCGGAAAGATGGAAGATGAAAGAATGCGGAAGATGAACGATGAAACAATGCGGAAAGATGAAAGATGAAACATTGCGGAAAGATGAAAGATGAAACAATGCGGAAAGATGAAAGATGAAAGAATGCGGAAAGATGAAAGATGAAACAATGCGGAAAGATTAAACAATGCGGAAAGATTAAACAATGCGGAAAGATGAAACAATGCGGAAAGATGAAACAATGCGGAAAGATGAAACAATGCGGAAAGATGAAACAATGCGGAAAGATGAAACAATGCGGAAAGATGAAACAATGCGGAAAGATGAAACAATGCGGAAAGATGAAACAATGCGGAAAGATGAAACAATGCGGAAAGATGAAACAATGCGGAAAGATGAAACAATGCGGAAAGATGAAAGATGAAAAAATGCGGAAAGATGAAAGATGAAACAATGCGGAAAGATGAAAGATGAAACAATGCGGAAAGATGAAAGATGAAACAATGCGGAAAGATGAAAAATGAAACAATGCGGAAAGATGAAAGATGAAACAATTCGGAAAGATGAAAGATGAAACAATGCGGAAAGATGAAAGATGAAACAATGCGGAAAGATGAAAGATGAAACAATGCGGAAAGATGAAAGATGAAAAAATGCGGAAAGATGAAAGATAAAACAATGCGGAAAGATGAAAGATGAAAGAATGCGGAAAGATGAAAGATGAAACAATGCGGAAAGATGGAAGATAAAACAATGCGGAAAGATGAAAGATGAAACAATGCGGAAAGATGAAAGATGAAACAATGCGGAAAGATGAAAGATGAAACAATGCGGAAAGATGAAACAATGCGGAAAGATGAAACAATGCGGAAAGATGAAACAATGCGGAAAGATGAAAGATGAAACAATGCGGAAAGATGAAAGATGAAAAAATGCGGAAAGATGAAAGATGAAACAATGCGGAAAGATGAAAGATGAAACAATGCGGAAAGATGAAAGATGAAACAATGCGGAAAGATGAAAGATGAAACAATGCGGAAAGATGAAAGATGAAACAATGCGGAAAGATGAAAGATGAAACAATGCGGAAAGATGAAAGATGAAACAATGCGGAAAGATGAAAGATGAAACAATGCGGAAAGATGAAAGATGAAACAATGCGGAAAGATGAAAGATGAAACAATGCGGAAAGATGAAACAATGCGGAAAGATGAAACAATGCGTAAAGATGAAACAATGCGGAAAGATGAAACAATGCGGAAAGATGAAACAATGCGGAAAGATGAAAGATGAAACAATGCGGAAAGATGAAAGATGAAACAATGCGGAAAGATGAAAGATGAAACAATGCGGAAAGATGAAAGATGAAACAATGCGGAAAGATGAAAGATGAAAGAATGCGGAAAGATGAAAGATGAAACAATGCGGAAAGATGAAAGATGAAACAATGCGGAAAGATGAAAGATGAAAAAATGCGGAAAGATGAAAGATGAAACAATGCGGAAAGATGAAACAATGCGGAAAGATGAAAGATGAAACAATGCGGAAAGATGAAAGATGAAACAATGCGGAAAGATGAAAGATGAAAAAATGCGGAAAGATGAAAGATGAAACAATGCGGAAAGATGAAAGATGAAAAAATGCGGAAAGATGAAAGATGAAACAATGCGGAAAGATGAAAGATGAAAAAATGCGGAAAGATGAAAGATGAAACAATGCGGAAAGATGAAAGATGAAAGAATGCGGAAGATGAAAGATGAAACAATGCGGAAAGATGAAAGATGAAACAATGCGGAAAGATGAAAGATGAAACAATGCGGAAAGATGAAAGATGAAACAATGCGGAAAGATGAAAGAGGAAACAATGCGGAAAGATGAAAGATGAAACAATTCGGAAAGATGAAAGATGAAACAATGCAGAAAGATGAAAGATGAAACAATGCGGAAAGATGAAAGATGAAACAATGCGGAAAGATGAAAGATGAAAAAATGCGGAAAGATGAAAGATGAAACAATGCGGAAAGATGAAAGATGAAAGAATGCGGAAAGATGAAAGATGAAACAATGCGGAAAGATGGAAGATGAAACAATGCGGAAAGATGAAAGATGAAACAATGCGGAAAGATGAAAGATGAAACAATGCGGAAAGATGAAAGATGAAACAATGCGGAAAGATGAAAGATGAAACAATGCGGAAAGATGAAACAATGCGGAAAGATGAAACAATGCGGAAAGATGAAACAATGCGGAAAGATGAAACAATGCGGAAAGATGAAACAATGCGGAAAGATGAAAGATGAAACAATGCGGAAAGATGAAAGATGAAAAAATGCGGAAAGATGAAAGATGAAACAATGCGGAAAGATGAAAGATGAAAGAATGCGGAAAGATGAAAGATGAAACAATGCGGAAAGATGGAAGATAAAACAATGCGGAAAGATGAAAGATGAAACAATGCGGAAAGATGAAAGATGAAACAATGCGGAAAGATGAAACAATGCGGAAAGATGAAACAATGCGGAAAGATGAAACAATGCGGAAAGATGAAACAATGCGGAAAGATGAAACAATGCGGAAAGATGAAACAATGCGGAAAGATGAAACAATGCGGAAAGATGAAACAATGCGGAAAGATGAAACAATGCGGAAAGATGAAACAATGCGGAAAGATGAAACAATGCGGAAAGATGAAACAATGCGGAAAGATGAAAGATGAAACAATGCGGAAAGATGAAAGATGAAAAAATGCGGAAAGATGAAAGATGAAACAATGCGGAAAGATGAAAGATGAAACAATGCGGAAAGATGAAAGATGAAACAATGCGGAAAGATGAAAGATGAAACAATGCGGAAAGATGAAAGATGAAACAATGCGGAAAGATGAAAGATGAAACAATGCGGAAAGATGAAAGATGAAACAATGCGGAAAGATGAAAGATGAAACAATGCGGAAAGATGAAAGATGAAACAATGCGGAAAGATGAAACAATGCGGAAAGATGAAACAATGCGGAAAGATGAAACAATGCGGAAAGATGAAACAATGCGGAAAGATGAAACAATGCGGAAAGATGAAACAATGCGGAAAGATGAAACAATGCGGAAAGATGAAACAATGCGGAAAGATGAAACAATGCGGAAAGATGAAACAATGCGGAAAGATGAAACAATGCGGAAAGATGAAACAATGCGGAAAGATGAAACAATGCGGAAAGATGAAACAATGCGGAAAGATGAAACAATGCGGAAAGATGAAACAATGCGGAAAGATGAAAGATGAAACAATGCGGAAAGATGAAAGATGAAACAATGCGGAAAGATGAAAGATGAAACAATGCGGAAAGATGAAAGATGAAACAATGCGGAAAGATGAAAGATGAAAGAATGCGGAAAGATGAAAGATGAAACAATGCGGAAAGATGAAAGATGAAACAATGCGGAAAGATGAAAGATGAAAAAATGCGGAAAGATGAAAGATGAAACAATGCGGAAAGATGAAACAATGCGGAAAGATGAAAGATGAAACAATGCGGAAAGATGAAAGATGAAACAATGCGGAAAGATGAAAGATGAAAAAATGCGGAAAGATGAAAGATGAAACAATGCGGAAAGATGAAAGATGAAAAAATGCGGAAAGATGAAAGATGAAACAATGCGGAAAGATGAAAGATGAAAAAATGCGGAAAGATGAAAGATGAAACAATGCGGAAAGATGAAAGATGAAAGAATGCGGAAGATGAAAGATGAAACAATGCGGAAAGATGAAAGATGAAACAATGCGGAAAGATGAAAGATGAAACAATGCGGAAAGATGAAAGATGAAACAATGCGGAAAGATGAAAGAGGAAACAATGCGGAAAGATGAAAGATGAAACAATTCGGAAAGATGAAAGATGAAACAATGCAGAAAGATGAAAGATGAAACAATGCGGAAAGATGAAAGATGAAACAATGCGGAAAGATGAAAGATGAAAAAATGCGGAAAGATGAAAGATGAAACAATGCGGAAAGATGAAAGATGAAAGAATGCGGAAAGATGAAAGATGAAACAATGCGGAAAGATGGAAGATGAAACAATGCGGAAAGATGAAAGATGAAACAATGCGGAAAGATGAAAGATGAAACAATGCGGAAAGATGAAAGATGAAACAATGCGGAAAGATGAAAGATGAAACAATGCGGAAAGATGAAAGATGAAAAAATGCGGAAAGATGAAAGATGAAACAATGCGGAAAGATGAAAGATGAAACAATGCGGAAAGATGAAAGATGAAACAATGCGGAAAGATGAAAAATGAAACAATGCGGAAAGATGAAAGATGAAACAATTCGGAAAGATGAAAGATGAAACAATGCGGAAAGATGAAAGATGAAACAATGCGGAAAGATGAAAGATGAAACAATGCGGAAAGATGAAAGATGAAAAAATGCGGAAAGATGAAAGATGAAACAATGCGGAAAGATGAAAGATGAAAGAATGCGGAAAGATGAAAGATGAAACAATGCGGAAAGATGGAAGATAAAACAATGCGGAAAGATGAAAGATGAAACAATGCGGAAAGATGAAAGATGAAACAATGCGGAAAGATGAAAGATGAAACAATGCGGAAAGATGAAACAATGCGGAAAGATGAAACAATGCGGAAAGATGAAACAATGCGGAAAGATGAAACAATGCGGAAAGATGAAACAATGCGGAAAGATGAAACAATGCGGAAAGATGAAACAATGCGGAAAGATGAAACAATGCGGAAAGATGAAACAATGCGGAAAGATGAAACAATGCGGAAAGATGAAACAATGCGGAAAGATGAAACAATGCGGAAAGATGAAAGATGAAACAATGCGGAAAGATGAAAGATGAAAAAATGCGGAAAGATGAAAGATGAAACAATGCGGAAAGATGAAAGATGAAACAATGCGGAAAGATGAAAGATGAAACAATGCGGAAAGATGAAAGATGAAACAATGCGGAAAGATGAAAGATGAAACAATGCGGAAAGATGAAAGATGAAACAATGCGGAAAGATGAAAGATGAAACAATGCGGAAAGATGAAAGATGAAACAATGCGGAAAGATGAAAGATGAAACAATGCGGAAAGATGAAAGATGAAACAATGCGGAAAGATGAAACAATGCGGAAAGATGAAACAATGCGGAAAGATGAAACAATGCGGAAAGATGAAACAATGCGGAAAGATGAAAGATGAAACAATGCGGAAAGATGAAAGATGAAACAATGCGGAAAGATGAAAGATGAAACAATGCGGAAAGATGAAAGATGAAACAATGCGGAAAGATGAAAGATGAAAGAATGCGGAAAGATGAAAGATGAAACAATGCGGAAAGATGAAAGATGAAACAATGCGGAAAGATGAAAGATGAAAAAATGCGGAAAGATGAAAGATGAAACAATGCGGAAAGATGAAACAATGCGGAAAGATGAAAGATGAAACAATGCGGAAAGATGAAAGATGAAACAATGCGGAAAGATGAAAGATGAAAAAATGCGGAAAGATGAAAGATGAAACAATGCGGAAAGATGAAAGATGAAAAAATTCGGAAAGATGAAAGATGAAACAATGCGGAAAGTTGAAAGATGAAAAAATGCGGAAAGATGAAAGATGAAACAATGCGGAAAGATGAAAGATGAAAGAATGCGGAAGATGAAAGATGAAACAATGCGGAAAGATGAAAGATGAAACAATGCGGAAAGATGAAAGATGAAACAATGCGGAAAGATGAAAGATGAAACAATGCGGAAAGATGAAAGAGGAAACAATGCGGAAAGATGAAAGATGAAACAATTCGGAAAGATGAAAGATGAAACAATGCAGAAAGATGAAAGATGAAACAATGCGGAAAGATGAAAGATGAAACAATGCGGAAAGATGAAAGATGAAAAAATGCGGAAAGATGAAAGATGAAACAATGCGGAAAGATGAAAGATGAAAGAATGCGGAAAGATGAAAGATGAAACAATGCGGAAAGATGGAAGATGAAACAATGCGGAAAGATGAAAGATGAAACAATGCGGAAAGATGAAAGATGAAACACTGCGGAAAGATGAAAGATGAAACAATGCGGAAAGATGAAAGATGAAACAATGCGGAAAGATGAAACAATGCGGAAAGATGAAACAATGCGGAAAGATGAAACAATGCGGAAAGATGAAACAATGCGGAAAGATGAAACAATGCGGAAAGATGAAAGATGAAACAATGCGGAAAGATGAAAGATGAAAAAATGCGGAAAGATGAAAGATGAAACAATGCGGAAAGATGAAAGATGAAACAATGCGGAAAGATGAAAGATGAAACAATGCGGAAAGATGAAAGATGAAACAATGCGGAAAGATGAAAGATGAAACAATTCGGAAAGATGAAAGATGAAACAATGCGTAAAGATGAAAGATGAAACAATGCGGAAAGATGAAAGATGAAACAATGCGGAAAGATGAAAGATGAAAAAATGCGGAAAGATGAAAGATGAAACAATGCGGAAAGATGAAAGATGAAAGAATGCGGAAAGATGAAAGATGAAACAATGCGGAAAGATGGAAGATAAAACAATGCGGAAAGATGAAAGATGAAACAATGCGGAAAGATGAAAGATGAAACAATGCGGAAAGATGAAAGATGAAACAATGCGGAAAGATGAAACAATGCGGAAAGATGAAACAATGCGGAAAGATGAAACAATGCGGAAAGATGAAACAATGCGGAAAGATGAAAGATGAAACAATGCGGAAAGATGAAAGATGAAAAAATGCGGAAAGATGAAAGATGAAACAATGCGGAAAGATGAAAGATGAAACAATGCGGAAAGATGAAAGATGAAACAATGCGGAAAGATGAAAGATGAAACAATGCGGAAAGATGAAAGATGAAACAATGCGGAAAGATGAAAGATGAAACAATGCGGAAAGATGAAAGATGAAACAATGCGGAAAGATGAAAGATGAAACAATGCGGAAAGATGAAACAATGCGGAAAGATGAAACAATGCGGAAAGATGAAACAATGCGGAAAGATGAAACAATGCGGAAAGATGAAACAATGCGGAAAGATGAAACAATGCGGAAAGATGAAACAATGCGGAAAGATGAAACAATGCGGAAAGATGAAACAATGCGGAAAGATGAAACAATTCGGAAAGATGAAACAATGCGGAAAGATGAAACAATGCGGAAAGATGTAACAATGCGGAAAGATGAAACAATGCGGAAAGATGAAACAATGCGGAAAGATGAAAGATGAAACAATTCGGAAAGATGAAAGATGAAAAAATGCGGAAAGATGAAAGATGAAACAATGCGGAAAGATGAAAGATGAAAGAATGCGGAAGATGAAAGATGAAACAATGCGGAAAGATGAAAGATGAAACAATGCGGAAAGATGAAACAATGCGGAAAGATGAAACAATGCGGAAAGATGAAACAATGCGGAAAGATGAAACAATGCGGAAAGATGAAACAATGCGGAAAGATGAAACAATGCGGAAAGATGAAACAATGCGGAAAGATGAAACAATGCGGAAAGATGAAACAATGCGGAAAGATGAAAGATGAAACAATGCGGAAAGATGAAAGATGAAAAAATGCGGAAAGATGAAAGATGAAACAATGCGGAAAGATGAAAGATGAAACAATGCGGAAAGATGAAAGATGAAACAATGCGGAAAGATGAAAGATGAAACAATGCGGAAAGATGAAAGATGAAACAATGCGGAAAGATGAAAGATGAAACAATGCGGAAAGATGAAAGATGAAACAATGCGGAAAGATGAAAGATGAAACAATGCGGAAAGATGAAAGATGAAACAATGCGGAAAGATGAAAGATGAAACAATGCGGAAAGATGAAACAATGCGGAAAGATGAAACAATGCGGAAAGATGAAACAATGCGGAAAGATGAAACAATGCGGAAAGATGAAACAATGCGGAAAGATGAAACAATGCGGAAAGATGAAACAATGCGGAAAGATGAAACAATGCGGAAAGATGAAACAATGCGGAAAGATGAAAGATGAAACAATGCGGAAAGATGAAAGATGAAACAATGCGGAAAGATGAAAGATGAAACAATGCGGAAAGATGAAAGATGAAACAATGCGGAAAGATGAAAGATGAAAGAATGCGGAAAGATGAAAGATGAAACAATGCGGAAAGATGAAAGATGAAACAATGCGGAAAGATGAAAGATGAAAAAATGCGGAAAGATGAAAGATGAAACAATGCGGAAAGATGAAACAATGCGGAAAGATGAAAGATGAAACAATGCGGAAAGATGAAAGATGAAACAATGCGGAAAGATGAAAGATGAAAAAATGCGGAAAGATGAAAGATGAAACAATGCGGAAAGATGAAAGATGAAAAAATGCGGAAAGATGAAAGATGAAACAATGCGGAAAGATGAAAGATGAAAAAATGCGGAAAGATGAAAGATGAAACAATGCGGAAAGATGAAAGATGAAAGAATGCGGAAGATGAAAGATGAAACAATGCGGAAAGATGAAAGATGAAACAATGCGGAAAGATGAAAGATGAAACAATGCGGAAAGATGAAAGATGAAACAATGCGGAAAGATGAAAGAGGAAACAATGCGGAAAGATGAAAGATGAAACAATTCGGAAAGATGAAAGATGAAACAATGCAGAAAGATGAAAGATGAAACAATGCGGAAAGATGAAAGATGAAACAATGCGGAAAGATGAAAGATGAAAAAATGCGGAAAGATGAAAGATGAAACAATGCGGAAAGATGAAAGATGAAAGAATGCGGAAAGATGAAAGATGAAACAATGCGGAAAGATGGAAGATGAAACAATGCGGAAAGATGAAAGATGAAACAATGCGGAAAGATGAAAGATGAAACAATGCGGAAAGATGAAAGATGAAACAATGCGGAAAGATGAAAGATGAAACAATGCGGAAAGATGAAACAATGCGGAAAGATGAAACAATGCGGAAAGATGAAACAATGCGGAAAGATGAAACAATGCGGAAAGATGAAACAATGCGGAAAGATGAAACAATGCGGAAAGATGAAACAATGCGGAAAGATGAAACAATGCGGAAAGATGAAAGATGAAACAATGCGGAAAGATGAAAGATGAAAAAATGCGGAAAGATGAAAGATGAAACAATGCGGAAAGATGAAAGATGAAACAATGCGGAAAGATGAAAGATGAAACAATGCGGAAAGATGAAAGATGAAACAATGCGGAAAGATGAAAGATGAAACAATTCGGAAAGATGAAAGATGAAACAATGCGGAAAGATGAAAGATGAAACAATGCGGAAAGATGAAAGATGAAACAATGCGGAAAGATGAAAGATGAAAAAATGCGGAAAGATGAAAGATGAAACAATGCGGAAAGATGAAAGATGAAAGAATGCGGAAAGATGAAAGATGAAACAATGCGGAAAGATGGAAGATAAAACAATGCGGAAAGATGAAAGATGAAACAATGCGGAAAGATGAAAGATGAAACAATGCGGAAAGATGAAAGATGAAACAATGCGGAAAGATGAAACAATGCGGAAAGATGAAACAATGCGGAAAGATGAAACAATGCGGAAAGATGAAACAATGCGGAAAGATGAAACAATGCGGAAAGATGAAACAATGCGGAAAGATGAAACAATGCGGAAAGATGAAACAATGCGGAAAGATGAAAGATGAAACAATGCGGAAAGATGAAAGATGAAAAAATGCGGAAAGATGAAAGATGAAACAATGCGGAAAGATGAAAGATGAAACAATGCGGAAAGATGAAAGATGAAACAATGCGGAAAGATGAAAGATGAAACAATGCGGAAAGATGAAAGATGAAACAATGCGGAAAGATGAAAGATGAAACAATGCGGAAAGATGAAAGATGAAACAATGCGGAAAGATGAAAGATGAAACAATGCGGAAAGATGAAAGATGAAACAATGCGGAAAGATGAAAGATGAAACAATGCGGAAAGATGAAACAATGCGGAAAGATGAAACATTGCGGAAAGATGAAACAATGCGGAAAGATGAAACAATGCGGAAAGATGAAACAATGCGGAAAGATGAAACAATGCGGAAAGATGAAACAATGCGGAAAGATGAAACAATGCGGAAAGATGAAACAATGCGGAAAGATGAAACAATGCGGAAAGATGAAACAATGCGGAAAGATGTAACAATGCGGAAAGATGAAACAATGCGGAAAGATGAAACAATGCGGAAAGATGAAAGATGAAACAATGCGGAAAGATGAAAGATGAAACAATTCGGAAAGATGAAAGATGAAAAAATGCGGAAAGATGAAAGATGAAACAATGCGGAAAGATGAAAGATGAAAGAATGCGGAAGATGAAAGATGAAACAATGCGGAAAGATGAAAGATGAAACAATGCGGAAAGATGAAAGATGAAAGAATGCGGAAAGATGAAAGATGAAACAATGCGGAAAGATGAAACAATGCGGAAAGATGAAACAATGCGGAAAGATGAAACAATGCGGAAAGATGAAACAATGCGGAAAGATGAAAGATGAAACAATGCGGAAAGATGACAGATGAAACAATGCGGAAAGATGAAAGATGAAAAAATGCGGAAAGATGAAAGATGAAACAATGCGGAAAGATGAAAGATGAAACAATGCGGAAAGATGAAACAATGCGGAAAGATGAAACAATGCGGAAAGATGAAACAATGCGGAAAGATGAAACAATGCGGAAAGATGAAACAATGCGGAAAGATGAAACAATGCGGAAAGATGAAACAATGCGGAAAGATGAAACAATGCGGAAAGATGAAACAATGCGGAAAGATGAAACAATGCGGAAAGATGAAACAATGCGGAAAGATGAAACAATGCGGAAAGATGAAAGATGAAACAATGCGGAAAGATGAAAGATGAAACAATGCGGAAAGATGAAAGATGAAACAATGCGGAAAGATGAAAGATGAAAAAATGCGGAAAGATGAAAGATGAAACAATGCGGAAAGATGAAAGATGAAAAAATGCGGAAAGATGAAAGATGAAACAATGCGGAAAGATGAAAGATGAAAAAATGCGGAAAGATGAAAGATGAAACAATGCGGAAAGATGAAAGATGAAAGAATGCGGAAGATGAAAGATGAAACAATGCGGAAAGATGAAAGATGAAACAATGCGGAAAGATGAAAGATGAAACAATGCGGAAAGATGAAAGATGAAACAATGCGGAAAGATGAAAGAGGAAACAATGCGGAAAGATGAAAGATGAAACAATTCGGAAAGATGAAAGATGAAACAATGCAGAAAGATGAAAGATGAAACAATGCGGAAAGATGAAAGATGAAACAATGCGGAAAGATGAAAGATGAAAAAATGCGGAAAGATGAAAGATGAAACAATGCGGAAAGATGAAAGATGAAAGAATGCGGAAAGATGAAAGATGAAACAATGCGGAAAGATGGAAGATGAAACAATGCGGAAAGATGAAAGATGAAACAATGCGGAAAGATGAAAGATGAAACAATGCGGAAAGATGAAAGATGAAACAATGCGGAAAGATGAAAGATGAAACAATGCGGAAAGATGAAACAATGCGGAAAGATGAAACAATGCGGAAAGATGAAACAATGCGGAAAGATGAAACAATGCGGAAAGATGAAACAATGCGGAAAGATGAAACAATGCGGAAAGATGAAACAATGCGGAAAGATGAAACAATGCGGAAAGATGAAACAATGCGGAAAGATGAAAGATGAAACAATGCGGAAAGATGAAAGATGAAAAAATGCGGAAAGATGAAAGATGAAACAATGCGGAAAGATGAAAGATGAAACAATGCGGAAAGATGAAAGATGAAACAATGCGGAAAGATGAAAGATGAAACAATGCGGAAAGATGAAAGATGAAACAATTCGGAAAGATGAAAGATGAAACAATGCGGAAAGATGAAAGATGAAACAATGCGGAAAGATGAAAGATGAAACAATGCGGAAAGATGAAAGATGAAAAAATGCGGAAAGATGAAAGATGAAACAATGCGGAAAGATGAAAGATGAAAGAATGCGGAAAGATGAAAGATGAAACAATGCGGAAAGATGGAAGATAAAACAATGCGGAAAGATGAAAGATGAAACAATGCGGAAAGATGAAAGATGAAACAATGCGGAAAGATGAAAGATGAAACAATGCGGAAAGATGAAACAATGCGGAAAGATGAAACAATGCGGAAAGATGAAACAATGCGGAAAGATGAAACAATGCGGAAAGATGAAACAATGCGGAAAGATGAAACAATGCGGAAAGATGAAACAATGCGGAAAGATGAAACAATGCGGAAAGATGAAACAATGCGGAAAGATGAAAGATGAAACAATGCGGAAAGATGAAAGATGAAAAAATGCGGAAAGATGAAAGATGAAACAATGCGGAAAGATGAAAGATGAAAGAATGCGGAAAGATGAAAGATGAAACAATGCGGAAAGATGGAAGATGAAACAATGCGGAAAGATGAAAGATGAAACAATGCGGAAAGATGAAAGATGAAACAATGCGGAAAGATGAAAGATGAAACAATGCGGAAAGATGAAAGATGAAACAATGCGGAAAGATGAAACAATGCGGAAAGATGAAACAATGCGGAAAGATGAAACAATGCGGAAAGATGAAACAATGCGGAAAGATGAAACAATGCGGAAAGATGAAACAATGCGGAAAGATGAAACAATGCGGAAAGATGAAACAATGCGGAAAGATGAAAGATGAAACAATGCGGAAAGATGAAAGATGAAACAATGCGGAAAGATGAAAGAGGAAACAATGCGGAAAGATGAAAGATGAAACAATTCGGAAAGATGAAAGATGAAACAATGCAGAAAGATGAAAGATGAAACAATGCGGAAAGATGAAAGATGAAACAATGCGGAAAGATGAAAGATGAAAAAATGCGGAAAGATGAAAGATGAAACAATGCGGAAAGATGAAAGATGAAAGAATGCGGAAAGATGAAAGATGAAACAATGCGGAAAGATGGAAGATGAAACAATGCGGAAAGATGAAAGATGAAACAATGCGGAAAGATGAAAGATGAAACAATGCGGAAAGATGAAAGATGAAACAATGCGGAAAGATGAAAGATGAAACAATGCGGAAAGATGAAACAATGCGGAAAGATGAAACAATGCGGAAAGATGAAACAATGCGGAAAGATGAAACAATGCGGAAAGATGAAACAATGCGGAAAGATGAAACAATGCGGAAAGATGAAACAATGCGGAAAGATGAAACAATGCGGAAAGATGAAAGATGAAACAATGCGGAAAGATGAAAGATGAAAAAATGCGGAAAGATGAAAGATGAAACAATGCGGAAAGATGAAAGATGAAACAATGCGGAAAGATGAAAGATGAAACAATGCGGAAAGATGAAAGATGAAACAATGCGGAAAGATGAAAGATGAAACAATTCGGAAAGATGAAAGATGAAACAATGCGGAAAGATGAAAGATGAAACAATGCGGAAAGATGAAAGATGAAACAATGCGGAAAGATGAAAGATGAAAAAATGCGGAAAGATGAAAGATGAAACAATGCGGAAAGATGAAAGATGAAAGAATGCGGAAAGATGAAAGATGAAACAATGCGGAAAGATGGAAGATAAAACAATGCGGAAAGATGAAAGATGAAACAATGCGGAAAGATGAAAGATGAAACAATGCGGAAAGATGAAAGATGAAACAATGCGGAAAGATGAAACAATGCGGAAAGATGAAACAATGCGGAAAGATGAAACAATGCGGAAAGATGAAACAATGCGGAAAGATGAAACAATGCGGAAAGATGAAACAATGCGGAAAGATGAAACAATGCGGAAAGATGAAACAATGCGGAAAGATGAAACAATGCGGAAAGATGAAAGATGAAACAATGCGGAAAGATGAAAGATGAAAAAATGCGGAAAGATGAAAGATGAAACAATGCGGAAAGATGAAAGATGAAACAATGCGGAAAGATGAAAGATGAAACAATGCGGAAAGATGAAAGATGAAACAATGCGGAAAGATGAAAGATGAAACAATGCGGAAAGATGAAAGATGAAACAATGCGGAAAGATGAAAGATGAAACAATGCGGAAAGATGAAAGATGAAACAATGCGGAAAGATGAAAGATGAAACAATGCGGAAAGATGAAAGATGAAACAATGCGGAAAGATGAAACAATGCGGAAAGATGAAACATTGCGGAAAGATGAAACAATGCGGAAAGATGAAACAATGCGGAAAGATGAAACAATGCGGAAAGATGAAACAATGCGGAAAGATGAAACAATGCGGAAAGATGAAACAATGCGGAAAGATGAAACAATGCGGAAAGATGAAACAATGCGGAAAGATGAAACAATGCGGAAAGATGTAACAATGCGGAAAGATGAAACAATGCGGAAAGATGAAACAATGCGGAAAGATGAAACAATGCGGAAAGATGAAACAATGCGGAAAGATGAAACAATGCGGAAAGATGAAAGATGAAACAATGCGGAAAGATGAAAGATGAAACAATGCGGAAAGATGAAAGATGAAACAATGCGGAAAGATGAAAGATGAAAAAATGCGGAAAGATGAAAGATGAAACAATGCGGAAAGATGAAAGATGAAAAAATGCGGAAAGATGAAAGATGAAACAATGCGGAAAGATGAAAGATGAAAAAATGCGGAAAGATGAAAGATGAAACAATGCGGAAAGATGAAAGATGAAAGAATGCGGAAGATGAAAGATGAAACAATGCGGAAAGATGAAAGATGAAACAATGCGGAAAGATGAAAGATGAAACAATGCGGAAAGATGAAAGATGAAACAATGCGGAAAGATGAAAGAGGAAACAATGCGGAAAGATGAAAGATGAAACAATTCGGAAAGATGAAAGATGAAACAATGCAGAAAGATGAAAGATGAAACAATGCGGAAAGATGAAAGATGAAACAATGCGGAAAGATGAAAGATGAAAAAATGCGGAAAGATGAAAGATGAAACAATGCGGAAAGATGAAAGATGAAAGAATGCGGAAAGATGAAAGATGAAACAATGCGGAAAGATGGAAGATGAAACAATGCGGAAAGATGAAAGATGAAACAATGCGGAAAGATGAAAGATGAAACAATGCGGAAAGATGAAAGATGAAACAATGCGGAAAGATGAAAGATGAAACAATGCGGAAAGATGAAACAATGCGGAAAGATGAAACAATGCGGAAAGATGAAACAATGCGGAAAGATGAAACAATGCGGAAAGATGAAACAATGCGGAAAGATGAAACAATGCGGAAAGATGAAACAATGCGGAAAGATGAAACAATGCGGAAAGATGAAAGATGAAACAATGCGGAAAGATGAAAGATGAAAAAATGCGGAAAGATGAAAGATGAAACAATGCGGAAAGATGAAAGATGAAACAATGCGGAAAGATGAAAGATGAAACAATGCGGAAAGATGAAAGATGAAACAATGCGGAAAGATGAAAGATGAAACAATTCGGAAAGATGAAAGATGAAACAATGCGGAAAGATGAAAGATGAAACAATGCGGAAAGATGAAAGATGAAACAATGCGGAAAGATGAAAGATGAAAAAATGCGGAAAGATGAAAGATGAAACAATGCGGAAAGATGAAAGATGAAAGAATGCGGAAAGATGAAAGATGAAACAATGCGGAAAGATGGAAGATAAAACAATGCGGAAAGATGAAAGATGAAACAATGCGGAAAGATGAAAGATGAAACAATGCGGAAAGATGAAAGATGAAACAATGCGGAAAGATGAAACAATGCGGAAAGATGAAACAATGCGGAAAGATGAAACAATGCGGAAAGATGAAACAATGCGGAAAGATGAAACAATGCGGAAAGATGAAACAATGCGGAAAGATGAAACAATGCGGAAAGATGAAACAATGCGGAAAGATGAAACAATGCGGAAAGATGAAACAATGCGGAAAGATGAAAGATGAAACAATGCGGAAAGATGAAAGATGAAAAAATGCGGAAAGATGAAAGATGAAACAATGCGGAAAGATGAAAGATGAAAGAATGCGGAAAGATGAAAGATGAAACAATGCGGAAAGATGGAAGATGAAACAATGCGGAAAGATGAAAGATGAAACAATGCGGAAAGATGAAAGATGAAACAATGCGGAAAGATGAAAGATGAAACAATGCGGAAAGATGAAAGATGAAACAATGCGGAAAGATGAAACAATGCGGAAAGATGAAACAATGCGGAAAGATGAAACAATGCGGAAAGATGAAACAATGCGGAAAGATGAAACAATGCGGAAAGATGAAACAATGCGGAAAGATGAAACAATGCGGAAAGATGAAACAATGCGGAAAGATGAAACAATGCGGAAAGATGAAACAATGCGGAAAGATGAAAGATGAAACAATGCGGAAAGATGAAAGATGAAAAAATGCGGAAAGATGAAAGATGAAACAATGCGGAAAGATGAAAGATGAAACAATGCGGAAAGATGAAAGATGAAACAATGCGGAAAGATGAAAGATGAAACAATGCGGAAAGATGAAAGATGAAACAATTCGGAAAGATGAAAGATGAAACAATGCGGAAAGATGAAAGATGAAACAATGCGGAAAGATGAAAGATGAAACAATGCGGAAAGATGAAAGATGAAAAAATGCGGAAAGATGAAAGATGAAACAATGCGGAAAGATGAAAGATGAAAGAATGCGGAAAGATGAAAGATGAAACAATGCGGAAAGATGGAAGATAAAACAATGCGGAAAGATGAAAGATGAAACAATGCGGAAAGATGAAAGATGAAACAATGCGGAAAGATGAAAGATGAAACAATGCGGAAAGATGAAACAATGCGGAAAGATGAAACAATGCGGAAAGATGAAACAATGCGGAAAGATGAAACAATGCGGAAAGATGAAACAATGCGGAAAGATGAAACAATGCGGAAAGATGAAACAATGCGGAAAGATGAAACAATGCGGAAAGATGAAACAATGCGGAAAGATGAAAGATGAAACAATGCGGAAAGATGAAAGATGAAAAAATGCGGAAAGATGAAAGATGAAACAATGCGGAAAGATGAAAGATGAAACAATGCGGAAAGATGAAAGATGAAACAATGCGGAAAGATGAAAGATGAAACAATGCGGAAAGATGAAAGATGAAACAATGCGGAAAGATGAAAGATGAAACAATGCGGAAAGATGAAAGATGAAACAATGCGGAAAGATGAAAGATGAAACAATGCGGAAAGATGAAAGATGAAACAATGCGGAAAGATGAAAGATGAAACAATGCGGAAAGATGAAACAATGCGGAAAGATGAAACATTGCGGAAAGATGAAACAATGCGGAAAGATGAAACAATGCGGAAAGATGAAACAATGCGGAAAGATGAAACAATGCGGAAAGATGAAACAATGCGGAAAGATGAAACAATGCGGAAAGATGAAACAATGCGGAAAGATGAAACAATGCGGAAAGATGAAACAATGCGGAAAGATGTAACAATGCGGTAAGATGAAACAATGCGGAAAGATGAAACAATGCGGAAAGATGAAAGATGAAACAATGCGGAAAGATGAAAGATGAAACAATTCGGAAAGATGAAAGATGAAAAAATGCGGAAAGATGAAAGATGAAACAATGCGGAAAGATGAAAGATGAAAGAATGCGGAAGATGAAAGATGAAACAATGCGGAAAGATGAAAGATGAAACAATGCGGAAAGATGAAAGATGAAAGAATGCGGAAAGATGAAAGATGAAACAATGCGGAAAGATGAAACAATGCGGAAAGATGAAACAATGCGGAAAGATGAAACAATGCGGAAAGATGAAACAATGCGGAAAGATGAAAGATGAAACAATGCGGAAAGATGACAGATGAAACAATGCGGAAAGATGAAAGATGAAAAAATGCGGAAAGATGAAAGATGAAACAATGCGGAAAGATGAAAGATGAAACAATGCGGAAAGATGAAACAATGCGGAAAGATGAAACAATGCGGAAAGATGAAACAATGCGGAAAGATGAAACAATGCGGAAAGATGAAACAATGCGGAAAGATGAAACAATGCGGAAAGATGAAACAATGCGGAAAGATGAAACAATGCGGAAAGATGAAACAATGCGGAAAGATGAAACAATGCGGAAAGATGAAACAATGCGGAAAGATGAAACAATGCGGAAAGATGAAACAATGCGGAAAGATGAAAGATGAAACAATGCGGAAAGATGAAAGATGAAAGAATGCGGAAAGATGAAAGATGAAACAATGCGGAAAGATGGAAGATGAAAGAATGCGGAAGATGAACGATGAAACAATGCGGAAAGATGAAAGATGAAACATTGCGGAAAGATGAAAGATGAAACAATGCGGAAAGATGAAAGATGAAAGAATGCGGAAAGATGAAAGATGAAACAATGCGGAAAGATGAAACAATGCGGAAAGATGAAACAATGCGGAAAGATGAAACAATGCGGAAAGATGAAAGATGAAACAATGCGGAAAGATGAAAGATGAAACAATGCGGAAAGATGAAAGATGAAAAAATGCGGAAAGATGAAAGATGAAACAATGCGGAAAGATGAAAGATGAAACAATGCGGAAAGATGAAACAATGCGGAAAGATGAAACAATGCGGAAAGATGAAACAATGCGGAAAGATGAAACAATGCGGAAAGATGAAACAATGCGGAAAGATGAAACAATGCGGAAAGATGAAACAATGCGGAAAGATGAAAGATGAAACAATGCGGAAAGATGAAAGATGAAACAATGCGGAAAGATGAAAGATGAAACAATGCGGAAAGATGAAAGATGAAACAATGCGGAAAGATGAAAGATGAAAGAATGCGGAAAGATGAAAGATGAAACAATGCGGAAAGATGAAAGATGAAACAATGCGGAAAGATGAAAGATGAAACAATGCGGAAAGATGAAACAATGCGGAAAGATGAAACAATGCGGAAAGATGAAACAATGCGGAAAGATGAAAGATGAAACAATGCGGAAAGATGAAAGATGAAACAATGCGGAAAGATGAAAGATGAAAAAATGCGGAAAGATGAAAGATGAAACAATGCGGAAAGATGAAAGATGAAACAATGCGGAAAGATGAAAGATGAAAAAATGCGGAAAGATGAAAGATGAAACAATGCGGAAAGATGAAAGATGAAAAAATGCGGAAAGATGAAAGATGAAACAATGCGGAAAGATGAAAGATGAAAAAATGCGGAAAGATGAAAGATGAAACAATGCGGAAAGATGAAAGATGAAAGAATGCGGAAGATGAAAGATGAAACAATGCGGAAAGATGAAAGATGAAACAATGCGGAAAGATGAAAGATGAAACAATGCGGAAAGATGAAAGATGAAACAATGCGGAAAGATGAAAGAGGAAACAATGCGGAAAGATGAAAGATGAAACAATTCGGAAAGATGAAAGATGAAACAATGCAGAAAGATGAAAGATGAAACAATGCGGAAAGATGAAAGATGAAACAATGCGGAAAGATGAAAGATGAAAAAATGCGGAAAGATGAAAGATGAAACAATGCGGAAAGATGAAAGATGAAAGAATGCGGAAAGATGAAAGATGAAACAATGCGGAAAGATGGAAGATGAAACAATGCGGAAAGATGAAAGATGAAACAATGCGGAAAGATGAAAGATGAAACAATGCGGAAAGATGAAAGATGAAACAATGCGGAAAGATGAAAGATGAAACAATGCGGAAAGATGAAACAATGCGGAAAGATGAAACAATGCGGAAAGATGAAACAATGCGGAAAGATGAAACAATGCGGAAAGATGAAACAATGCGGAAAGATGAAACAATGCGGAAAGATGAAACAATGCGGAAAGATGAAACAATGCGGAAAGATGAAAGATGAAACAATGCGGAAAGATGAAACAATGCGGAAAGATGAAAGATGAAACAATGCGGAAAGATGAAAGATGAAAAAATGCGGAAAGATGAAAGATGAAACAATGCGGAAAGATGAAAGATGAAACAATGCGGAAAGATGAAAGATGGAACAATGCGGAAAGATGAAAGATGAAACAATGCGGAAAGATGAAAGATGAAACAATTCGGAAAGATGAAAGATGAAACAATGCGGAAAGATGAAAGATGAAACAATGCGGAAAGATGAAAGATGAAACAATGCGGAAAGATGAAAGATGAAAAAATGCGGAAAGATGAAAGATGAAACAATGCGGAAAGATGAAAGATGAAAGAATGCGGAAAGATGAAAGATGAAACAATGCGGAAAGATGGAAGATGAAACAATGCGGAAAGATGAAAGATGAAACAATGCGGAAAGATGAAAGATGAAACAATGCGGAAAGATGAAAGATGAAACAATGCGGAAAGATGAAACAATGCGGAAAGATGAAACAATGCGGAAAGATGAAACAATGCGGAAAGATGAAACAATGCGGAAAGATGAAACAATGCGGAAAGATGAAACAATGCGGAAAGATGAAAGATGAAAAAATGCGGAAAGATGAAAGATGAAACAATGCGGAAAGATGAAAGATGAAACAATGCGGAAAGATGAAAGATGAAACAATGCGGAAAGATGAAAGATGAAACAATGCGGAAAGATGAAAGATGAAACAATGCGGAAAGATGAAAGATGAAACAATGCGGAAAGATGAAAGATGAAACAATGCAGAAAGATGAAAGATGAAACAATGCGGAAAGATGAAAGATGAAACAATGCGGAAAGATGAAAGATGAAAAAATGCGGAAAGATGAAAGATGAAACAATGCGGAAAGATGAAAGATGAAAGAATGCGGAAAGATGAAAGATGAAACAATGCGGAAAGATGGAAGATGAAACAATGCGGAAAGATCAAAGATGAAACAATGCGGAAAGATGAAAGATGAAACAATGCGGAAAGATGAAAGATGAAACAATGCGGAAAGATGAAAGATGAAACAATGCGGAAAGATGAAACAATGCGGAAAGATGAAACAATGCGGAAAGATGAAACAATGCGGAAAGATGAAACAATGCGGAAAGATGAAACAATGCGGAAAGATGAAACAATGCGGAAAGATGAAAGATGAAACAATGCGGAAAGATGAAAGATGAAAAAATGCGGAAAGATGAAAGATGAAACAATGCGGAAAGATGAAAGATGAAACAATGCGGAAAGATGAAAGATGAAACAATGCGGAAAGATGAAAGATGAAACAATGCGGAAAGATGAAAGATGAAACAATTCGGAAAGATGAAAGATGAAACAATGCGGAAAGATGAAAGATGAAACAATGCGGAAAGATGAAAGATGAAACAATGCGGAAAGATGAAAGATGAAACAATGCGGAAAGATGAAAGATGAAACAATGCGGAAAGATGAAAGATGAAACAATGCGGAAAGATGAAAGATGAAACAATGCGGAAAGATGAAAGATGAAACAATGCGGAAAGATGAAAGATGAAACAATGCGGAAAGATGAAAGATGAAACAATGCGGAAAGATGAAAGATGAAACAATGCGGAAAGATGAAACAATGCGGAAAGATGAAACAATGCGGAAAGATGAAACAATGCGGAAAGATGAAACAATGCGGAAAGATGAAACAATGCGGAAAGATGAAACAATGCGGAAAGATGAAACAATGCGGAAAGATGAAACAATGCGGAAAGATGAAACAATGCGAAAAGATGAAACAATGCGGAAAGATGAAACAATGCGGAAAGATGAAACAATGCGGAAAGATGAAACAATGCGGAAAGATGAAACAATGCGGAAAGATGAAACAATGCGGAAAGATGAAACAATGCGGAAAGATGTAACAATGCGGAAAGATGAAACAATGCGGAAAGATGAAACAATGCGGAAAGATGAAAGATGAAACAATGCGGAAAGATGAAAGATGAAACAATTCGGAAAGATGAAAGATGAAAAAATGCGGAAAGATGAAAGATGAAACAATGCGGAAAGATGAAAGATGAAAGAATGCGGAAGATGAAAGATGAAACAATGCGGAAAGATGAAAGATGAAACAATGCGGAAAGATGAAAGATGAAAGAATGCGGAAAGATGAAAGATGAAACAATGCGGAAAGATGAAACAATGCGGAAAGATGAAACAATGCGGAAAGATGAAACAATGCGGAAAGATGAAACAATGCGGAAAGATGAAACAATGCGGAAAGAAGAAAGATGAAACAATGCGGAAAGATGAAAGATGAAACAATGCGGAAAGATGAAAGATGAAAAAATGCGGAAAGATGAAAGATGAAACAATGCGGAAAGATGAAAGATGAAACAATGCGGAAAGATGAAACAATGCGGAAAGATGAAACAATGCGGAAAGATGAAACAATGCGGAAAGATGAAACAATGCGGAAAGATGAAACAATGCGGAAAGATGAAACAATGCGGAAAGATGAAACAATGCGGAAAGATGAAACAATGCGGAAAGATGAAACAATGCGGAAAGATGAAACAATGCGGAAAGATGAAAGATGAAACAATTCGGAAAGATGAAAGATGAAACAATGCGGAAAGATGAAAGATGAAACAATGCGGAAAGATGAAAGATGAAACAATGCGGAAAGATGAAAGATGAAACAATGCGGAAAGATGAAAGATGAAACAATGCGGAAAGATGAAAGATGAAACAATGCGGAAAGATGAAAGATGAAACAATGCGGAAAGATGAAAGATGAAACAATGCGGAAAGATGAAAGATGAAACAATGCGGAAAGATGAAAGATGAAACAATGCGGAAAGATGAAAGGTGAAACAATGCGGAAAGATGAAAGATGAAACAATGCGGAAAGATGAAACAATGCGGAAAGATGAAACAATGCGGAAAGATGAAACAATGCGGAAAGATGAAACAATGCGGAAAGATGAAACAATGCGGAAAGATGAAAGATGAAACAATGCGGAAAGATGAAAGATGAAAAAATGCGGAAAGATGAAAGATGAAACAATGCGGAAAGATGAAAGATGAAACAATGCGGAAAGATGAAAGATGAAACAATGCGGAAAGATGAAAGATGAAACAATGCGGAAAGATGAAAGATGAAACAATTCGGAAAGATGAAAGATGAAACAATGCGGAAAGATGAAAGATGAAACAATGCGGAAAGATGAAAGATGAAACAATGCGGAAAGATGAAAGATGAAACAATGCGGAAAGATGAAAGATGAAACAATGCGGAAAGATGAAAGATGAAACAATGCGGAAAGATGAAAGATGAAACAATGCGGAAAGATGAAAGATGAAACAATGCGGAAAGATGAAAGATGAAACAATGCGGAAAGATGAAAGATGAAACAATGCGGAAAGATGAAAGATGAAACAATGCGGAAAGATGAAAGATGAAACAATGCGGAAAGATGAAAGATGAAACAATGCAGAAAGATGAAAGATGAAACAATGCGGAAAGATGAAAGATGAAACAATGCGGAAAGATGAAAGATGAAAAAATGCGGAAAGATGAAAGATGAAACAATGCGGAAAGATGAAAGATGATACAATGCGGAAAGATGAAAGATGAAACAATGCGGAAAGATGAAAGATGAAACAATGCGGAAAGATGAAAGATGAAACAATGCGGAAAGATGAAAGATGAAACAATGCGGAAAGATGAAAGATGAAACAATGCAGAAAGATGAAAGATGAAACAATGCGGAAAGATGAAAGATGAAACAATGCGGAAAGATGAAAGATGAAAAAATGCGGAAAGATGAAAGATGAAACAATGCGGAAAGATGAAAGATGAAAGAATGCGGAAAGATGAAAGATGAAAGAATGCGGAAAGATGAAAGATGAAACAATGCGGAAAGATGGAAGATGAAACAATGCGGAAAGATGAAAGATGAAACAATGCGGAAAGATGAAAGATGAAACAATGCGGAAAGATGAAAGATGAAACAATGCGGAAAGATGAAAGATGAAACAATGCGGAAAGATGAAACAATGCGGAAAGATGAAACAATGCGGAAAGATGAAACAATGCGGAAAGATGAAACAATGCGGAAAGATGAAACAATGCGGAAAGATGAAAGATGAAACAATGCGGAAAGATGAAAGATGAAACAATGCGGAAAGATGAAAGATGAAACAATTCGGAAAGATGAAAGATGAAACAATGCGGAAAGATGAAAGATGAAACAATGCGGAAAGATGAAAGATGAAACAATGCGGAAAGATGAAAGATGAAACAATGCGGAAAGATGAAAGATGAAACAATGCGGAAAGATGAAAGATGAAACAATGCGGAAAGATGAAAGATGAAACAATGCGGAAAGATGAAAGATGAAACAATGCGGAAAGATGAAAGATGAAACAATGCGGAAAGATGAAAGATGAAACAATGCGGAAAGATGAAAGATGAAACAATGCGGAAAGATGAAAGATGAAACAATGCGGAAAGATGAAACAATGCGGAAAGATGAAACAATGCGGAAAGATGAAACAATGCGGAAAGATGAAACAATGCGGAAAGATGAAACAATGCGGAAAGATGAAACAATGCGGAAAGATGAAACAATGCGGAAAGATGAAACAATGCGGAAAGATGAAACAATGCGGAAAGATGAAACAATGCGGAAAGATGAAACAATGCGGAAAGATGAAACAATGCGGAAAGATGAAACAATGCGGAAAGATGAAACAATGCGGAAAGATGTAACAATGCGGAAAGATGAAACAATGCGGAAAGATGAAACAATGCGGAAAGATGAAAGATGAAACAATGCGGAAAGATGAAAGATGAAACAATTCGGAAAGATGAAAGATGAAAAAATGCGGAAAGATGAAAGATGAAACAATGCGGAAAGATGAAAGATGAAAGAATGCGGAAGATGAAAGATGAAACAATGCGGAAAGATGAAAGATGAAACAATGCGGAAAGATGAAAGATGAAAGAATGCGGAAAGATGAAAGATGAAACAATGCGGAAAGATGAAACAATGCGGAAAGATGAAACAATGCGGAAAGATGAAACAATGCGGAAAGATGAAACAATGCGGAAAGATGAAACAATGCGGAAAGATGAAAGATGAAACAATGCGGAAAGATGAAAGATGAAACAATGCGGAAAGATGAAAGATGAAAAAATGCGGAAAGATGAAAGATGAAACAATGCGGAAAGATGAAAGATGAAACAATGCGGAAAGATGAAACAATGCGGAAAGATGAAACAATGCGGAAAGATGAAACAATGCGGAAAGATGAAACAATGCGGAAAGATGAAACAATGCGGAAAGATGAAAGATGAAACAATGCAGAAAGATGAAAGATGAAACAATGCGGAAAGATGAAAGATGAAACAATGCGGAAAGATGAAACAATGCGGAAAGATGAAACAATGCGGAAAGATGAAACAATGCGGAAAGATGAAACAATGCGGAAAGATGAAACAATGCGGAAAGATGAAACAATGCGGAAAGATGAAACAATGCGGAAAGATGAAACAATGCGGAAAGATGAAACAATGCGGAAAGATGAAACAATGCGGAAAGATGTAACAATGCGGAAAGATGAAACAATGCGGAAAGATGAAACAATGTGGAAAGATGAAAGATGAAACAATGCGGAAAGATGAAAGATGAAACAATTCGGAAAGATGAAAGATGAAAAAATGCGGAAAGATGAAAGATGAAACAATGCGGAAAGATGAAAGATGAAAGAATGCGGAAGATGAAAGATGAAACAATGCGGAAAGATGAAAGATGAAACAATGCGGAAAGATGAAAGATGAAAGAATGCGGAAAGATGAAAGATGAAACAATGCGGAAAGATGAAACAATGCGGAAAGATGAAACAATGCGGAAAGATGAAACAATGCGGAAAGATGAAACAATGCGGAAAGATGAAACAATGCGGAAAGATGAAAGATGAAACAATGCGGAAAGATGAAAGATGAAACAATGCGGAAAGATGAAAGATGAAAAAATGCGGAAAGATGAAAGATGAAACAATGCGGAAAGATGAAAGATGAAACAATGCGGAAAGATGAAACAATGCGGAAAGATGAAACAATGCGGAAAGATGAAACAATGCGGAAAGATGAAACAATGCGGAAAGATGAAACAATGCGGAAAGATGAAACAATGCGGAAAGATGAAACAATGCGGAAAGCTGAAAGATGAAACAATGCGGAAAGATGAAAGATGAAAGAATGCGGAAAGATGAAAGATGAAACAATGCGGAAAGATGGAAGATGAAAGAATGCGGAAGATGAACGATGAAACAATGCGGAAAGATGAAAGATGAAACATTGCGGAAAGATGAAAGATGAAACAATGCGGAAAGATGAAAGATGAAAGAATGCGGAAAGATGAAAGATGAAACAATGCGGAAAGATGAAACAATGCGGAAAGATGAAAGATGAAACAATGCGGAAAGATGAAAGATGAAACAATGCGGAAAGATGAAAGATGAAAAAATGCGGAAAGATGAAAGATGAAACAATGCGGAAAGATGAAAGATGAAACAATGCGGAAAGATGAAAGATGAAAAAATGCGGAAAGATGAAAGATGAAACAATGCGGAAAGATGAAAGATGAAAAAATGCGGAAAGATGAAAGATGAAACAATGCGGAAAGATGAAAGATGAAAAAATGCGGAAAGATGAAAGATGAAACAATGCGGAAAGATGAAAGATGAAAGAATGCGGAAGATGAAAGATGAAACAATGCGGAAAGATGAAAGATGAAACAATGCGGAAAGATGAAAGATGAAACAATGCGGAAAGATGAAAGATGAAACAATGCGGAAAGATGAAAGAGGAAACAATGCGGAAAGATGAAAGATGAAACAATTCGGAAAGATGAAAGATGAAACAATGCAGAAAGATGAAAGATGAAACAATGCGGAAAGATGAAAGATGAAACAATGCGGAAAGATGAAAGATGAAAAAATGCGGAAAGATGAAAGATGAAACAATGCGGAAAGATGAAAGATGAAAGAATGCGGAAAGATGAAAGATGAAACATTGCGGAAAGATGGAAGATGAAACAATGCGGAAAGATGAAAGATGAAACAATGCGGAAAGATGAAAGATGAAACAATGCGGAAAGATGAAAGATGAAACAATGCGGAAAGATGAAAGATGAAACAATGCGGAAAGATGAAACAATGCGGAAAGATGAAACAATGCGGAAAGATGAAACAATGCGGAAAGATGAAAGATGAAACAATGCGGAAAGATGAAAGATGAAAAAATGCGGAAAGATGAAAGATGAAACAATGCGGAAAGATGAAAGATGAAACAATGCGGAAAGATGAAAGATGAAACAATGCGGAAAGATGAAAGATGAAACAATGCGGAAAGATGAAAGATGAAACAATTCGGAAAGATGAAAGATGAAACAATGCGGAAAGATGAAAGATGAAACAATGCGGAAAGATGAAAGATGAAACAATACGGAAAGATGAAAGATGAAAAAATGCGGAAAGATGAAAGATGAAACAATGCGGAAAGATGAAAGATGAAAGAATGCGGAAAGATGAAAGATGAAACAATGCGGAAAGATGGAAGATGAAACAATGCGGAAAGATGAAAGATGAAACAATGCGGAAAGATGAAAGATGAAACAATGCGGAAAGATGAAAGATGAAACAATGCGGAAAGATGAAACAATGCGGAAAGATGAAACAATGCGGAAAGATGAAACAATGCGGAAAGATGAAACAATGCGGAAAGATGAAAGATGAAACAATGCGGAAAGATGAAAGATGAAAAAATGCGGAAAGATGAAAGATGAAACAATGCGGAAAGATGAAAGATGAAACAATGCGGAAAGATGAAAGATGAAACAATGCGGAAAGATGAAAGATGAAACAATGCGGAAAGATGAAAGATGAAACAATGCGGAAAGATGAAAGATGAAACAATGCGGAAAGATGAAACAATGCGGAAAGATGAAACAATGCGGAAAGATGAAACAATGCGGAAAGATGAAACAATGCGGAAAGATGAAACAATGCGGAAAGATGAAACAATGCGGAAAGATGAAACAATGCGGAAAGATGAAACAATGCGGAAAGATGAAACAATGCGGAAAGATGAAACAATGCGGAAAGATGAAACAATGCGGAAAGATGAAACAATGCGGAAAGATGAAACAATGCGGAAAGATGAAACAATGCGGAAAGATGAAACAATGCGGAAAGATGAAACAATGCGGAAAGATGAAACAATGCGGAAAGATGAAACAATGCGGAAAGATGAAACAATGCGGAAAGATGAAACAATGCGGAAAGATGAAACAATGCGGAAAGATGAAACAATGCGGAAAGATGAAACAATGCGGAAAGATGAAACAATGCGGAAAGATGAAACAATGCGGAAAGATGAAACAATGCGGAAAGATGAAACAATGCGGAAAGATGAAACAATGCGGAAAGATGAAACAATGCGGAAAGATGAAACAATGCGGAAAGATGTAACAATGCGGAAAGATGAAACAATGCGGAAAGATGAAACAATGCGGAAAGATGAAAGATGAAACAATGCGGAAAGATGAAAGATGAAACAATTCGGAAAGATGAAAGATGAAACAATGCGGAAAGATGAAAGATGAAACAATGCGGAAAGATGAAAGATGAAAAAATGCGGAAAGATGAAAGATGAAACAATGCGGAAAGATGAAAGATGAAAGAATGCGGAAAGATGAAAGATGAAACAATGCGGAAAGATGAAAGATGAAACAATGCGGAAAGATGAAAGATGAAACAATGCGGAAAGATGAAAGATGAAAAAATGCGGAAAGATGAAAGATGAAACAATGCGGAAAGATGAAAGATGAAAGAATGCGGAAGATGAAAGATGAAACAATGCGGAAAGATGAAAGATGAAACAATGCGGAAAGATGAAAGATGAAAGAATGCGGAAAGATGAAAGATGAAACAATGCGGAAAGATGGAAGATGAAAGAATGCGGAAGATGAACGATGAAACAATGCGGAAAGATGAAAGATGAAACATTGCGGAAAGATGAAAGATGAAACAATGCGGAAAGATGAAAGATGAAAGAATGCGGAAAGATGAAAGATGAAACAATGCGGAAAGATGAAACAATGCGGAAAGATGAAACAATGCGGAAAGATGAAACAATGCGGAAAGATGAAACAATGCGGAAAGATGAAACAATGCGGAAAGATGAAACAATGCGGAAAGATGAAAGATGAAACAATGCGGAAAGATGAAAGATGAAACAATGCGGAAAGATGAAAGATGAAAAAATGCGGAAAGATGAAAGATGAAACAATGCGGAAAGATGAAAGATGAAACAATGCGGAAAGATGAAACAATGCGGAAAGATGAAACAATGCGGAAAGATGAAACAATGCGGAAAGATGAAACAATGCGGAAAGATGAAACAATGCGGAAAGATGAAACAATGCGGAAAGATGAAACAATGCGGAAAGATGAAACAATGCGGAAAGATGAAACAATGCGGAAAGATGAAACAATGCGGAAAGATGAAACAATGCGGAAAGATGAAACAATGCGGAAAGATGAAACAATGCGGAAAGATGAAACAATGCGGAAAGATGAAACAATGCGGAAAGATGAAACAATGCGGAAAGATGAAACAATGCGGAAAGATGAAACAATGCGGAAAGATGAAACAATGCGGAAAGATGAAACAATGCGGAAAGATGAAACAATGCGGAAAGATGAAACAATGCGGAAAGATGAAACAATGCGGAAAGATGAAACAATGCGGAAAGATGAAACAATGCGGAAAGATGAAACAATGCGGAAAGATGAAACAATGCGGAAAGATGAAACAATGCGGAAAGATGAAACAATGCGGAAAGATGAAACAATGCGGAAAGATGAAACAATGCGGAAAGATGAAACAATGCGGAAAGATGAAACAATGCGGAAAGATGAAAGATGAAACAATGCGGAAAGATGAAAGATGAAACAATGCGGAAAGATGAAAGATGAAACAATGCGGAAAGATGAAAGATGAAACAATGCGGAAAGATGAAAGATGAAACAATGCGGAAAGATGAAAGATGAAACAATGCGGAAAGATGAAAGATGAAACAATGCGGAAAGATGAAAGATGAAACAATGCGGAAAGTTGAAACAATGCGGAAAGATGAAAGATGAAACAATGCGGAAAGATGAAAGATGAAACAATGCGGAAAGATGAAAGATGAAAAAATGCGGAAAGATGAAAGATGAAACAATGCGGAAAGATGAAACAATGCGGAAAGATGAAAGATGAAACAATGCGGAAAGATGAAAGATGAAACAATGCGGAAAGATGAAAGATGAAAAAATGCGGAAAGATGAAAGATGAAACAATGCGGAAAGATGAAAGATGAAAAAATGCGGAAAGATGAAAGATGAAACAATGCGGAAAGATGAAAGATGAAAAAATGCGGAAAGATGAAAGATGAAACAATGCGGAAAGATGAAAGATGAAAGAATGCGGAAGATGAAAGATGAAACAATGCGGAAAGATGAAAGATGAAACAATGCGGAAAGATGAAAGATGAAACAATGCGGAAAGATGAAAGATGAAACAATGCGGAAAGATGAAAGAGGAAACAATGCGGAAAGATGAAAGATGAAACAATTCGGAAAGATGAAAGATGAAACAATGCAGAAAGATGAAAGATTAAACAATGCGGAAAGATGAAAGATGAAACAATGCGGAAAGATGAAAGATGAAAAAATGCGGAAAGATGAAAGATGAAACAATGCGGAAAGATGAAAGATGAAAGAATGCGGAAAGATGAAAGATGAAACAATGCGGAAAGATGGAAGATGAAACAATGCGGAAAGATGAAAGATGAAACAATGCGGAAAGATGAAAGATGAAACAATGCGGAAAGATGAAAGATGAAACAATGCGGAAAGATGAAAGATGAAACAATGCGGAAAGATGAAACAATGCGGAAAGATGAAACAATGCGGAAAGATGAAACAATGCGGAAAGATGAAACAATGCGGAAAGATGAAACAATGCGGAAAGATGAAACAATGCGGAAAGATGAAACAATGCGGAAAGATGAAAGATGAAACAATGCGGAAAGATGAAAGATGAAAAAATGCGGAAAGATGAAAGATGAAACAATGCGGAAAGATGAAAGATGAAACAATGCGGAAAGATGAAAGATGAAACAATGCGGAAAGATGAAAGATGAAACAATGCGGAAAGATGAAAGATGAAACAATTCGGAAAGATGAAAGATGAAACAATGCGGAAAGATGAAAGATGAAACAATGCGGAAAGATGAAAGATGAAACAATGCGGAAAGATGAAAGATGAAAAAATGCGGAAAGATGAAAGATGAAACAATGCGGAAAGATGAAAGATGAAAGAATGCGGAAAGATGAAAGATGAAACAATGCGGAAAGATGGAAGATGAAACAATGCGGAAAGATGAAAGATGAAACAATGCGGAAAGATGAAAGATGAAACAATGCGGAAAGATGAAAGATGAAACAATGCGGAAAGATGAAACAATGCGGAAAGATGAAACAATGCGGAAAGATGAAACAATGCGGAAAGATGAAACAATGCGGAAAGATGAAACAATGCGGAAAGATGAAACAATGCGGAAAGATGAAACAATGCGGAAAGATGAAACAATGCGGAAAGATGAAACAATGCGGAAAGATGAAAGATGAAACAATGCGGAAAGATGAAAGATGAAAAAATGCGGAAAGATGAAAGATGAAACAATGCGGAAAGATGAAAGATGAAACAATGCGGAAAGATGAAAGATGAAACAATGCGGAAAGATGAAAGATGAAACAATGCGGAAAGATGAAACAATGCGGAAAGATGAAACAATGCGGAAAGATGAAACAATGCGGAAAGATGAAACAATGCGGAAAGATGAAACAATGCGGAAAGATGAAACAATGCGGAAAGATGAAACAATGCGGAAAGATGAAACAATGCGGAAAGATGAAACAATGCGGAAAGATGAAACAATGCGGAAAGATGAAACAATGCGGAAAGATGAAACAATGCGGAAAGATGAAACAATGCGGAAAGATGAAACAATGCGGAAAGATGAAACAATGCGGAAAGATGAAACAATGCGGAAAGATGAAACAATGCGGAAAGATGAAACAATGCGGAAAGATGAAACAATGCGGAAAGATGAAACAATGCGGAAAGATGAAACAATGCGGAAAGATGAAACAATGCGGAAAGATGAAACAATGCGGAAAGATGAAACAATGCGGAAAGATGAAACAATGCGGAAAGATGAAACAATGCGGAAAGATGAAACAATGCGGAAAGATGAAACAATGCGGAAAGATGAAACAATGCGGAAAGATGAAACAATGCGGAAAGATGAAACAATGCGGAAAGATGAAAGATGAAAGAATGCGGAAAGATGAAAGATGAAACAATGCGGAAAGATGAAAGATGAAACAATGCGGAAAGATGAAAGGTGAAAAAATGCGGAAAGATGAAAGATGAAAGAATGCGGAAAGATGAAAGATGAAACAATGCGGAAAGATGAAAGATGAAAAAATGCGGAAAGATGAAAGATGAAACAATGCGGAAAGATGAAAGATGAAAGAATGCGGAACATGAAAGATGAAACAATGCGGAAAGATGAAAGATGAAACATTGCGGAAAGATGAAAGATGAAACAATGCGGAAAGATGAAGGATGAAAGAATGCGGAAAGATGAAAGATGAAACAATGCGGAAAGATGAAAGATGAAACAATGCGGAAAGATGAAAGATGAAACAATGCGGAAAGATGAAAGATGAAAGAATGCGGAAAGATGAAAGATGAAACAATGCGGAAAGATGAAAGATGAAACAATGCGGAAAGATGAAAGATGAAACAATGCGGAAAGATGAATGATGAAACAATGCGGAAAGATGAAAGATGAAACAATGCGGAAAGATGAAACAATGCGGAAAGATGAAACAATGCGGAAAGATGAAACAATGCGGAAAGATGAAACAATGCGGAAAGATGAAACAATGCGGAAAGATGAAACAATGCGGAAAGATGAAACAATGCGGAAAGATGAAACAATGCGGAAAGATGAAACAATGCGGAAAGATGAAACAATGCGGAAAGATGAAACAATGCGGAAAGATGAAACAATGCGGAAAGATGAAACAATGCGGAAAGATGAAAGATGAAACGATGCGGAAAGATGAAAGATGAAACAATGCGGAAAGATGAAAGATGAAACAATGCGGAAAGATGAAAGGTGAAAAAATGCGGAAAGATGAAAGATGAAAGAATGCGGAAAGATGAAAGATGAAACAATGCGGAAAGATGAAAGATGAAACAATGCGGAAAGATGAAACAATGCGGAAAGATGAAAGATGAAACAATGCGGAAAGATGAAAGATGAAACAATGCGGAAAGATGAAAGATGAAACAATGCGGAAAGATGAAACAATACGGAAAGATGAAAGATGAAAGAATGCGGAAAGATGAAAGATGAAAGAATGCGGAAGATGAAAGATGAAACAATGCGGAAAGATGAAACAATGCGGAAAGATGAAACAATGCGGAAAGATGAAAGATGAAACAATGCGGAAAGATGAAAGATGAAACAATGCGGAAAGATGAAAGATGAAAGAATGCGGAAAGATGAAAGATGAAACAATGCGGAAAGATGGAAGATGAAACAATGCGGAAAGATGAAAGATGAAACAATGCGGAAAGATGAAAGATGAAACAATGCGGAAAGATGAAAGATGAAACAATGCGGAAAGATGAAAGATGAAACAATGCGGAAAGATGAAACAATGCGGAAAGATGAAACAATGCGGAAAGATGAAACAATGCGGAAAGATGAAACAATGCGGAAAGATGAAACAATGCGGAAAGATGAAACAATGCGGAAAGATGAAACAATGCGGAAAGATGAAACAATGCGGAAAGATGAAACAATGCGGAAAGATGAAAGATGAAACAATGCGGAAAGATGAAAGATGAAAAAATGCGGAAAGATGAAAGATGAAACAATGCGGAAAGATGAAAGATGAAACAATGCGGAAAGATGAAAGATGAAACAATGCGGAAAGATGAAAGATGAAAAAATGCGGAAAGATGAAAGATGAAACAATGCGGAAAGATGAAAGATGAAACAATGCGGAAAGATGAAAGATGAAACAATGCGGAAGGTGGAAGATGAAACAATGAGGAAAGGTGAAAGATGAAACAATGCGGAAAGATGAAAGATGAAACTATGCGGAAAGATGAAAGATGAAACAATGCGGAAAGATGAAACAATTCGGAAAGATGAAACAATGCGGAAAGATGAAACAATGCGGAAAGATGAAACGATGCGGAAAGATGAAAGATGAAACAATGCGGAAAGATGAAAGATGAAAAAATGCGGAAAGATGAAAGATGAAACAATGCGGAAAGATGAAAGATGAAACAATGCGGAAAGATGAAAGATGAAACAATGCGGAAAGATGAAAGATGAAACAATGCGGAAAGATGAAAGATGAAACAATGCGGAAAGATGAAAGATGAATCAATGCGGAAAGATGAAACAATGCGGAAAGATGAAACAATGCGGAAAGATGAAACAATGCGGAAAGATGAAACAATGCGGAAAGATGAAACAATGCGGAAAGATGAAACAATGCGGAAAGATGAAACAATGCGGAAAGATGAAACAATGCGGAAAGATGAAACAATGCGGAAAGATGAAACAATGCGGAAAGATGAAACAATGCGGAAAGATGAAACAATGCGGAAAGATGAAATAATGCGGAAAGATGAAACATTGCGGAAAGATGAAACAATGCGGAAAGATGAAACAATGCGGAAAGATGAAACAATGCGGAAAGATGAAACAATGCGGAAAGATGAAAGATGAAACAATGCGGAAAGATGAAAGATGAAACAATGCGGAAAGATGAAAGATGAAACAATGCGGAAAGATGAAAGGTGAAAAAATGCGGAAAGATGAAAGATGAAAGAATGCGGAAAGATGAAAGATGAAACAATGCGGAAAGATGAAAGATGAAACAATGCGGAAAGATGAAAGATGAAACAATGCGGAAAGATGAAAGATGAAAAAATGCGGAAAGATGAAAGATGAAACAATGCGGAAAGATGAAAGATGAAAGAATGCGGAAGATGAAAGATGAAACAATGCGGAAAGATGAAAGATGAAACATTGCGGAAAGATGAAAGATGAAACAATGCGGAAAGATGAAAGATGAAAGAATGCGGAAAGATGAAAGATGAAACAATGCGGAAAGATGAAAGATGAAACAATGCGGAAAGATGAAAGATGAAAGAATGCGGAAAGATGAAAGATGAAACAATGCGGAAAGATGAAAGATGAAACAATGCGGAAAGATGAAAGATGAAACAATGCGGAAAGATGAAAGATGAAACAATGCGGAAAGATGAAAGATGAAACAATGCGGAAAGATGAAACAATGCGGAAAGATGAAAGATGAAACAATGCGGAAAGATGAAAGATGAAACATTGCGGAAAGATGAAAGATGAAACAATGCGGAAAGATGAAACAATGCGGAAAGATGAAACAATGCGGAAAGATGAAACAATGCGGAAAGATGAAACAATGCGGAAAGATGAAACAATGCGGAAAGATGAAACAATGCGGAAAGATGAAACAATGCGGAAAGATGAAACAATGCGGAAAGATGAAACAATGCGGAAAGATGAAACAATGCGGAAAGATGAAACAATGCGGAAAGATGAAACAATGCGGAAAGATGAAACAATGCGGAAAGATGAAAAAATGCGGAAAGATGAAAGATGAAACAATGCGGAAAGATGAAACAATGCGGAAAGATGAAAGATGAAAGAATGCGAAAGATGAAAGATGAAACAATGCGGAAAGATGAAAGATGAAACAATGCGGAAAGATGAAAGATGAAAGAATGCGGAAAGATGAAAGATGAAACAATGCGGAAAGATGAAAGATGAAACAATGCGGAAAGATGAAAGATGAAAGAATGCGGAAAGATGAAAGATGAAAGAATGCGGAAGATGAAAGATGAAACAATGCGGAAAGATGAAAGATGAAAGAATGCGGAAGATGAAAGATGAAACAATGCGGAAAGATGACAGATGAAACAATGCGGAAAGATGAAAGATGAAACAATGCGGAAAGATGAAACAATGCGGAAAGATGAAACAATGCGGAAAGATGAAACAATGCGGAAAGATGAAAGATGAAACAATGCGGAAAGATGAAAGATGAAAAAATGCGGAAAGATGAAAGATGAAACAATGCGGAAAGATGAAAGATGAAACAATGCGGAAAGATGGAAGATGAAACAATGCGGAAAGATGAAAGATGAAACAATGCGGAAAGATGAAAGATGATACAATGCGGAAAGATGAAAGATGAAAAAATCCGGAAAGATGAAAGATGAAACAATGCGGAAAGATGAAAGATGAAAGAATGCGGAAAGATGAAAGATGAAACAATGCGGAAAGATGAAAGATGAAACAATGCGGAAAGATGAATGATGAAACAATGCGGAAAGATGAAAGATGAAACAATGCGGAAAGATGAAACAATGCGGAAAGATGAAACAATGCGGAAAGATGAAACAATGCGGAAAGATGAAACAATGCGGAAAGATGAAACAATGCGGAAAGATGAAACAATGCGGAAAGATGAAACAATGCGGAAAGATGAAACAATGCGGAAAGATGAAACAATGCGGAAAGATGAAACAATGCGGAAAGATGAAACAATGCGGAAAGATGAAACAATGCGGAAAGATGAAAGATGAAACGATGCGGAAAGATGAAAGATGAAACAATGCGGAAAGATGAAAGATGAAACAATGCGGAAAGATGAAAGGTGAAAAAATGCGGAAAGATGAAAGATGAAAGAATGCGGAAAGATGAAAGATGAAACAATGCGGAAAGATGAAAGATGAAACAATGCGGAAAGATGAAACAATGCGGAAAGATGAAAGATGAAACAATGCGGAAAGATGAAAGATGAAACAATGCGGAAAGATGAAAGATGAAACAATGCGGAAAGATGAAACAATACGGAAAGATGAAAGATGAAAGAATGCGGAAAGATGAAAGATGAAAGAATGCGGAAGATGAAAGATGAAACAATGCGGAAAGATGAAACAATGCGGAAAGATGAAACAATGCGGAAAGATGAAAGATGAAACAATGCGGAAAGATGAAAGATGAAACAATGCGGAAAGATGAAAGATGAAAGAATGCGGAAAGATGAAAGATGAAACAATGCGGAAAGATGGAAGATGAAACAATGCGGAAAGATGAAAGATGAAACAATGCGGAAAGATGAAAGATGAAACAATGCGGAAAGATGAAAGATGAAACAATGCGGAAAGATGAAAGATGAAACAATGCGGAAAGATGAAACAATGCGGAAAGATGAAACAATGCGGAAAGATGAAACAATGCGGAAAGATGAAACAATGCGGAAAGATGAAACAATGCGGAAAGATGAAACAATGCGGAAAGATGAAACAATGCGGAAAGATGAAACAATGCGGAAAGATGAAACAATGCGGAAAGATGAAAGATGAAACAATGCGGAAAGATGAAAGATGAAAAAATGCGGAAAGATGAAAGATGAAACAATGCGGAAAGATGAAAGATGAAACAATGCGGAAAGATGAAAGATGAAACAATGCGGAAAGATGAAAGATGAAAAAATGCGGAAAGATGAAAGATGAAACAATGCGGAAAGATGAAAGATGAAACAATGCGGAAAGATGAAAGATGAAACAATGCGGAAGGTGGAAGATGAAACAATGAGGAAAGGTGAAAGATGAAACAATGCGGAAAGATGAAAGATGAAACTATGCGGAAAGATGAAAGATGAAACAATGCGGAAAGATGAAACAATTCGGAAAGATGAAACAATGCGGAAAGATGAAACAATGCGGAAAGATGAAACGATGCGGAAAGATGAAAGATGAAACAATGCGGAAAGATGAAAGATGAAAAAATGCGGAAAGATGAAAGATGAAACAATGCGGAAAGATGAAAGATGAAACAATGCGGAAAGATGAAAGATGAAACAATGCGGAAAGATGAAAGATGAAACAATGCGGAAAGATGAAAGATGAAACAATGCGGAAAGATGAAAGATGAATCAATGCGGAAAGATGAAACAATGCGGAAAGATGAAACAATGCGGAAAGATGAAACAATGCGGAAAGATGAAACAATGCGGAAAGATGAAACAATGCGGAAAGATGAAACAATGCGGAAAGATGAAACAATGCGGAAAGATGAAACAATGCGGAAAGATGAAACAATGCGGAAAGATGAAACAATGCGGAAAGATGAAACAATGCGGAAAGATGAAATAATGCGGAAAGATGAAACATTGCGGAAAGATGAAACAATGCGGAAAGATGAAACAATGCGGAAAGATGAAACAATGCGGAAAGATGAAACAATGCGGAAAGATGAAAGATGAAACAATGCGGAAAGATGAAAGATGAAACAATGCGGAAAGATGAAAGATGAAACAATGCGGAAAGATGAAAGGTGAAAAAATGCGGAAAGATGAAAGATGAAAGAATGCGGAAAGATGAAAGATGAAACAATGCGGAAAGATGAAAGATGAAACAATGCGGAAAGATGAAAGATGAAACAATGCGGAAAGATGAAAGATGAAAAAATGCGGAAAGATGAAAGATGAAACAATGCGGAAAGATGAAAGATGAAAGAATGCGGAAGATGAAAGATGAAACAATGCGGAAAGATGAAAGATGAAACATTGCGGAAAGATGAAAGATGAAACAATGCGGAAAGATGAAAGATGAAAGAATGCGGAAAGATGAAAGATGAAACAATGCGGAAAGATGAAAGATGAAACAATGCGGAAAGATGAAAGATGAAAGAATGCGGAAAGATGAAAGATGAAACAATGCGGAAAGATGAAAGATGAAACAATGCGGAAAGATGAAAGATGAAACAATGCGGAAAGATGAAAGATGAAACAATGCGGAAAGATGAAAGATGAAACAATGCGGAAAGATGAAACAATGCGGAAAGATGAAAGATGAAACAATGCGGAAAGATGAAAGATGAAACATTGCGGAAAGATGAAAGATGAAACAATGCGGAAAGATGAAACAATGCGGAAAGATGAAACAATGCGGAAAGATGAAACAATGCGGAAAGATGAAACAATGCGGAAAGATGAAACAATGCGGAAAGATGAAACAATGCGGAAAGATGAAACAATGCGGAAAGATGAAACAATGCGGAAAGATGAAACAATGCGGAAAGATGAAACAATGCGGAAAGATGAAACAATGCGGAAAGATGAAACAATGCGGAAAGATGAAACAATGCGGAAAGATGAAAAAATGCGGAAAGATGAAAGATGAAACAATGCGGAAAGATGAAACAATGCGGAAAGATGAAAGATGAAAGAATGCGAAAGATGAAAGATGAAACAATGCGGAAAGATGAAAGATGAAACAATGCGGAAAGATGAAAGATGAAAGAATGCGGAAAGATGAAAGATGAAACAATGCGGAAAGATGAAAGATGAAACAATGCGGAAAGATGAAAGATGAAAGAATGCGGAAAGATGAAAGATGAAAGAATGCGGAAGATGAAAGATGAAACAATGCGGAAAGATGAAAGATGAAAGAATGCGGAAGATGAAAGATGAAACAATGCGGAAAGATGACAGATGAAACAATGCGGAAAGATGAAAGATGAAACAATGCGGAAAGATGAAACAATGCGGAAAGATGAAACAATGCGGAAAGATGAAACAATGCGGAAAGATGAAAGATGAAACAATGCGGAAAGATGAAAGATGAAAAAATGCGGAAAGATGAAAGATGAAACAATGCGGAAAGATGAAAGATGAAACAATGCGGAAAGATGGAAGATGAAACAATGCGGAAAGATGAAAGATGAAACAATGCGGAAAGATGAAAGATGATACAATGCGGAAAGATGAAAGATGAAAAAATCCGGAAAGATGAAAGATGAAACAATGCGGAAAGATGAAAGATGAAAGAATGCGGAAAGATGAAAGATGAAACAATGCGGAAAGATGAAAGATGAAACAATGCGGAAAGATGAAAGATGAAAGAATGCGGAAAGATGAAAGATGAAAGAATGCGGAAGATGAAAGATGAAACAATGCGGAAAGATGAAACAATGCGGAAAGATGAAACAATGCGGAAAGATGAAAGATGAAAGAATGCGAAAGATGAAAGATGAAACAATGCGGAAAGATGAAACAATGCGGAAAGATGAAAGATGAAAGAATGCGAAAGATGAAAGATGAAACAATGCGGAAAGATGAAACAATGCGGAAAGATGAAAGATGAAACAATGCGGAAAGATGAAAGATGAAAAAATGCGGAAAGATGAAAGATGAAACAATGCGGAAAGATGAAAGATGAAACAATGCGGAAAGATGAAAGATGAAACAATGCGGAAAGATGAAAGATGAAACAATGCGGAAAGATGAAAGATGATACAATGCGGAAAGATGAAAGATGAAAAAATGCGGAAAGATGAAAGATGAAACAATGCGGAAAGATGAAAGATGAAAGAATGCGGAAAGATGAAAGATGAAACAATGCGGAAAGATGAAAGATGAAACAATGCGGAAAGATGAAAGATGAAAGAATGCGGAAAGATGAAAGATGAAAGAATGCGGAAGATGAAAGATGAAACAATGCGGAAAGATGAAACAATGCGGAAAGATGAAAGATGAAAGAATGCGAAAGATGAAAGATGAAACAATGCGGAAAGATGAAACAATGCGGAAAGATGAAAGATGAAACAATGCGGAAAGATGAAAGATGAAAAAATGCGGAAAGATGAAAGATGAAACAATGCGGAAAGATGAAAGATGAAAAAATGCGGAAAGATGAAAGATGAAACAATGCGGAAAGATGAAAGATGAAAGAATGCGGAAGACGAAAGATGAAACAATGCGGAAAGATGAAACAATGCGGAAAGATGAAACAATGCGGAAAGATGAAACAATGCGGAAAGATGAAACAATGCGGAAAGATGAAACAATGCGGAAAGATGAAACAATGCGGAAAGATGAAACAATGCGGAAAGATGAAACAATGCGGAAAGATGAAACAATGCGGAAAGATGAAAGATGAAACAATGCGGAAAGATGAAAGATGAAACAATGCGGAAAGATGAAAGATGAAACAATGCGGAAAGATGAAAGATGAAACAATGCGGAAAGATGAAAGATGAAACAATGCGGAAAGATGAAAGATGAAACAATTCGGAAAGATGAAAGATGAAACAATGCGGAAAGATGAAAGATGAAACAATGCGGAAAGATGAAAGATGAAACAATGCGGAAAGATGAAAGATGAAAAAATGCGGAAAGATGAAAGATGAAACAATGCGGAAAGATGAAAGATGAAAGAATGCGGAAAGATGAAAGATGAAACAATGCGGAAAGATGAAAGATGAAAGAATGCGGAAGATGAAAGATGAAACAATGCGGAAAGATGAAACAATGCGGAAAGATGAAAGATGAAACAATGCGGAAAGATGAAAGATGAAACAATGCGGAAAGATGAAAGGTGAAAAAATGCGGAAAGATGAAAGATGAAAGAATGCGGAAAGATGAAAGATGAAACAATGCGGAAAGATGAAAGATGAAACAATGCGGAAAGATGAAACAATGCGGAAAGATGAAAGATGAAACAATGCGGAAAGTTGAAAGATGAAAAAATGCGGAAAGATGAAAGATGAAACAATGCGGAAAGATGAAAGATGAATGAATGCGGAAGATGAAAGATGAAACAATGCGGAAAGATGAAAGATGAAACATTGCGGAAAGATGAAAGATGAAACAATGCGGAAAGATGAAAGATGAAAGAATGCGGAAAGATGAAAGATGAAACAATGCGGAAAGATGAAAGATGAAACAATGCGGAAAGATGAAAGATGAAACAATGCGGAAAGATGAAAGATGAAAGAATGCGGAAAGATGAAAGATGAAACAATGCGGAAAGATGAAAGATGAAACAATGCGGAAAGATGAAAGATGAAACAATGCGGAAAGATGAAAGATGAAACAATGCGGAAAGATGAATGATGAAACAATGCGGAAAGATGAAACAATGCGGAAAGATGAAACAATGCGGAAAGATGTAAGATGAAACAATGCGGAAAGATGAAAGATGAAACATTGCGGAAAGATGAAAGATGAAACAATGCGGAAAGATGAAACAATGCGGAAAGATGAAACAATGCGGAAAGATGAAACAATGCGGAAAGATGAAACAATGCGGAAAGATGAAACAATGCGGAAAGATGAAACAATGCGGAAAGATGAAACAATGCGGAAAGATGAAACAATGCGGAAAGATGAAAAAATGCGGAAAGATGAAAGATGAAACAATGCGGAAAGATGAAACAATGCGGAAAGATGAAACAATGCGGAAAGATGAAAGATGAAAGAATGCGAAAGATGAAAGATGAAACAATGCGGAAAGATGAAAGATGAAACAATGCGGAAAGATGAAAGATGAAAGAATGCGGAAAGATGAAAGATGAAACAATGCGGAAAGATGAAAGATGAAACAATGCGGAAAGATGAAAGATGAAACAATGCGGAAAGATGAAAGATGAAAGAATGCGGAAGATGAAAGATGAAACAATGCGGAAAGATGACAGATGAAACAATGCGGAAAGATGAAAGATGAAACAATGCGGAAAGATGAAACAATGCGGAAAGATGAAACAATGCGGAAAGATGAAAGATGAAACAATGCGGAAAGATGAAAGATGAAAAAATGCGGAAAGATGAAAGATGAAACAATGCGGAAAGATGAAAGATGAAACAATGCGGAAAGATGAAAGATGAAACAATGCGGAAAGATGAAAGATGAAACAATGCGGAAAGATGAAAGATGATACAATGCGGAAAGATGAAAGATGAAAAAATGCGGAAAGATGAAAGATGAAACAATGCGGAAAGATGAAAGATGAAAGAATGCGGAAAGATGAAAGATGAAACAATGCGGAAAGATGAAAGATGAAACAATGCGGAAAGATGAAAGATGAAAGAATGCGGAAAGATGAAAGATGAAAGAATGCGGAAGATGAAAGATGAAACAATGCGGAAAGATGAAACAATGCGGAAAGATGAAACAATGCGGAAAGATGAAACAATGCGGAAAGATGAAACAATGCGGAAAGATGAAACAATGCGGAAAGATGAAACAATGCGGAAAGATGAAACAATGCGGAAAGATGAAAGATGAAAGAATGCGAAAGATGAAAGATGAAACAATGCGGAAAGATGAAAGATGAAAGAATGCGAAAGATGAAAGATGAAACAATGCGGAAAGATGAAACAATGCGGAAAGATGAAAGATGAAACAATGCGGAAAGATGAAAGATGAAAAAATGCGGAAAGATGAAAGATGAAACAATGCGGAAAGATGAAAGATGAAACAATGCGGAAAGATGAAAGATGAAACAATGCGGAAAGATGAAAGATGAAACAATGCGGAAAGATGAAAGATGATACAATGCGGAAAGATGAAAGATGAAAAAATGCGGAAAGATGAAAGATGAAACAATGCGGAAAGATGAAAGATGAAAGAATGCGGAAAGATGAAAGATGAAACAATGCGGAAAGATGAAAGATGAAACAATGCGGAAAGATGAAAGATGAAAGAATGCGGAAAGATGAAAGATGAAAGAATGCGGAAGATGAAAGATGAAACAATGCGGAAAGATGAAACAATGCGGAAAGATGAAAGATGAAAGAATGCGAAAGATGAAAGATGAAACAATGCGGAAAGATGAAAGATGAAACAATGCGGAAAGATGAAAGATGAAACAATGCGGAAAGATGAAACATGAAAAAATGCGGAAAGATGAAAGATGAAACAATGCGGAAAGATGAAAGATGAAAAAATGCGGAAAGATGAAAGATGAAACAATGCGGAAAGATGAAAGATGAAAGAATGCGGAAGACGAAAGATGAAACAATGCGGAAAGATGAAACAATGCGGAAAGATGAAACAATGCGGAAAGATGAAACAATGCGGAAAGATGAAACAATGCGGAAAGATGAAACAATGCGGAAAGATGAAACAATGCGGAAAGATGAAAGATGAAACAATGCGGAAAGATGAAAGATGAAACAATGCGGAAAGATGAAAGATGAAACAATGCGGAAAGATGAATGATGAAACAATGCGGAAAGATGAAAGATGAAACAATGCGGAAAGATGAAAGATGAAACAATTCGGAAAGATGAAAGATGAAACAATGCGGAAAGGTGAAAGATGAAACAATGCGGAAAGATGAAAGATGAAACAATGCGGAAAGATGAAAGATGAAAAAATGCGGAAAGATGAAAGATGAAACAATGCGGAAAGATGAAAGATGAAAGAATGCGGAAAGATGAAAGATGAAACAATGCGGAAAGATGAAAGATGAAAGAATGCGGAAGATGAAAGATGAAACAATGCGGAAAGATGAAACAATGCGGAAAGATGAAACAATGCGGAAAGATGAAAGATGAAACAATGCGGAAAGATGAAAGATGAAAGAATGCGGAAAGATGAAAGATGGAACAATGCGGAAAGATGAAAGATGAAACAATGCGGAAAGATGAATGATGAAAAAATGCGGAAAGATGAAAGATGAAACAATGCGGAAAGATGAAAGATGAAAGAATGCGGAAGATGAAAGATGAAACAATGCGGAAAGATGAAACAATGCGGAAAGATGAAACAATGCGGAAAGATGAAACAATGCCGAAAGATGAAACAATGCGGAAAGATGAAACAATGCGGAAAGATGAAACAATGCGGAAAGATGAAACAATGCGGAAAGATGAAACAATGCGGAAAGATGAAACAATGCGGAAAGATGAAACAATGCGGAAAGATGAAACAATGCGGAAAGATGAAACAATGCGGAAAGATGAAACAATGCGGAAAGATGAAACAATGCGGAAAGATGAAACAATGCGGAAAGATGAAACAATGCGGAAAGATGAAAGATGAAAGAATGCGGAAAGATGAAAGATGAAACAATGCGGAAAGATGAAAGATGAAACAATGCGGAAAGATGAAAGGTGAAAAAATGCGGAAAGATGAAAGATGAAAGAATGCGGAAAGATGAAAGATGAAACAATGCGGAAAGATGAAACAATGCGGAAAGATGAAAGATGAAACAATGCGGATTGATAAAAGATGAAAAAATGCGGAAAGATGAAAGATGAAACAATGCGGAAAGATGAAAGATGAAAGAATGCGGAAGATGAAAGATGTAACAATGCGGAAAGATGAAAGATGAAACATTGAGGAAAGATGAAAGATGAAACAATGCGGAAAGATGAAAGATGAAAGAATGCGGAAAGATGAAAGATGAAACAATGCGGAAAGATGAAAGATGAAACAATGCGGAAAGATGAAAGATGAAACAATGCGGAAAGATGAAAGATGAAAGAATGCGGAAAGATGAAAGATGAAACAATGCGGAAAGATGAAAGATGTAACAATGCGGAAAGATGAAAGATGAAACAATGCGGAAAGATGAATGATGAAACATTGCGGAAAGATGAAAGATGAAACAATGCGGAAAGATGAAACAATGCGGAAAGATGAAACAATGCGGAAAGATGAAACAATGCGGAAAGATGAAACAATGCGGAAAGATGAAACAATGCGGAAAGATGAAACAATGCGGAAAGATGAAACAATGCGGAAAGATGAAACAATGCGGAAAGATGAAACAATGCGGAAAGATGAAACAATGCGGAAAGATGAAACAATGCGGAAAGATGAAACAATGCGGAAAGATGAAACAATGCGGAAAGATGAAACAATGCGGAAAGATGAAACAATGCGGAAAGATGAAACAATGCGGAAAGATGAAACAATGCGGAAAGATGAAACAATGCGGAAAGATGAAACAATGCGGAAAGATGAAACAATGCGGAAAGATGAAACAATGCGGAAAGATGAAACAATGCGGAAAGATGAAACAATGCGGAAAGATGAAACAATGCGGAAAGATGAAACAATGCGGAAAGATGAAACAATGCGGAAAGATGAAAGATGAAACAATGCGGAAAGATGAAAGATGAAAGAATGCGGAAAGATGAAAGATGAAACAATGCGGAAAGATGAAAGATGAAACAATGCGGAAAGATGAAACAATGCGGAAATATGAAAGATGAAACAATGCGGAAAGATGAAAGATGAAAAAATGCGGAAAGATGAAAGATGAAACAATGCGGAAAGATGAAAGATGAAAAAATGCGGAAAGATGAAAGATGAAACAATGCGGAAAGATGAAAGATGAAACAATGCGGAAAGATGAAAGATGAAACAATGCGGAAAGATGAAAGATGAAACAATGCGGAAAGATGAATGATGAAACAATGCGGAAAGATGAAACAATGCGGAAAGATGAAACAATGCGGAAAGATGAAAGATGAAACAATGCGGAAAGATGAAAGATGAAACATTGCGGAAAGATGAAAGATGAAACAATGCGGACAGATGAAACAATGCGGAAAGATGAAACAATGCGGAAAGATGAAACAATGCGGAAAGATGAAACAATGCGGAAAGATGAAACAATGCGGAAAGATGAAACAATGCGGAAAGATGAAACAATGCGGAAAGATGAAACAATGCGGAAAGATGAAACAATGCGGAAAGATGAAAAAATGCGGAAAGATGAAAGATGAAACAATGCGGAAAGATGAAACAATGCGGAAAGATGAAAGATGAAAGAATGCGAAAGATGAAAGATGAAACAATGCGGAAAGATGAAAGATGAAACAATGCGGAAAGATGAAAGATGAAAGAATGCGGAAAGATGAAAGATGAAACAATGCGGAAAGATGAAAGATGAAACAATGCGGAAAGATGAAAGATGAAAGAATGCGGAAAGATGAAAGATGAAAGAATGCGGAAGATGAAAGATGAAACAATGCGGAAAGATTAAAGATGAAAGAATGCGGAAGATGAAAGATGAAACAATGCGGAAAGATGACAGATGAAACAATGCGGAAAGATGAAAGATGAAACAATGCGGAAAGATGAAACAATGCGGAAAGATGAAACAATGCGGAAAGATGAAACAATGCGGAAAGATGAAACAATGCGGAAAGATGAAACAATGCGGAAAGATGAAAGATGAAACAATGCGGAAAGATGAAAGATGAAAAAATGCGGAAAGATGAAAGATGAAACAATGCGGAAAGATGAAAGATGAAACAATGCGGAAAGATGAAAGATGAAACAATGCGGAAAGATGAAAGATGAAACAATGCGGAAAGATGAAAGATGATACAATGCGGAAAGATGAAAGATGAAAAAATGCGGAAAGATGAAAGATGAAACAATGCGGAAAGATGAAAGATGAAAGAATGCGGAAAGATGAAAGATGAAACAATGCGGAAAGATGAAAGATGAAACAATGCGGAAAGATGAAAGATGAAAGAATGCGGAAAGATGAAAGATGAAAGAATGCGGAAGATGAAAGATGAAACAATGCGGAAAGATGAAACAATGCGGAAAGATGAAACAATGCGGAAAGATGAAAGATGAAAGAATGCGAAAGATGAAAGATGAAACAATGCGGAAAGATGAAACAATGCGGAAAGATGAAAGATGAAACAATGCGGAAAGATGAAAGATGAAAAAATGCGGAAAGATGAAAGATGAAACAATGCGGAAAGATGAAAGATGAAACAATGCGGAAAGATGAAAGATGAAACAATGCGGAAAGATGAAAGATGAAACAATGCGGAAAGATGAAAGATGATACAATGCGGAAAGATGAAAGATGAAAAAATGCGGAAAGATGAAAGATGAAACAATGCGGAAAGATGAAAGATGAAAGAATGCGGAAAGATGAAAGATGAAACAATGCGGAAAGATGAAAGATGAAACAATGCGGAAAGATGAAAGATGAAAGAATGCGGAAAGATGAAAGATGAAAGAATGCGGAAGATGAAAGATGAAACAATGCGGAAAGATGAAACAATGCGGAAAGATGAAAGATGAAAGAATGCGAAAGATGAAAGATGAAACAATGCGGAAAGATGAAAGATGAAACAATGCGGAAAGATGAAAGATGAAACAATGCGGAAAGATGAAAGATGAAAAAATGCGGAAAGATGAAAGATGAAACAATGCGGAAAGATGAAAGATGAAAAAATGCGGAAAGATGAAAGATGAAACAATGCGGAAAGATGAAAGATGAAAGAATGCGGAAGACGAAAGATGAAACAATGCGGAAAGATGAAACAATGCGGAAAGATGAAACAATGCGGAAAGATGAAACAATGCGGAAAGATGAAACAATGCGGAAAGATGAAACAATGCGGAAAGATGAAACAATGCGGAAAGATGAAACAATGCGGAAAGATGAAACAATGCGGAAAGATGAAAGATGAAACAATGCGGAAAGATGAAAGATGAAACAATGCGGAAAGATGAAAGATGAAACAATGCGGAAAGATGAATGATGAAACAATGCGGAAAGATGAAAGATGAAACAATGCGGAAAGATGAAAGATGAAACAATTCGGAAAGATGAAAGATGAAACAATGCGGAAAGATGAAAGATGAAACAATGCGGAAAGATGAAAGATGAAACAATGCGGAAAGATGAAAGATGAAAAAATGCGGAAAGATGAAAGATGAAACAATGCGGAAAGATGAAAGATGAAAGAATGCGGAAAGATGAAAGATGAAACAATGCGGAAAGATGAAAGATGAAAGAATGCGGAAGATGAAAGATGAAACAATGCGGAAAGATGAAACAATGCGGAAAGATGAAAGATGAAACAATGCGGAAAGATGAAAGATGAAACAATGCGGAAAGATGAAAATGAAACAATGCGGAAAGATGAAAGATGAAACAATGCGGAAAGATGAAAGATGAAACAATGCGGAAAGATGAATGATGAAAAAATGCGGAAAGATGAAAGATGAAACAATGCGGAAAGATGAAAGATGAAAGAATGCGGAAGATGAAAGATGAAACAATGCGGAAAGATGAAACAATGCGGAAAGATGAAACAATGCGGAAAGATGAAACAATGCCGAAAGATGAAACAATGCGGAAAGATGAAACAATGCGGAAAGATGAAACAATGCGGAAAGATGAAACAATGCGGAAAGATGAAACAATGCGGAAAGATGAAACAATGCGGAAAGATGAAACAATGCGGAAAGATGAAACAATGCTAAAAGATGAAACAATGCGGAAAGAAGAAACAATGCGGAAAGATGAAACAATGCGGAAAGATGAAACAATGCGGAAAGATGAAACAATGCGGAAAGATGAAACAATGCGGAAAGATGAAACAATGCGGAAAGATGAAAGATGAAAGAATGCGGAAAGATGAAAGATGAAACAATGCGGAAAGATGAAAGATGAAACAATGCGGAAAGATGAAAGGTGAAAAAATGCGGAAAGATGAAAGATGAAAGAATGCGGAAAGATGAAAGATGAAACAATGCGGAAAGATGAAACAATGCGGAAAGATGAAAGATGAAACAATGCGGATTGATAAAAGATGAAAAAATGCGGAAAGATGAAAGATGAAACAATGCGGAAAGATGAAAGATGAAAGAATGCGGAAGATGAAAGATGTAACAATGCGGAAAGATGAAAGATGAAACATTGAGGAAAGATGAAAGATGAAACAATGCGGAAAGATGAAAGATGAAAGAATGCGGAAAGATGAAAGATGAAACAATGCGGAAAGATGAAAGATGAAACAATGCGGAAAGATGAAAGATGAAACAATGCGGAAAGATGAAAGATGAAAGAATGCGGAAAGATGAAAGATGAAACAATGCGGAAAGATGAAACATGAAACAATGCGGAAAGATGAAAGATGAAACAATGCGGAAAGATGAATGATGAAACATTGCGGAAAGATGAAAGATGAAACAATGCGGAAAGATGAAACAATGCGGAAAGATGAAACAATGCGGAAAGATGAAACAATGCGGAAAGATGAAACAATGCGGAAAGATGAAACAATGCGGAAAGATGAAACAATGCGGAAAGATGAAACAATGCGGAAAGATGAAACAATGCGGAAAGATGAAACAATGCGGAAAGATGAAACAATGCGGAAAGATGAAACAATGCGGAAAGATGAAACAATGCGGAAAGATGAAAGATGAAACAATGCGGAAAGATGAAACAATGCGGAAAGATGAAAGATGAAACAATGCGGAAAGATGAAAGATGAAAAAATGCGGAAAGATGAAAGATGAAACAATGCGGAAAGATGAAAGATGAAACAATGCGGAAAGATGAAAGATGAAACAATGCGGAAAGATGAAAGATGAAACAATGCGGAAAGGTGAAAGATGAAACAATGCGGAAAGATGAAAGATGAAACAATGCGGAAAGATGAAAGATGAAACAATGCGGAAAGATGAAACAATGCGGAAAGATGAAACAATGCGGAAAGATGAAACAATGCGGAAAGATGAAAGATGAAACATTGCGGAAAGATGAAAGATGAAAAAATGCGGAAAGATGAAAGATGAAACAATGCGGAAAGATGAAAGATGAAAAAATGCGGAAAGATGAAAGATGAAACAATGCGGAAAGATGAAAGATGAAACAATGCGGAAAGATGAAAGATGAAACAATGCGGAAAGATGAAAGATGAAACAATGCGGAAAGATGAAAGATGAAACAATGCGGAAAGATGAAAGATGAAACAATGCGGGAAGATGAAACAATGCGGAAAGATGAAACAATGCGGAAAGATGAAACAATGCGGAAAGATGAAACAATGCGGAAAGATGAAACAATGCGGAAAGATGAAACAATGCGGAAAGATGAAACAATGCGGAAAGATGAAACAATGCGGAAAGATGAAACAATGCGGAAAGATGAAACAATGCGGAAAGATGAAACAATGCGGAAAGATGAAACAATGCGGAAAGATGAAACAATGCGGAAAGATGAAACAATGCGGAAAGATGAAACAATGCGGAAAGATGAAACAATGCGGAAAGATGAAACAATGCGGAAAGATGAAACAATGCGGAAAGATGAAACAATGCGGAAAGATGAAACAATGCGGAAAGATGAAAGATGAAACAATGCGGAAAGATGAAAGATGAAACAATGCGGAAAGATGAAAGATGAAACAATGCGGAAAGATGAAAGGTGAAAAAATGCGGAAAGATGAAAGATGAAAGAATGCGGAAAGATGAAAGATGAAACAATGCGGAAAGATGAAAGATGAAACAATGCGGAAAGATGAAACAATGCGGAAAGATGAAAGATGAAACAATGCGGAAAGATGAAAGATGAAAAAATGCGGAAAGATGAAAGATGAAACAATGCGGAAAGATGAAAGATGAAAGAATGCGGAAGATGAAAGATGAAACAATGCGGAAAGATGAAAGATGAAACATTGCGGAAAGATGAAAGATGAAACAATGCGGAAAGATGAAAGATGAAAGAATGCGGAAAGATGAAAGATGAAACAATGCGGAAAGATGAAACAATGCGGAAAGATGAAACAATGCGGAAAGATGAAACAATGCGGAAAGATGAAAGATGAAACAATGCGGAAAGATGAAAGATGAAAAAATGCGGAAAGATGAAAGATGAAACAATGCGGAAAGATGAAAGATGAAACAATGCGGAAAGATGAAAGATGAAACAATGCGGAAAGATGAAACAATGCGGAAATATGAAAGATGAAACAATGCGGAAAGATGAAAGATGAAAAAATGCGGAAAGATGAAAGATGAAACAATGCGGAAAGATGAAAGATGAAAAAATGCGGAAAGATGAAAGATGAAACAATGCGGAAAGATGAAACAATGCGGAAAGATGAAACAATGCGGAAAGATGAAACAATGCGGAAAGATGAAACAATGCGGAAAGATGAAACAATGCGGAAAGATGAAACAATGCGGAAAGATGAAACAATGCGGAAAGATGAAACAATGCGGAAAGATGAAACGATGCGGAAAGATGAAACAATGCGGAAAGATGAAACAATGCCGAAAGATGAAACAATGCGGAAAGATGAAACAATGCGGAAAGATGAAACAATGCGGAAAGATGAAACAATGCGGAAAGATGAAACAATGCGGAAAGATGAAACAATGCGGAAAGATGAAACAATGCGGAAAGATGAAAGATGAAACAATGCGGAAAGATGAAAGATGAAAGAATGCGGAAAGATGAAAGATGAAACAATGCGGAAAGATGAAAGATGAAACAATGCGGAAAGATGAAACAATGCGGAAATATGAAAGATGAAACAATGCGGAAAGATGAAAGATGAAAAAATGCGGAAAGATGAAAGATGAAACAATGCGGAAAGATGAAAGATGAAAAAATGCGGAAAGATGAAAGATGAAACAATGCGGAAAGATGAAAGATGAAAGAATGCGGAAGATGAAAGATGAAACAATGCGGAAAGATGACAGATGAAACAATGCGGAAAGATGAAAGATGAAACAATGCGAAAAGATGAAACAATGCGGAAAGATGAAACAATGCGGAAAGATGAAACAATGCGGAAAGATGAAACAATGCGGAAAGATGAAACAATGCGGAAAGATGAAAGATGAAACAATGCGGAAAGATGAAAGATGAAAAAATGCGGAAAGATGAAAGATGAAACAATGCGGAAAGATGAAAGATGAAACAATGCGGAAAGATGAAAGATGAAACAATGCGGAAAGATGAAAGATGAAACAATGCGGAAAGATGAAAGATGAAACAATGCGGAAAGATGAAAGATGAAAAAATGCGGAAAGATGAAAGATGAAACAATGCGGAAAGATGAAAGATGAAAGAATGCGGAAAGATGAAAGATGAAACAATGCGGAAAGATGAAAGATGAAACAATGCGGAAAGATGAAAGATGAAAGAATGCGGAAAGATGAAAGATGAAAGAATGCGGAAGATGAAAGATGAAACAATGCGGAAAGATGAAACAATGCGGAAAGATGAAAGATGAAACAATGCGGAAAGATGAAAGATGAAACAATGCGGAAAGATGAAAGATGAAACAATGCGGAAAGATGAAAGATGAAAGAATGCGGAAAGATGAAAGATGAAACAATGCGGAAAGATGGAAGATGAAACAATGCGGAAAGATGAAAGATGAAACAATGCGGAAAGCTGAAAGATGAAACAATGCGGAAAGATGAAAGATGAAACAATGCGGAAAGATGAAAGATGAAACAATGCGGAAAGATGAAACAATGCGGAAAGATGAAACAATGCGGAAAGATGAAACAATGCGGAAAGATGAAAGATGAAACAATGCGGAAAGATGAAACAATGCGGAAAGATGAAAGATGAAACAATGCGGAAAGATGAAAGATGAAAAAATGCGGAAAGATGAAAGATGAAACAATGCGGAAAGATGAAAGATGAAACAATGCGGAAAGATGAAAGATGAAACAATGCGGAAAGATGAAAGATGAAACAATGCGGAAAGGTGAAAGATGAAACAATGCGGAAAGATGAAAGATGAAACAATGCGGAAAGATGAAAGATGAAACAATGCGGAAAGATGAAACAATGCGGAAAGATGAAACAATGCGGAAAGATGAAACAATGCGGAAAGATGAAACAATGCGGAAAGATGAAACAATGCGGAAAGATGAAAGATGAAACAATGCGGAAAGATGAAAGATGAAAAAATGCGGAAAGATGAAAGATGAAACAATGCGGAAAGATGAAAGATGAAACAATGCGGAAAGATGAAAGATGAAACAATGCGGAAAGATGAAAGATGAAACAATGCGGAAAGATGAAAGATGAAACAATGCGGAAAGATGAAAGATGAAACAATGCGGGAAGATGAAACAATGCGGAAAGATGAAACAATGCGGAAAGATGAAACAATGCGGAAAGATGAAACAATGCGGAAAGATGAAACAATGCGGAAAGATGAAACAATGCGGAAAGATGAAACAATGCGGAAAGATGAAACAATGCGGAAAGATGAAACAATGCGGAAAGATGAAACAATGCGGAAAGATGAAACAATGCGGAAAGATGAAACAATGCGGAAAGATGAAACAATGCGGAAAGATGAAACAATGCGGAAAGATGAAACAATGCGGAAAGATGAAACAATGCGGAAAGATGAAACAATGCGGAAAGATGAAACAATGCGGAAAGATGAAAGATGAAACAATGCGGAAAGATGAAAGATGAAACAATGCGGAAAGATGAAAGATGAGACAATGCGGAAAGATGAAAGGTGAAAAAATGCGGAAAGATGAAAGATGAAAGAATGCGGAAAGATGAAAGATGAAACAATGCGGAAAGATGAAAGATGAAACAATGCGGAAAGATGAAACAATGCGGAAAGATGAAAGATGAAACAATGCGGAAAGATGAAAGATGAAAAAATGCGGAAAGATGAAAGATGAAACAATGCGGAAAGATGAAAGATGAAAGAATGCGGAAGATGAAAGATGAAACAATGCGGAAAGATGAAAGATGAAACATTGCGGAAAGATGAAAGATGAAACAATGCGGAAAGATGAAAGATGAAAGAATGCGGAAAGATGAAAGATGAAACAATGCGGAAAGATGAAACAATGCGGAAAGATGAAACAATGCGGAAAGATGAAACAATGCGGAAAGATGAAAGATGAAACAATGCGGAAAGATGAAAGATGAAAAAATGCGGAAAGATGAAAGATGAAACAATGCGGAAAGATGAAAGATGAAACAATGCGGAAAGATGAAAGATGAAACAATGCGGAAAGGTGAAAGATGAAACAATGCGGAAAGATGAAAGATGAAACAATGCGGAAAGATGAAAGATGAAACAATGCGGAAAGATGAAACAATGCGGAAAGATGAAACAATGCGGAAAGATGAAAGATGAAACAATGCGGAAAGATGAAAGATGAAAAAATGCGGAAAGATGAAAGATGAAACAATGCGGAAAGATGAAAGATGAAACAATGCGGAAAGATGAAAGATGAAACAATGCGGAAAGATGAAAGATGAAACAATGCGGAAAGATGAAAGATGAAACAATGCGGAAAGATGAAAGATGAAACAATGCGGGAAGATGAAACAATGCGGAAAGATGAAACAATGCGGAAAGATGAAACAATGCGGAAAGATGAAACAATGCGGAAAGATGAAACAATGCGGAAAGATGAAACAATGCGGAAAGATGAAACAATGCGGAAAGATGAAACAATGCGGAAAGATGAAACAATGCGGAAAGATGAAACAATGCGGAAAGATGAAACAATGCGGAAAGATGAAACAATGCGGAAAGATGAAACAATGCGGAAAGATGAAACAATGCGGAAAGATGAAACAATGCGGAAAGATGAAACAATGCGGAAAGATGAAACAATGCGGAAAGATGAAACAATGCGGAAAGATGAAACAATGCGGAAAGATGAAACAATGCGGAAAGATGAAAGATGAAACAATGCGGAAAGATGAAAGATGAAACAATGCGGAAAGATGAAAGATGAAACAATGCGGAAAGATGAAAGGTGAAAAAATGCGGAAAGATGAAAGATGAAAGAATGCGGAAAGATGAAAGATGAAACAATGCGGAAAGATGAAAGATGAAACAATGCGGAAAGATGAAACAATGCGGAAAGATGAAAGATGAAACAATGCGGAAAGATGAAAGATGAAAAAATGCGGAAAGATGAAAGATGAAACAATGCGGAAAGATGAAAGATGAAAGAATGCGGAAGATGAAAGATGAAACAATGCGGAAAGATGAAAGATGAAACATTGCGGAAAGATGAAAGATGAAACAATGCGGAAAGATGAAAGATGAAACAATGCGGAAAGATGAAAGATGAAAGAATGCGGAAAGATGAAAGATGAAACAATGCGGAAAGATGAAAGATGAAAAAATGCGGAAAGATGAAAGATGAAACAATGCGGAAAGATGAAAGATGAAACAATGCGGAAAGATGAAAGGTGAAAAAATGCGGAAAGATGAAAGATGAAAGAATGCGGAAAGATGAAAGATGAAACAATGCGGAAAGATGAAAGATGAAACAATGCGGAAAGATGAAACAATGCGGAAAGATGAAACAATGCGGAAAGATGAAACAATGCGGAAAGATGAAACAATGCGGAAAGATGAAAGATGAAACAATGCGGAAAGATGAAACAATGCGGAAAGATGAAACAATGCGGAAAGATGAAACAATGCGGAAAGATGAAACAATGCGGAAAGATGAAACAATGCGGAAAGATGAAACAATGCGGAAAGATGAAACAATGCGGAAAGATGAAACAATGCGGAAAGATGAAACAATGCGGAAAGATGAAACAATGCGGAAAGATGAAACAATGCGGAAAGATGAAACAATGCGGAAAGATGAAACAATGCGGAAAGATGAAACAATGCGGAAAGATGAAACAATGCGGAAAGATGAAACAATGCGGAAAGATGAAACAATGCGGAAAGATGAAACAATGCGGAAAGATGAAACAATGCGGAAAGATGAAACAAGGCAGAAAGATGAAACAATGCGGAAAGATGAAACAATGCGGAAAGATGAAACAATGCGGAAAGATGAAACAATGCGGAAAGATGAAACAATGCGGAAAGATGAAACAATGCGGAAAGATGAAAGATGAAACAATGCGGAAAGATGAAAGATGAAAAAATGCGGAAAGATGAAAGATGAAACAATGCGGAAAGATGAAACAATGCGGAAAGATGAAACAATGCGGAAAGATGAAACAATGCGGAAAGATGAAACAATGCGGAAAGATGAAAGATGAAACAATGCGGAAAGATGAAAGATGAAAAAATGCGGAAAGATGAAAGATGAAACAATGCGGAAAGATGAAAGATGAAAGAATGCGGAAGATGTAAGATGAAACAATGCGGAAAGATGAAACAATGCGGAAAGATGAAACAATGCGGAAAGATGAAACAACGCGGAAAGATGAAACAATGCGGAAAGATGAAACAATGCGGAAAGATGAAACAATGCGGAAAGATGAAACAATGCGGAAAGATGAAACAATGCGGAAAGATGAAACAATGCGGAAAGATGAAACAATGCGGAAAGATGAAACAATGCGGAAAGATGAAAGATGAAACAATGCGGAAAGATGAAAGATGAAAAAATGCGGAAAGATGAAAGATGAAAGAATGCGGAAAGATGAAAGATGAAACAATGCGGAAAGATGAAAGATGAAACAATGCGGAAGGATGAAAGATGAAAGAATGCGGAAAGATGAAAGATGAAACAATGCGGAAAGATGAAAGATGAAACAATGCGGAAAGATGAAACAATGCGGAAAGATGAAAGATGAAACAATGCGGAAAGATGAAAGATGAAACAATGCGGAAAGATGAAAGATGAAAGAATGCGGAAGATGAAAGATGAAACAATGCGGAAAGATGAAACAATGCGGAAAGATGAAAGATGAAACAATGCGGAAAGATGAAAGATGAAACAATGCGGAAAGATGAAAGATGAAACAATGCGGAAAGATGAAAGATGAAACAATGCGGAAAGATGAAAGATGAAACAATGCGGAAAGATGAAAGATGAAACAATGCGGAAAGATGAAACAATGCGGAAAGATGAAACAATGCGGAAAGATGAAACAATGCGGAAAGATGAAACAATGCGGAAAGATGAAACAATGCGGAAAGATGAAACAATGCGGAAAGATGAAACAATGCGGAAAGATGAAACAATGCGAAAAGATGAAACAATGCGGAAAGATGAAACAATGCGGAAAGATGAAACAATGCGGAAAGATGAAACAATGCGGAAAGATGAAACAATGCGGAAAGATGAAACAATGCGGAAAGATGAAACAATGCGGAAAGATGAAACAATGCGGAAAGATGAAACAATGCGGAAAGATGAAACAATGCGGAAAGATGAAACAATGCGGAAAGATTAAACAATGCGGAAAGATGAAACAATGCGGAAAGATGAAAGATGAAACAATGCGGAAAGATGAAAGATGAAACAATGCGGAAAGATGAAAGATGAAACAATGCGGAAAGATGAAAGGTGAAAAAATGCGGAAAGATGAAAGATGAAAGAATGCGGAAAGATGAAAGATGAAACAATGCGGAAAGATGAAAGATGAAACAATGCGGAAAGATGAAACAATGCGGAAAGATGAAAGATGAAACAATGCGGAAAGATGAAAGATGAAAAAATGCGGAAAGATGAAAGATGAAACAATGCGGAAAGATGAAAGATGAAAGAATGAGGAAGATGAAAGATGAAACAATGCGGAAAGATGAAAGATGAAACAATGCGGAAAGATGAAACAATGCGGAAAGATGAAAGATGAAACAATGCGGAAAGATGAAACAATGCGGAAAGATGAAACAATGCGGAAAGATGAAACAATGCGGAAAGATGAAACAATGCGGAAAGATGAAACAATGCGGAAAGATGAAACAATGCGGAAAGATGAAACAATGCGGAAAGATGAAACAATGCGGAAAGATGAAACAATGCGGAAAGATGAAACAATGCGGAAAGATGAAACAATGCGGAAAGATGAAACAATGCGGAAAGATGAAACAATGCGGAAAGATGAAACAATGCGGAAAGATGAAACAATGCGGAAAGATGAAACAATGCGGAAAGATGAAACAATGCGGAAAGATGAAACAATGCGGAAAGATGAAACAATGCGGAAAGATGAAACAATGCGGAAAGATGAAACAATGCGGAAAGATGAAACAATGCGGAAAGATGAAACAATGCGGAAAGATGAAACAATGCGGAAAGATGAAACAATGCGGAAAGATGAAACAATGCGGAAAGATGAAACAATGCGGAAAGATGAAACAATGCGGAAAGATGAAACAATGCGGAAAGATGAAACAATGCGGAAAGATGAAACAATGCGGAAAGATGAAACAATGCGGAAAGATGAAACAATGCGGAAAGATGAAACAATGCGGAAAGATGAAACAATGCGGAAAGATGAAACAATGCGGAAAGATGAAAGATGAAACAATGCGGAAAGATGAAAGATGAAACAATGCGGAAAGATGAAACAATGCGGAAAGATGAAACAATGCGGAAAGATGAAACAATGCGGAAAGATGAAACAATGCGGAAAGATGAAACAATGTGGAAAGATGAAAGATGAAACAATGCGGAAAGATGAAAGATGAAACAATGCGGAAAGATGAAAGATGAAACAATGCGGAAAGATGAAACAATGCGGAAAGATGAAAGATGAAACAATGCGGAAAGATGAAAGATGAAACAATGCGGAAAGATGAAAGATGAAAGAATGCGGAAGATGAAAGATGAAACAATGCGGAAAGATGAAACAATGCGGAAAGATGAAAGATGAAACAATGCGGAAAGATGAAAGATGAAACAATGCGGAAAGATGAAAGATGAAACAATGCGGAAAGATGAAAGATGAAACAATGCGGAAAGATGAAAGATGAAACAATGCGGAAAGATGAAAGATGAAACAATGCGGAAAGATGAAAGATGAAACAATGCGGAAAGATGAAACAATGCGGAAAGATGAAACAATGCGGAAAGATGAAACAATGCGGAAAGATGAAACAATGCGGAAAGATGAAACAATGCGGAAAGATGAAACAATGCGGAAAGATGAAACAATGCGGAAAGATGAAACAATGCGGAAAGATGAAACAATGCGAAAAGATGAAACAATGCGGAAAGATGAAACAATGCGGAAAGATGAAACAATGCGGAAAGATGAAACAATGCGGAAAGATGAAACAATGCGGAAAGATGAAACAATGCGGAAAGATGAAACAATGCGGAAAGATGAAACAATGCGGAAAGATGAAACAATGCGGAAAGATGAAACAATGCGGAAAGATGAAACAATGCGGAAAGATTAAACAATGCGGAAAGATGAAACAATGCGGAAAGATGAAAGATGAAACAATGCGGAAAGATGAAAGATGAAACAATGCGGAAAGATGAAAGATGAAACAATGCGGAAAGATGAAAGGTGAAAAAATGCGGAAAGATGAAAGATGAAAGAATGCGGAAAGATGAAAGATGAAACAATGCGGAAAGATGAAAGATGAAACAATGCGGAAAGATGAAACAATGCGGAAAGATGAAAGATGAAACAATGCGGAAAGATGAAAGATGAAAAAATGCGGAAAGATGAAAGATGAAACAATGCGGAAAGATGAAAGATGAAAGAATGCGGAAGATGAAAGATGAAACAATGCGGAAAGATGAAAGATGAAACAATGCGGAAAGATGAAACAATGCGGAAAGATGAAAGATGAAACAATGCGGAAAGATGAAACAATGCGGAAAGATGAAACAATGCGGAAAGATGAAACAATGCGGAAAGATGAAACAATGCGGAAAGATGAAACAATGCGGAAAGATGAAACAATGCGGAAAGATGAAACAATGCGGAAAGATGAAACAATGCGGAAAGATGAAACAATGCGGAAAGATGAAACAATGCGGAAAGATGAAACAATGCGGAAAGATGAAACAATGCGGAAAGATGAAACAATGCGGAAAGATGAAACAATGCGGAAAGATGAAACAATGCGGAAAGATGAAACAATGCGGAAAGATGAAACAATGCGGAAAGATGAAACAATGCGGAAAGATGAAACAATGCGGAAAGATGAAACAATGCGGAAAGATGAAACAATGCGGAAAGATGAAACAATGCGGAAAGATGAAACAATGCGGAAAGATGAAACAATGCGGAAAGATGAAACAATGCGGAAAGATGAAACAATGCGGAAAGATGAAACAATGCGGAAAGATGAAACAATGCGGAAAGATGAAACAATGCGGAAAGATGAAACAATGCGGAAAGATGAAACAATGCGGAAAGATGAAACAATGCGGAAAGATGAAACAATGCGGAAAGATGAAAGATGAAACAATGCGGAAAGATGAAAGATGAAACAATGCGGAAAGATGAAACAATGCGGAAAGATGAAACAATGCGGAAAGATGAAACAATGCGGAAAGATGAAACAATGCGGAAAGATGAAACAATGTGGAAAGATGAAACAATGCGGAAAGATGAAACAATGCGGAAAGATGAAACAATGCGGAAAGATGAAAGATGAAACAATGCGGAAAGATGAAAGATGAAAGAATGCGGAAGATGAAAGATGAAACAATGCGGAAAGATGAAAGATGAAACAATGCGGAAAGATGAAAAATGAAACAATGCGGAAAGATGAAAGATGAAACAATTCGGAAAGATGAAAGATGAAACAATGCGGAAAGATGAAAGATGAAACAATGCGGAAAGATGAAAGATGAAACAATGCGGAAAGATGAAAGATGAAAAAATGCGGAAAGATGAAAGATGAAACAATGCGGAAAGATGAAAGATGAAAGAATGCGGAAAGATGAAAGATGAAACAATGCGGAAAGATGGAAGATAAAACAATGCGGAAAGATGAAAGATGAAACAATGCGGAAAGATGAAAGATGAAACAATGCGGAAAGATGAAAGATGAAACAATGCGGAAAGATGAAACAATGCGGAAAGATGAAACAATGCGGAAAGATGAAACAATGCGGAAAGATGAAACAATGCGGAAAGATGAAACAATGTGGAAAGATGAAACAATGCGGAAAGATGAAACAATGCGGAAAGATGAAACAATGCGGAAAGATGAAAGATGAAACAATGCGGAAAGATGAAAGATGAAAAAATGCGGAAAGATGAAAGATGAAAGAATGCGGAAAGATGAAAGATGAAACAATGCGGAAAGATGAAAGATGAAAAAATGCGGAAAGATGAAAGATGAAACAATGCGGAAAGATGAAAGATGAAACAATGCGGAAAGATGAAAGGTGAAAAAATGCGGAAAGATGAAAGATGAAAGAATGCGGAAAGATGAAAGATGAAACAATGCGGAAAGATGAAAGATGAAACAATGCGGAAAGATGAAACAATGCGGAAAGATGAAACAATGCGGAAAGATGAAAGATGAAACAATGCGGAAAGATGAAACAATGCGGAAAGATGAAACAATGCGGAAAGATGAAACAATGCGGAAAGATGAAACAATGCGGAAAGATGAAACAATGCGGAAAGATGAAACAATGCGGAAAGATGAAACAATGCGGAAAGATGAAACAATGCGGAAAGATGAAACAATGCGGAAAGATGAAACAATGCGGAAAGATGAAACAATGCGGAAAGATGAAACAATGCGGAAAGATGAAACAATGCGGAAAGATGAAACAATGCGGAAAGATGAAACAATGCGGAAAGATGAAACAATGCGGAAAGATGAAACAATGCGGAAAGATGAAACAATGCGGAAAGATGAAACAATGCGGAAAGATGAAACAAGGCAGAAAGATGAAACAATGCGGAAAGATGAAACAATGCGGAAAGATGAAACAATGCGGAAAGATGAAACAATGCGGAAAGATGAAACAATGCGGAAAGATGAAACAATGCGGAAAGATGAAAGATGAAACAATGCGGAAAGATGAAAGATGAAAAAATGCGGAAAGATGAAAGATGAAACAATGCGGAAAGATGAAACAATGCGGAAAGATGAAACAATGCGGAAAGATGAAAGATGAAACAATGCGGAAAGATGAAAGATGAAAAAATGCGGAAAGATGAAAGATGAAACAATGCGGAAAGATGAAAGATGAAAGAATGCGGAAGATGTAAGATGAAACAATGCGGAAAGATGAAACAATGCGGAAAGATGAAACAATGCGGAAAGATGAAACAACGCGGAAAGATGAAACAATGCGGAAAGATGAAACAATGCGGAAAGATGAAACAATGCGGAAAGATGAAACAATGCGGAAAGATGAAACAATGCGGAAAGATGAAACAATGCGGAAAGATGAAACAATGCGGAAAGATGAAACAATGCGGAAAGATGAAAGATGAAACAATGCGGAAAGATGAAAGATGAAAAAATGCGGAAAGATGAAAGATGAAAGAATGCGGAAAGATGAAAGATGAAACAATGCGGAAAGATGAAAGATGAAACAATGCGGAAGGATGAAAGATGAAAGAATGCGGAAAGATGAAAGATGAAACAATGCGGAAAGATGAAAGATGAAACAATGCGGAAAGATGAAACAATGCGGAAAGATGAAAGATGAAACAATGCGGAAAGATGAAAGATGAAACAATGCGGAAAGATGAAAGATGAAAGAATGCGGAAGATGAAAGATGAAACAATGCGGAAAGATGAAACAATGCGGAAAGATGAAAGATGAAACAATGCGGAAAGATGAAAGATGAAACAATGCGGAAAGATGAAAGATGAAACAATGCGGAAAGATGAAAGATGAAACAATGCGGAAAGATGAAAGATGAATCAATGCGGAAAGATGAAAGATGAAACAATGCGGAAAGATGAAACAATGCGGAAAGATGAAACAATGCGGAAAGATGAAACAATGCGGAAAGATGAAACAATGCGGAAAGATGAAACAATGCGGAAAGATGAAACAATGCGGAAAGATGAAACAATGCGGAAAGATGAAACAATGCGGAAAGATGAAACAATGCGAAAAGATGAAACAATGCGGAAAGATGAAACAATGCGGAAAGATGAAACAATGCGGAAAGATGAAACAATGCGGAAAGATGAAACAATGCGGAAAGATGAAACAATGCGGAAAGATGAAACAATGCGGAAAGATGAAACAATGCGGAAAGATGAAACAATGCGGAAAGATGAAACAATGCGGAAAGATGAAACAATGCGGAAAGATTAAACAATGCGGAAAGATGAAACAATGCGGAAAGATGAAAGATGAAACAATGCGGAAAGATGAAAGATGAAACAATGCGGAAAGATGAAAGATGAAACAATGCGGAAAGATGAAAGGTGAAAAAATGCGGAAAGATGAAAGATGAAAGAATGCGGAAAGATGAAAGATGAAACAATGCGGAAAGATGAAAGATGAAACAATGCGGAAAGATGAAACAATGCGGAAAGATGAAAGATGAAACAATGCGGAAAGATGAAAGATGAAAAAATGCGGAAAGATGAAAGATGAAACAATGCGGAAAGATGAAAGATGAAAGAATGCGGAAGATGAAAGATGAAACAATGCGGAAAGATGAAAGATGAAACAATGTGGAAAGATGAAACAATGCGGAAAGATGAAAGATGAAACAATGCGGAAAGATGAAACAATGCGGAAAGATGAAACAATGCGGAAAGATGAAACAATGCGGAAAGATGAAACAATGCGGAAAGATGAAACAATGCGGAAAGATGAAACAATGCGGAAAGATGAAACAATGCGGAAAGATGAAACAATGCGGAAAGATGAAACAATGCGGAAAGATGAAACAATGCGGAAAGATGAAACAATGCGGAAAGATGAAACAATGCGGAAAGATGAAACAATGCGGAAAGATGAAACAATGCGGAAAGATGAAACAATGCGGAAAGATGAAACAATGCGGAAAGATGAAACAATGCGGAAAGATGAAACAATGCGGAAAGATGAAACAATGCGGAAAGATGAAACAATGCGGAAAGATGAAACAATGCGGAAAGATGAAACAATGCGGAAAGATGAAACAATGCGGAAAGATGAAACAATGCGGAAAGATGAAACAATGCGGAAAGATGAAACAATGCGGAAAGATGAAACAATGCGGAAAGATGAAACAATGCGGAAAGATGAAACAATGCGGAAAGATGAAACAATGCGGAAAGATGAAACAATGCGGAAAGATGAAACAATGCGGAAAGATGAAACAATGCGGAAAGATGAAACAATGCGGAAAGATGAAACAATGCGGAAAGATGAAACAATGCGGAAAGATGAAACAATGCGGAAAGATGAAACAATGCGGAAAGATGAAACAATGCGGAAAGATGAAACAATGCGGAAAGATGAAACAATGCGGAAAGATGAAACAATGCGGAAAGATGAAAGATGAAACAATGCGGAAAGATGAAAGATGAAACAATGCGGAAAGATGAAACAATGCGGAAAGATGAAACAATGCGGAAAGATGAAACAATGCGGAAAGATGAAACAATGCGGAAAGATGAAACAATGCGGAAAGATGAAACAATGTGGAAAGATGAAACAATGCGGAAAGATGAAACAATGCGGAAAGATGAAACAATGCGGAAAGATGAAAGATGAAACAATGCGGAAAGATGAAAGATGAAAGAATGCGGAAGATGAAAGATGAAACAATGCGGAAAGATGAAAGATGAAACAATGCGGAAAGATGAAAAATGAAACAATGCGGAAAGATGAAAGATGAAACAATTCGGAAAGATGAAAGATGAAACAATGCGGAAAGATGAAAGATGAAACAATGCGGAAAGATGAAAGATGAAACAATGCGGAAAGATGAAAGATGAAAAAATGCGGAAAGATGAAAGATGAAACAATGCGGAAAGATGAAAGATGAAAGAATGCGGAAAGATGAAAGATGAAACAATGCGGAAAGATGGAAGATAAAACAATGCGGAAAGATGAAAGATGAAACAATGCGGAAAGATGAAAGATGAAACAATGCGGAAAGATGAAAGATGAAACAATGCGGAAAGATGAAAGATGAAACAATGCGGAAAGATGAAAGATGAATCAATGCGGAAAGATGAAAGATGAAACAATGCGGAAAGATGAAACAATGCGGAAAGATGAAACAATGCGGAAAGATGAAACAATGCGGAAAGATGAAACAATGCGGAAAGATGAAACAATGCGGAAAGATGAAACAATGCGGAAAGATGAAACAATGCGGAAAGATGAAACAATGCGAAAAGATGAAACAATGCGGAAAGATGAAACAATGCGGAAAGATGAAACAATGCGGAAAGATGAAACAATGCGGAAAGATGAAACAATGCGGAAAGATGAAACAATGCGGAAAGATGAAACAATGCGGAAAGATGAAACAATGCGGAAAGATGAAACAATGCGGAAAGATGAAACAATGCGGAAAGATGAAACAATGCGGAAAGATTAAACAATGCGGAAAGATGAAACAATGCGGAAAGATGAAAGATGAAACAATGCGGAAAGATGAAAGATGAAACAATGCGGAAAGATGAAAGATGAAACAATGCGGAAAGATGAAAGGTGAAAAAATGCGGAAAGATGAAAGATGAAAGAATGCGGAAAGATGAAAGATGAAACAATGCGGAAAGATGAAAGATGAAACAATGCGGAAAGATGAAACAATGCGGAAAGATGAAAGATGAAACAATGCGGAAAGATGAAAGATGAAAAAATGCGGAAAGATGAAAGATGAAACAATGCGGAAAGATGAAAGATGAAAGAATGCGGAAGATGAAAGATGAAACAATGCGGAAAGATGAAAGATGAAACAATGCGGAAAGATGAAACAATGCGGAAAGATGAAAGATGAAACAATGCGGAAAGATGAAACAATGCGGAAAGATGAAACAATGCGGAAAGATGAAACAATGCGGAAAGATGAAACAATGCGGAAAGATGAAACAATGCGGAAAGATGAAACAATGCGGAAAGATGAAACAATGCGGAAAGATGAAACAATGCGGAAAGATGAAACAATGCGGAAAGATGAAACAATGCGGAAAGATGAAACAATGCGGAAAGATGAAACAATGCGGAAAGATGAAACAATGCGGAAAGATGAAACAATGCGGAAAGATGAAACAATGCGGAAAGATGAAACAATGCGGAAAGATGAAACAATGCGGAAAGATGAAACAATGCGGAAAGATGAAACAATGCGGAAAGATGAAACAATGCGGAAAGATGAAACAATGCGGAAAGATGAAACAATGCGGAAAGATGAAACAATGCGGAAAGATGAAACAATGCGGAAAGATGAAACAATGCGGAAAGATGAAACAATGCGGAAAGATGAAACAATGCGGAAAGATGAAACAATGCGGAAAGATGAAACAATGCGGAAAGATGAAACAATGCGGAAAGATGAAAGATGAAACAATGCGGAAAGATGAAAGATGAAACAATGCGGAAAGATGAAACAATGCGGAAAGATGAAACAATGCGGAAAGATGAAACAATGCGGAAAGATGAAACAATGCGGAAAGATGAAACAATGCGGAAAGATGAAACAATGTGGAAAGATGAAACAATGCGGAAAGATGAAACAATGCGGAAAGATGAAACAATGCGGAAAGATGAAAGATGAAACAATGCGGAAAGATGAAAGATGAAAGAATGCGGAAGATGAAAGATGAAACAATGCGCAAAGATGAAAGATGAAACAATGCGGAAAGATGAAAAATGAAACAATGCGGAAAGATGAAAGATGAAACAATTCGGAAAGATGAAAGATGAAACAATGCGGAAAGATGAAAGATGAAACAATGCGGAAAGATGAAAGATGAAACAATGCGGAAAGATGAAAGATGAAAAAATGCGGAAAGATGAAAGATGAAACAATGCGGAAAGATGAAAGATGAAAGAATGCGGAAAGATGAAAGATGAAACAATGCGGAAAGATGGAAGATAAAACAATGCGGAAAGATGAAAGATGAAACAATGCGGAAAGATGAAAGATGAAACAATGCGGAAAGATGAAAGATGAAACAATGCGGAAAGATGAAACAATGCGGAAAGATGAAACAATGCGGAAAGATGAAACAATGCGGAAAGATGAAACAATGCGGAAAGATGAAACAATGCGGAAAGATGAAACAATGCGCAAAGATGAAACAATGCGGAAAGATGAAACAATGCGGAAAGATGAAACAATGCGGAAAGATGAAACAATGCGGAAAGATGAAACAATGCGGAAAGATGAAAGATGAAACAATGCGGAAAGATGAAAGATGAAACAATGCGGAAAGATGAAACAATGCGGAAAGATGAAACAATGCGGAAAGATGAAACAATGCGGAAAGATGAAACAATGCGGAAAGATGAAACAATGCGGAAAGATGAAACAATGTGGAAAGATGAAACAATGCGGAAAGATGAAACAATGCGGAAAGATGAAACAATGCGGAAAGATGAAAGATGAAACAATGCGGAAAGATGAAAGATGAAAGAATGCGGAAGATGAAAGATGAAACAATGCGGAAAGATGAAAGATGAAACAATGCGGAAAGATGAAAAATGAAACAATGCGGAAAGATGAAAGATGAAACAATTCGGAAAGATGAAAGATGAAACAATGCGGAAAGATGAAAGATGAAACAATGCGGAAAGATGAAAGATGAAACAATGCGGAAAGATGAAAGATGAAAAAATGCGGAAAGATGAAAGATGAAACAATGCGGAAAGATGAAAGATGAAAGAATGCGGAAAGATGAAAGATGAAACAATGCGGAAAGATGGAAGATAAAACAATGCGGAAAGATGAAAGATGAAACAATGCGGAAAGATGAAAGATGAAACAATGCGGAAAGATGAAAGATGAAACAATGCGGAAAGATGAAACAATGCGGAAAGATGAAACAATGCGGAAAGATGAAACAATGCGGAAAGATGAAACAATGTGGAAAGATGAAACAATGCGGAAAGATGAAACAATGCGGAAAGATGAAACAATGCGGAAAGATGAAAGATGAAACAATGCGGAAAGATGAAAGATGAAAAAATGCGGAAAGATGAAAGATGAAACAATGCGGAAAGATGAAAGATGAAACAATGCGGAAAGATGAAAGATGAAACAATGCGGAAAGATGAAAGATGAAACAATGCGGAAAGATGAAAGATGAAACAATGCGGAAAGATGAAAGATGAAACAATGCGGAAAGATGAAACAATGCGGAAAGATGAAACAATGCGGAAAGATGAAACAATGCGGAAAGATGAAACAATGCGGAAAGATGAAAGATGAAACAATGCGGAAAGATGAAAGATGAAACAATGCGGAAAGATGAAAGATGAAACAATGCGGAAAGATGAAAGATGAAACAATGCGGAAAGATGAAAGATGAAAGAATGCGGAAAGATGAAAGATGAAACAATGCGGAAAGATGAAAGATGAAACAATGCGGAAAGATGAAAGATGAAAAAATGCGGAAAGATGAAAGATGAAACAATGCGGAAAGATGAAACAATGCGGAAAGATGAAAGATGAAACAATGCGGAAAGATGAAAGATGAAACAATGCGGAAAGATGAAAGATGAAAAAATGCGGAAAGATGAAAGATGAAACAATGCGGAAAGATGAAAGATGAAAAAATGCGGAAAGATGAAAGATGAAACAATGCGGAAAGATGAAAGATGAAAAAATGCGGAAAGATGAAAGATGAAACAATGCGGAAAGATGAAAGATGAAAGAATGCGGAAGATGAAAGATGAAACAATGCGGAAAGATGAAAGATGAAACAATGCGGAAAGATGAAAGATGAAACAATGCGGAAAGATGAAAGATGAAACAATGCGGAAAGATGAAAGAGGAAACAATGCGGAAAGATGAAAGATGAAACAATTCGGAAAGATGAAAGATGAAACAATGCAGAAAGATGAAAGATGAAACAATGCGGAAAGATGAAAGATGAAACAATGCGGAAAGATGAAAGATGAAAAAATGCGGAAAGATGAAAGATGAAACAATGCGGAAAGATGAAAGATGAAAGAATGCGGAAAGATGAAAGATGAAACAATGCGGAAAGATGGAAGATGAAACAATGCGGAAAGATGAAAGATGAAACAATGCGGAAAGATGAAAGATGAAACAATGCGGAAAGATGAAAGATGAAACAATGCGGAAAGATGAAAGATGAAACAATGCGGAAAGATGAAACAATGCGGAAAGATGAAACAATGCGGAAAGATGAAACAATGGGAAAGATGAAACAATGCGGAAAGATGAAACAATGCGGAAAGATGAAACAATGCGGAAAGATGAAAGATGAAACAATGCGGAAAGATGAAAGATGAAAAAATGCGGAAAGATGAAAGATGAAACAATGCGGAAAGATGAAAGATGAAACAATGCGGAAAGATGAAAGATGAAACAATGCGGAAAGATGAAAGATGAAACAATGCGGAAAGATGAAAGATGAAACAATTCGGAAAGATGAAAGATGAAACAATGCGGAAAGATGAAAGATGAAACAATGCGGAAAGATGAAAGATGAAACAATGCGGAAAGATGAAAGATGAAAAAATGCGGAAAGATGAAAGATGAAACAATGCGGAAAGATGAAAGATGAAAGAATGCGGAAAGATGAAAGATGAAACAATGCGGAAAGATGGAAGATGAAACAATGCGGAAAGATGAAAGATGAAACAATGCGGAAAGATGAAAGATGAAACGATGCGGAAAGATGAAAGATGAAACAATGCGGAAAGATGAAACAATGCGGAAAGATGAAACAATGCGGAAAGATGAAACAATGCGGAAAGATGAAACAATGCGGAAAGATGAAAGATGAAACAATGCGGAAAGATGAAAGATGAAAAAATGCGGAAACATGAAAGATGAAACAATGCGGAAAGATGAAAGATGAAACAATGCGGAAAGATGAAAGATGAAACAATGCGGAAAGATGAAAGATGAAACAATGCGGAAAGATGAAAGATGAAACAATGCGGAAAGATGAAAGATGAAACAATGCGGAAAGATGAAAGATGAAACAATGCGGAAAGATGAAAGATGAAACAATGCGGAAAGATGAAAGATGAAACAATGCGGAAAGATGAAAGATGAAACAATGCGGAAAGATGAAACAATGCGGAAAGATGAAACAATGCGGAAAGATGAAACAATGCGGAAAGATGAAACAATGCGGAAAGATGAAACAATGCGGAAAGATGAAACAATGCGGAAAGATGAAACAATGCGGAAAGATGAAACAATGCGGAAAGATGAAACAATGCGGAAAGATGAAACAATGCGGAAAGATGAAACAATGCGGAAAGATGAAACAATGCGGAAAGATGAAACAATGCGGAAAGATGAAACAATGCGGAAAGATGAAACAATGCGGAAAGATGTAACAATGCGGAAAGATGAAACAATGCGGAAAGATGAAACAATGCGGAAAGATGAAAGATGAAACAATGCGGAAAGATGAAAGATGAAACAATTCGGAAAGATGAAAGATGAAAAAATGCGGAAAGATGAAAGATGAAACAATGCGGAAAGATGAAAGATGAAAGAATGCGGAAGATGAAAGATGAAACAATGCGGAAAGATGAAAGATGAAACAATGCGGAAAGATGAAAGATGAAAGAATGCGGAAAGATGAAAGATGAAACAATGCGGAAAGATGAAACAATGCGGAAAGATGAAACAATGCGGAAAGATGAAACAATGCGGAAAGATGAAACAATGCGGAAAGATGAAACAATGCGGAAAGATGAAAGATGAAACAATGCGGAAAGATGAAAGATGAAACAATGCGGAAAGATGAAAGATGAAAAAATGCGGAAAGATGAAAGATGAAACAATGCGGAAAGATGAAAGATGAAACAATGCGGAAAGATGAAACAATGCGGAAAGATGAAACAATGCGGAAAGATGAAACAATGCGGAAAGATGAAACAATGCGGAAAGATGAAACAATGCGGAAAGATGAAACAATGCGGAAAGATGAAACAATGCGGAAAGATGAAACAATGCGGAAAGATGAAACAATGCGGAAAGATGAAACAATGCGGAAAGATGAAACAATGCGGAAAGATGAAACAATGCGGAAAGATGAAACAATGCGGAAAGATGAAAGATGAAACAATGCGGAAAGATGAAAGATGAAAGAATGCGGAAAGATGAAAGATGAAACAATGCGGAAAGATGGAAGATGAAAGAATGCGGAAGATGAACGATGAAACAATGCGGAAAGATGAAAGATGAAACATTGCGGAAAGATGAAAGATGAAACAATGCGGAAAGATGAAAGATGAAAGAATGCGGAAAGATGAAAGATGAAACAATGCGGAAAGATGAAACAATGCGGAAAGATGAAACAATGCGGAAAGATGAAACAATGCGGAAAGATGAAAGATGAAACAATGCGGAAAGATGAAAGATGAAACAATGCGGAAAGATGAAAGATGAAAAAATGCGGAAAGATGAAAGATGAAACAATGCGGAAAGATGAAAGATGAAACAATGCGGAAAGATGAAACAATGCGGAAAGATGAAACAATGCGGAAAGATGAAACAATGCGGAAAGATGAAACAATGCGGAAAGATGAAACAATGCGGAAAGATGAAACAATGCGGAAAGATGAAAGATGAAACAATGCGGAAAGATGAAAGATGAAACAATGCGGAAAGATGAAACAATGCGGAAAGATGAAACAATGCGGAAAGATGAAACAATGCGGAAAGATGAAACAATGCGGAAAGATGAAACAATGCGGAAAGATGAAACAATGTGGAAAGATGAAACAATGCGGAAAGATGAAACAATGCGGAAAGATGAAACAATGCGGAAAGATGAAAGATGAAACAATGCGGAAAGATGAAAGATGAAAGAATGCGGAAGATGAAAGATGAAACAATGCGGAAAGATGAAAGATGAAACAATGCGGAAAGATGAAAAATGAAACAATGCGGAAAGATGAAAGATGAAACAATTCGGAAAGATGAAAGATGAAACAATGCGGAAAGATGAAAGATGAAACAATGCGGAAAGATGAAAGATGAAACAATGCGGAAAGATGAAAGATGAAAAAATGCGGAAAGATGAAAGATGAAACAATGCGGAAAGATGAAAGATGAAAGAATGCGGAAAGATGAAAGATGAAACAATGCGGAAAGATGGAAGATAAAACAATGCGGAAAGATGAAAGATGAAACAATGCGGAAAGATGAAAGATGAAACAATGCGGAAAGATGAAAGATGAAACAATGCGGAAAGATGAAACAATGCGGAAAGATGAAACAATGCGGAAAGATGAAACAATGCGGAAAGATGAAACAATGTGGAAAGATGAAACAATGCGGAAAGATGAAACAATGCGGAAAGATGAAACAATGCGGAAAGATGAAAGATGAAACAATGCGGAAAGATGAAAGATGAAAAAATGCGGAAAGATGAAAGATGAAAGAATGCGGAAAGATGAAAGATGAAACAATGCGGAAAGATGAAAGATGAAAAAATGCGGAAAGATGAAAGATGAAACAATGCGGAAAGATGAAAGATGAAACAATGCGGAAAGATGAAAGGTGAAAAAATGCGGAAAGATGAAAGATGAAAGAATGCGGAAAGATGAAAGATGAAACAATGCGGAAAGATGAAAGATGAAACAATGCGGAAAGATGAAACAATGCGGAAAGATGAAACAATGCGGAAAGATGAAAGATGAAACAATGCGGAAAGATGAAACAATGCGGAAAGATGAAACAATGCGGAAAGATGAAACAATGCGGAAAGATGAAACAATGCGGAAAGATGAAACAATGCGGAAAGATGAAACAATGCGGAAAGATGAAACAATGCGGAAAGATGAAACAATGCGGAAAGATGAAACAATGCGGAAAGATGAAACAATGCGGAAAGATGAAACAATGCGGAAAGATGAAACAATGCGGAAAGATGAAACAATGCGGAAAGATGAAACAATGCGGAAAGATGAAACAATGCGGAAAGATGAAACAATGCGGAAAGATGAAACAATGCGGAAAGATGAAACAATGCGGAAAGATGAAACAATGCGGAAAGATGAAACAATGCGGAAAGATGAAACAATGCGGAAAGATGAAACAAGGCAGAAAGATGAAACAATGCGGAAAGATGAAACAATGCGGAAAGATGAAACAATGCGGAAAGATGAAACAATGCGGAAAGATGAAACAATGCGGAAAGATGGAACAATGCGGAAAGATGAAAGATGAAACAATGCGGAAAGATGAAAGATGAAAAAATGCGGAAAGATGAAAGATGAAACAATGCGGAAAGATGAAACAATGCGGAAAGATGAAACAATGCGGAAAGATGAAAGATGAAACAATGCGGAAAGATGAAAGATGAAAAAATGCGGAAAGATGAAAGATGAAACAATGCGGAAAGATGAAAGATGAAAGAATGCGGAAGATGTAAGATGAAACAATGCGGAAAGATGAAACAATGCGGAAAGATGAAAGATGAAAGAATGCGGAAGATGTAAGATGAAACAATGCGGAAAGATGAAACAATGCGGAAAGATGAAACAATGCGGAAAGATGAAACAACGCGGAAAGATGAAACAATGCGGAAAGATGAAACAATGCGGAAAGATGAAACAATGCGGAAAGATGAAACAATGCGGAAAGATGAAACAATGCGGAAAGATGAAACAATGCGGAAAGATGAAACAATGCGGAAAGATGAAACAATGCGGAAAGATGAAAGATGAAACAATGCGGAAAGATGAAAGATGAAACAATGCGGAAAGATGAAAGATGAAAGAATGCGGAAGATGAAAGATGAAACAATGCGGAAAGATGAAACAATGCGGAAAGTTGAAAGATGAAACAATGCGGAAAGATGAAAGATGAAACAATGCGTAAAGATGAAAGATGAAACAATGCGGAAAGATGAAAGATGAAACAATGCGGAAAGATGAAAGATGAAACAATGCGGAAAGATGAAAGATGAAACAATGCGGAAAGATGAAACAATGCGGAAAGATGAAACAATGCGGAAAGATGAAACAATGCGGAAAGATGAAACAATGCGGAAAGATGAAACAATGCGGAAAGATGAAACAATGCGGAAAGATGAAACAATGCGAAAAGATGAAACAATGCGGAAAGATGAAACAATGCGGAAAGATGAAACAATGCGGAAAGATGAAACAATGCGGAAAGATGAAACAATGCGGAAAGATGAAACAATGCGGAAAGATGAAACAATGCGGAAAGATGAAACAATGCGGAAAGATGAAACAATGCGGAAAGATGAAACAATGCGGAAAGATTAAACAATGCGGAAAGATGAAACAATGCGGAAAGATGAAAGATGAAACAATGCGGAAAGATGAAAGATGAAACAATGCGGAAAGATGAAAGATGAAACAATGCGGAAAGATGAAAGGTGAAAAAATGCGGAAAGATGAAAGATGAAAGAATGCGGAAAGATGAAAGATGAAACAATGCGGAAAGATGAAAGATGAAACAATGCGGAAAGATGAAACAATGCGGAAAGATGAAAGATGAAACAATGCGGAAAGATGAAAGATGAAAAAATGCGGAAAGATGAAAGATGAAACAATGCGGAAAGATGAAAGATGAAAGAATGCGGAAGATGAAAGATGAAACAATGCGGAAAGATGAAAGATGAAACAATGCGGAAAGATGAAACAATGCGGAAAGATGAAAGATGAAACAATGCGGAAAGATGAAACAATGCGGAAAGATGAAACAATGCGGAAAGATGAAACAATGCGGAAAGATGAAACAATGCGGAAAGATGAAACAATGCGGAAAGATGAAACAATGCGGAAAGATGAAACAATGCGGAAAGATGAAACAATGCGGAAAGATGAAACAATGCGGAAAGATGAAACAATGCGGAAAGATGAAACAATGCGGAAAGATGAAACAATGCGGAAAGATGAAACAATGCGGAAAGATGAAACAATGCGGAAAGATGAAACAATGCGGAAAGATGAAACAATGCGGAAAGATGAAACAATGCGGAAAGATGAAACAATGCGGAAAGATGAAACAATGCGGAAAGATGAAACAATGCGGAAAGATGAAACAATGCGGAAAGATGAAACAATGCGGAAAGATGAAACAATGCGGAAAGATGAAACAATGCGGAAAGATGAAACAATGCGGAAAGATGAAACAATGCGGAAAGATGAAACAATGCGGAAAGATGAAACAATGCGGAAAGATGAAACAATGCGGAAAGATGAAACAATGCGGAAAGATGAAACAATGCGGAAAGATGAAACAATGCGGAAAGATGAAACAATGCGGAAAGATGAAAGATGAAACAATGCGGAAAGATGAAAGATGAAAGAATGCGGAAGATGAAAGATGAAACAATGCGGAAAGATGAAAGATGAAACAATGCGGAAAGATGAAAAATGAAACAATGCGGAAAGATGAAAGATGAAACAATTCGGAAAGATGAAAGATGAAACAATGCGGAAAGATGAAAGATGAAACAATGCGGAAAGATGAAAGATGAAACAATGCGGAAAGATGAAAGATGAAAAAATGCGGAAAGATGAAAGATGAAACAATGCGGAAAGATGAAAGATGAAAGAATGCGGAAAGATGAAAGATGAAACAATGCGGAAAGATGGAAGATAAAACAATGCGGAAAGATGAAAGATGAAACAATGCGGAAAGATGAAAGATGAAACAATGCGGAAAGATGAAAGATGAAACAATGCGGAAAGATGAAACAATGCGGAAAGATGAAACAATGCGGAAAGATGAAACAATGCGGAAAGATGAAACAATGTGGAAAGATGAAACAATGCGGAAAGATGAAACAATGCGGAAAGATGAAACAATGCGGAAAGATGAAAGATGAAACAATGCGGAAAGATGAAAGATGAAAAAATGCGGAAAGATGAAAGATGAAACAATGCGGAAAGATGAAACAATGCGGAAAGATGAAACAATGCGGAAAGATGAAAGATGAAACAATGCGGAAAGATGAAAGATGAAACAATGCGGAAAGATGAAAGATGAAACAATGCGGAAAGATGAAAGATGAAACAATGCGGAAAGATGAAAGATGAAAGAATGCGGAAAGATGAAAGATGAAACAATGCGGAAAGATGAAAGATGAAACAATGCGGAAAGATGAAAGATGAAAAAATGCGGAAAGATGAAACAATGCGGAAAGATGAAAGATGAAACAATGCGGAAAGATGAAAGATGAAAGAATGCGGAAGATGAAAGATGAAACAATGCGGAAAGATGAAAGATGAAACAATGCGGAAAGATGAAAAATGAAACAATGCCGAAAGATGAAAGATGAAACAATTCGGAAAGATGAAAGATGAAACAATGCGGAAAGATGAAAGATGAAACAATGCGGAAAGATGAAAGATGAAACAATGCGGAAAGATGAAAGATGAAAAAATGCGGAAAGATGAAAGATGAAACAATGCGGAAAGATGAAAGATGAAAGAATGCGGAAAGATGAAAGATGAAACAATGCGGAAAGATGGAAGATAAAACAATGCGGAAAGATGAAAGATGAAACAATGCGGAAAGATGAAAGATGAAACAATGCGGAAAGATGAAAGATGAAACAATGCGGAAAGATGAAACAATGCGGAAAGATGAAACAATGCGGAAAGATGAAACAATGCGGAAAGATGAAACAATGTGGAAAGATGAAACAATGCGGAAAGATGAAACAATGCGGAAAGATGAAACAATGCGGAAAGATGAAAGATGAAACAATGCGGAAAGATGAAAGATGAAAAAATGCGGAAAGATGAAAGATGAAACAATGCGGAAAGATGAAAGATGAAACAATGCGGAAAGATGAAAGATGAAACAATGCGGAAAGATGAAAGATGAAACAATGCGGAAAGATGAAAGATGAAACAATGCGGAAAGATGAAAGATGAAACAATGCGGAAAGATGAAAGATGAAACAATGCGGAAAGATGAAAGATGAAACAATGCGGAAAGATGAAAGATGAAACAATGCGGAAAGATGAAACAATGCGGAAAGATGAAACAATGCGGAAAGATGAAACAATGCGGAAAGATGAAACAATGCGGAAAGATGAAACAATGCGGAAAGATGAAACAATGCGGAAAGATGAAAGATGAAACAATGCGGAAAGATGAAAGATGAAACAATGCGGAAAGATGAAAGATGAAACAATGCGGAAAGATGAAAGATGAAACAATGCGGAAAGATGAAAGATGAAAGAATGCGGAAAGATGAAAGATGAAACAATGCGGAAAGATGAAAGATGAAACAATGCGGAAAGATGAAAGATGAAAAAATGCGGAAAGATGAAAGATGAAACAATGCGGAAAGATGAAACAATGCGGAAAGATGAAAGATGAAACAATGCGGAAAGATGAAAGATGAAACAATGCGGAAAGATGAAAGATGAAAAAATGCGGAAAGATGAAAGATGAAACAATGCGGAAAGATGAAAGATGAAAAAATGCGGAAAGATGAAAGATGAAACAATGCGGAAAGATGAAAGATGAAAAAATGCGGAAAGATGAAAGATGAAACAATGCGGAAAGATGAAAGATGAAAGAATGCGGAAGATGAAAGATGAAACAATGCGGAAAGATGAAAGATGAAACAATGCGGAAAGATGAAAGATGAAACAATGCGGAAAGATGAAAGATGAAACAATGCGGAAAGATGAAAGAGGAAACAATGCGGAAAGATGAAAGATGAAACAATTCGGAAAGATGAAAGATGAAACAATGCAGAAAGATGAAAGATGAAACAATGCGGAAAGATGAAAGATGAAACAATGCGGAAAGATGAAAGATGAAAAAATGCGGAAAGATGAAAGATGAAACAATGCGGAAAGATGAAAGATGAAAGAATGCGGAAAGATGAAAGATGAAACAATGCGGAAAGATGGAAGATGAAACAATGCGGAAAGATGAAAGATGAAACAATGCGGAAAGATGAAAGATGAAACAATGCGGAAAGATGAAAGATGAAACAATGCGGAAAGATGAAAGATGAAACAATGCGGAAAGATGAAACAATGCGGAAAGATGAAACAATGCGGAAAGATGAAACAATGGGAAAGATGAAACAATGCGGAAAGATGAAACAATGCGGAAAGATGAAAGATGAAACAATGCGGAAAGATGAAAGATGAAACAATGCGGAAAGATGAAAGATGAAACAATTCGGAAAGATGAAAGATGAAACAATGCGGAAAGATGAAAGATGAAACAATGCGGAAAGATGAAAGATGAAACAATGCGGAAAGATGAAAGATGAAAAAATGCGGAAAGATGAAAGATGAAACAATGCGGAAAGATGAAAGATGAAAGAATGCGGAAAGATGAAAGATGAAACAATGCGGAAAGATGGAAGATGAAACAATGCGGAAAGATGAAAGATGAAACAATGCGGAAAGATGAAAGATGAAACAATGCGGAAAGATGAAAGATGAAACAATGCGGAAAGATGAAACAATGCGGAAAGATGAAACAATGCGGAAAGATGAAACAATGCGGAAAGATGAAACAATGCGGAAAGATGAAACAATGCGGAAAGATGAAACAATGCGGAAAGATGAAAGATGAAACAATGCGGAAAGATGAAAGATGAAAAAATGCGGAAAGATGAAAGATGAAACAATGCGGAAAGATGAAAGATGAAACAATGCGGAAAGATGAAAGATGAAACAATGCGGAAAGATGAAAGATGAAACAATGCGGAAAGATGAAAGATGAAACAATGCGGAAAGATGAAAGATGAAACAATGCGGAAAGATGAAAGATGAAACAATGCGGAAAGATGAAAGATGAAACAATGCGGAAAGATGAAAGATGAAACAATGCGGAAAGATGAAAGATGAAACAATGCGGAAAGATGAAACAATGCGGAAAGATGAAACAATGCGGAAAGATGAAACAATGCGGAAAGATGAAACAATGCGGAAAGATGAAACAATGCGGAAAGATGAAACAATGCGGAAAGATGAAACAATGCGGAAAGATGAAACAATGCGGAAAGATGAAACAATGCGGAAAGATGAAACAATGCGGAAAGATGAAACAATGCGGAAAGATGAAACAATGCGGAAAGATGAAACAATGCGGAAAGATGAAACAATGCGGAAAGATGTAACAATGCGGAAAGATGAAACAATGCGGAAAGATGAAACAATGCGGAAAGATGAAAGATGAAACAATGCGGAAAGATGAAAGATGAAACAATTCGGAAAGATGAAAGATGAAAAAATGCGGAAAGATGAAAGATGAAACAATGCGGAAAGATGAAAGATGAAAGAATGCGGAAGATGAAAGATGAAACAATGCGGAAAGATGAAAGATGAAACAATGCGGAAAGATGAAAGATGAAAGAATGCGGAAAGATGAAAGATGAAACAATGCGGAAAGATGAAACAATGCGGAAAGATGAAACAATGCGGAAAGATGAAACAATGCGGAAAGATGAAACAATGCGGAAAGATGAAACAATGCGGAAAGATGAAAGATGAAACAATGCGGAAAGATGAAAGATGAAACAATGCGGAAAGATGAAAGATGAAAAAATGCGGAAAGATGAAAGATGAAACAATGCGGAAAGATGAAAGATGAAACAATGCGGAAAGATGAAACAATGCGGAAAGATGAAACAATGCGGAAAGATGAAACAATGCGGAAAGATGAAACAATGCGGAAAGATGAAACAATGCGGAAAGATGAAACAATGCGGAAAGATGAAACAATGCGGAAAGATGAAACAATGCGGAAAGATGAAAGATGAAACAATGCGGAAAGATGAAAGATGAAAGAATGCGGAAAGATGAAAGATGAAACAATGCGGAAAGATGGAAGATGAAAGAATGCGGAAGATGAACGATGAAACAATGCGGAAAGATGAAAGATGAAACATTGCGGAAAGATGAAAGATGAAACAATGCGGAAAGATGAAAGATGAAAGAATGCGGAAAGATGAAAGATGAAACAATGCGGAAAGATGAAACAATGCGGAAAGATGAAACAATGCGGAAAGATGAAACAATGCGGAAAGATGAAAGATGAAACAATGCGGAAAGATGAAAGATGAAACAATGCGGAAAGATGAAAGATGAAAAAATGCGGAAAGATGAAAGATGAAACAATGCGGAAAGATGAAAGATGAAACAATGCGGAAAGATGAAACAATGCGGAAAGATGAAACAATGCGGAAAGATGAAACAATGCGGAAAGATGAAACAATGCGGAAAGATGAAACAATGCGGAAAGATGAAACAATGCGGAAAGATGAAACAATTCGGAAAGATGAAACAATGCGGAAAGATGAAAGATGAAACAATGCGGAAAGATGAAAGATGAAACAATGCGGAAAGATGAAAGATGAAACAATGCGGAAAGATGAAAGATGAAACAATGCGGAAAGATGAAAGATGAAAGAATGCGGAAAGATGAAAGATGAAACAATGCGGAAAGATGAAAGATGAAACAATGCGGAAAGATGAAAGATGAAACAATGCGGAAAGATGAAACAATGCGGAAAGATGAAAGATGAAACAATGCGGAAAGATGAAAGATGAAACAATGCGGAAAGATGAAAGATGAATAAATGCGGAAAGATGAAAGATGAAACAATGCGGAAAGATGAAACAATGCGGAAAGATGAAAGATGAAACAATGCGGAAAGATGAAAGATGAAACAATGCTGAAAGATGAAAGATGAAACAATGCGGAAAGATGAAAGATGAAACAATGCGGAAAGATGAAAGATGAAAAAATGCGGAAAGATGAAAGATGAAACAATGCGGAAAGATGAAAGATGAAAAAATGCGGAAAGATGAAAGATGAAACAATGCGGAAAGATGAAAGATGAAAGAATGCGGAAGATGAAAGATGAAACAATGCGGAAAGATGAAAGATGAAACAATGCGGAAAGATGAAAGATGAAACAATGCGGAAAGATGAAAGATGAAACAATGCGGAAAGATGAAAGAGGAAACAATGCGGAAAGATGAAAGATGAAACAATTCGGAAAGATGAAAGATGAAACAATGCAAAAAGATGAAAGATGAAACAATGCGGAAAGATGAAAGATGAAACAATGCGGAAAGATGAAAGATGAAAAAATGCGGAAAGATGAAAGATGAAACAATGCGGAAAGATGAAAGATGAAAGAATGCGGAAAGATGAAAGATGAAACAATGCGGAAAGATGGAAGATGAAACAATGCGGAAAGATGAAAGATGAAACAATGCGGAAAGATGAAAGATGAAACAATGCGGAAAGATGAAAGATGAAACAATGCGGAAAGATGAAAGATGAAACAATGCGGAAAGATGAAACAATGCGGAAAGATGAAACAATGAGGAAAGATGAAACAATGCGGAAAGATGAAACAATGCGGAAAGATGAAACAATGCGGAAAGATGAAACAATGCGGAAAGATGAAACAATGCGGAAAGATGAAACAATGCGGAAAGATGAAACAATGCGGAAAGATGAAAGATGAAACAATGCGGAAAGATGAAAGATGAAAAAATGCGGAAAGATGAAAGATGAAACAATGCGGAAAGATGAAAGATGAAACAATGCGGAAAGATGAAAGATGAAACAATGCGGAAAGATGAAAGATGAAACAATGCGGAAAGATGAAAGATGAAACAATTCGGAAAGATGAAAGATGAAACAATGCGGAAAGATGAAAGATGAAACAATGCGGAAAGATGAAAGATGAAACAATGCGGAAAGATGAAAGATGAAAAAATGCGGAAAGATGAAAGATGAAACAATGCGGAAAGATGAAAGATGAAAGAATGCGGAAAGATGAAAGATGAAACAATGCGGAAAGATGGAAGATGAAACAATGCGGAAAGATGAAAGATGAAACAATGCGGAAAGATGAAAGATGAAACAATGCGGAAAGATGAAAGATGAAACAATGCGGAAAGATGAAACAATGCGGAAAGATGAAACAATGCGGAAAGATGAAACAATGCGGAAAGATGAAACAATGCGGAAAGATGAAACAATGCGGAAAGATGAAACAATGCGGAAAGATGAAACAATGCGGAAAGATGAAACAATGCGGAAAGATGAAAGATGAAACAATGCGGAAAGATGAAAGATGAAAAAATGCGGAAAGATGAAAGATGAAACAATGCGGAAAGATGAAAGATGAAACAATGCGGAAAGATGAAAGATGAAACAATGCGGAAAGATGAAAGATGAAACAATGCGGAAAGATGAAAGATGAAACAATGCGGAAAGATGAAAGATGAAACAATGCGGAAAGATGAAACAATGCGGAAAGATGAAACAATGCGGAAAGATGAAACAATGCGGAAAGATGAAACAATGCGGAAAGATGAAACAATGCGGAAAGATGAAACAATGCGGAAAGATGAAACAATGCGGAAAGATGAAACAATGCGGAAAGATGAAACAATGCGGAAAGATGAAACAATGCGGAAAGATGAAACAATGCGGAAAGATGAAACAATGCGGAAAGATGAAACAATGCGGAAAGATGAAACAATGCGGAAAGATGAAACAATGCGGAAAGATGAAACAATGCGGAAAGATGAAACAATGCGGAAAGATGAAACAATGCGGAAAGATGAAACAATGCGGAAAGATGAAACAATGCGGAAAGATGAAACAATGCGGAAAGATGAAACAATGCGGAAAGATGAAACAATGCGGAAAGATGAAACAATGCGGAAAGATGAAACAATGCGGAAAGATGAAACAATGCGGAAAGATGAAACAATGCGGAATGATGAAACAATGCGGAAAGATGAAACAATGCGGAAAGATGAAACAATGCGGAAAGATGAAACAATGCGGAAAGATGAAACAATGCGGAAAGATGAAACAATGCGGAAAGATGAAACAATGCGGAAAGATGAAACAATGCGGAAAGATGAAACAATGCGGAAAGATGAAACAATGCGGAAAGATGAAACAATGCGGAAAGATGAAACAATGCGGAAAGATGAAACAATGCGGAAAGATGAAACAATGCGGAAAGATGAAACAATGCGGAAAGATGAAACAATGCGGAAAGATGAAACAATGCGGAAAGATGAAAGATGAAACAATGCGGAAAGATGAAAGATGAAAAAATGCGGAAAGATGAAAGATGAAACAATGCGGAAAGATGAAAGATGAAACAATGCGGAAAGATGAAAGATGAAACAATGCGGAAAGATGAAAGATGAAACAATGCGGAAAGATGAAAGATGAAACAATGCGGAAAGATGAAAGATGAAACAATGCGGAAAGATAAAACAATGCGGAAAGATGAAACAATGCGGAAAGATGAAACAATGCGGAAAGATGAAACAATGCGGAAAGATGAAACAATGCGGAAAGATGTAACAATGCGGAAAGATGAAACAATGCGGAAAGATGAAACAATGCGGAAAGATGAAACAATGCGGAAAGATGAAACAATGCGGAAAGATGAAACAATGCGGAAAGATGAAACAATGCGGAAAGATGAAACAATGCGGAAAGATGAAACAATGCGGAAAGATGAAACAATGCGGAAAGATGAAACAATGCGGAAAGATGAAACAATGCGGAAAGATGAAACAATGCGGAAAGATGAAACAATGCGGAAAGATGAAACAATGCGGAAAGATGAAACAATGCGGAAAGATGAAACAATGCGGAAAGATGAAACAATGCGGAAAGATGAAACACTGCGGAAAGATGAAACAATGCGGAAAGATGAAACAATGCGGAAAGATGAAACAATGCGGAAAGATGAAACAATGCGGAAAGATGAAACAATGCGGAAAGATGAAACAATGCGGAAAGATGAAAGATGAAAGAATGCGGAAAGATGAAAGATGAAACAATGCGGAAAGATGAAAGATGAAACAATGCGGAAAGATGAAAGGTGAAAAAATGCGGAAAGATGAAAGATGAAAGAATGCGGAAAGATGAAAGATGAAACAATGCGGAAAGATGAAAGATGAAAAAATGCGGAAAGATGAAAGATGAAACAATGCGGAAAGATGAAAGATGAAAGAATGCGGAACATGAAAGATGAAACAATGCGGAAAGATGAAAGATGAAACATTGCGGAAAGATGAAAGATGAAACAATGCGGAAAGATGAAAGATGAAAGAATGCGGAAAGATGAAAGATGAAACAATGCGGAAAGATGAAAGATGAAACAATGCGGAAAGATGAAAGATGTAAGAATGCGGAAAGATGAAAGATGAAACAATGCGGAAAGATGAAAGATGAAACAATGCGGAAAGATGAAAGATGAAACAATGCGGAAAGATGAATGATGAAACAATGTGGAAAGATGAAAGATGAAACAATGCGGAAAGATGAAACAATGCGGAAAGATGAAACAATGCGGAAAGATGAAACAATGCGGAAAGATGAAACAATGCGGAAAGATGAAACAATGCGGAAAGATGAAACAATGCGGAAAGATGAAACAATGCGGAAAGATGAAACAATGCGGAAAGATGAAACAATGCGGAAAGATGAAACAATGCGGAAAGATGAAACAATGCGGTAAGATGAAACAATGCGGAAAGATGAAAGATGAAACGATGCGGAAAGATGAAAGATGAAACAATGCGGAAAGATGAAAGATGAAACAATGCGGAAAGATGAAAGGTGAAAAAATGCGGAAAGATGAAAGATGAAAGAATGCGGAAAGATGAAAGATGAAACAATGCGGAAAGATGAAAGATGAAACAATGCGGAAAGATGAAACAATGCGGAAAGATGAAAGATGAAACAATGCGGAAAGATGAAAGATGAAACAATGCGGAAAGATGAAACAATGCGGAAAGATGAAAGATGAAAGAATGCGGAAAGATGAAAGATGAAAGAATGCGGAAGATGAAAGATGAAACAATGCGGAAAGATGAAACAATGCGGAAAGATGAAACAATGCGGAAAGATGAAAGATGAAACAATGCGGAAAGATGAAAGATGAAACAATGCGGAAAGATGAAAGATGAAAGAATGCGGAAAGATGAAAGATGAAACAATGCGGAAAGATGGAAGATGAAACAATGCGGAAAGATGAAAGATGAAACAATGCGGAAAGATGAAAGATGAAACAATGCGGAAAGATGAAAGATGAAACAATGCGGAAAGATGAAAGATGAAACAATGCGGAAAGATGAAACAATGCGGAAAGATGAAACAATGCGGAAAGATGAAACAATGCGGAAAGATGAAACAATGCGGAAAGATGAAACAATGCGGAAAGATGAAACAATGCGGAAAGATGAAACAATGCGGAAAGATGAAACAATGCGGAAAGATGAAACAATGCGGAAAGATGAAACAATGCGGAAAGATGAAACAATGCGGAAAGATGAAACAATGCGGAAAGATGAAACAATGCGGAAAGATGAAACAATGCGGTAAGATGAAACAATGCGGAAAGATGAAAGATGAAACGATGCGGAAAGATGAAAGATGAAACAATGCGGAAAGATGAAAGATGAAACAATGCGGAAAGATGAAAGGTGAAAAAATGCGGAAAGATGAAAGATGAAAGAATGCGGAAAGATGAAAGATGAAACAATGCGGAAAGATGAAAGATGAAACAATGCGGAAAGATGAAACAATGCGGAAAGATGAAAGATGAAACAATGCGGAAAGATGAAAGATGAAACAATGCGGAAAGATGAAACAATGCGGAAAGATGAAAGATGAAAGAATGCGGAAAGATGAAAGATGAAAGAATGCGGAAGATGAAAGATGAAACAATGCGGAAAGATGAAACAATGCGGAAAGATGAAACAATGCGGAAAGATGAAAGATGAAACAATGCGGAAAGATGAAAGATGAAACAATGCGGAAAGATGAAAGATGAAAGAATGCGGAAAGATGAAAGATGAAACAATGCGGAAAGATGGAAGATGAAACAATGCGGAAAGATGAAAGATGAAACAATGCGGAAAGATGAAAGATGAAACAATGCGGAAAGATGAAAGATGAAACAATGCGGAAAGATGAAAGATGAAACAATGCGGAAAGATGAAACAATGCGGAAAGATGAAACAATGCGGAAAGATGAAACAATGCGGAAAGATGAAACAATGCGGAAAGATGAAACAATGCGGAAAGATGAAACAATGCGGAAAGATGAAACAATGCGGAAAGATGAAACAATGCGGAAAGATGAAACAATGCGGAAAGATGAAACAATGCGGAAAGATGAAACAATGCGGAAAGATGAAACAATGCGGAAAGATGAAACAATGCGGAAAGATGAAACAATGCGGAAAGATGAAAGATGAAACAATGCGGAAAGATGAAAGATGAAAAAATGCGGAAAGATGAAAGATGAAACAATGCGGAAAGATGAAAGATGAAACAATGCGGAAAGATGAAAGATGAAACAATGCGGAAAGATGAAAGATGAAAAAATGCGGAAAGATGAAAGATGAAACAATGCGGAAAGATGAAAGATGAAACAATGCGGAAAGATGAAAGATGAAACAATGCGGAAAGATGAAAGATGAAACAATGAGGAAAGGTGAAAGATGAAACAATGCGGAAAGATGAAAGATGAAACAATGCGGAAAGATGAAAGATGAAACAATGCGGAAAGATGAAACAATGCGGAAAGATGAAACAATGCGGAAAGATGAAACAATGCGGAAAGATGAAACGATGCGGAAAGATGAAAGATGAAACAATGCGGAAAGATGAAAGATGAAAAAATGCGGAAAGATGAAAGATGAAACAATGCGGAAAGATGAAAGATGAAACAATGCGGAAAGATGAAAGATGAAACAATGCGGAAAGATGAAAGATGAAACAATGCGGAAAGATGAAAGATGAAACAATGCGGAAAGATGAAACAATGCGGAAAGATGAAACAATGCGGAAAGATGAAACAATGCGGAAAGATGAAACAATGCGGAAAGATGAAACAATGCGGAAAGATGAAACAATGCGGAAAGATGAAACAATGCGGAAAGATGAAACAATGCGGAAAGATGAAACAATGCGGAAAGATGAAACAATGCGGAAAGATGAAACAATGCGGAAAGATGAATCAATGCGGAAAGATGAAACAATGCGGAAAGATGAAACAATGCGGAAAGATGAAACAATGCGGAAAGATGAAACAATGCGGAAAGATGAAACAATGCGGAAAGATGAAACATTGCGGAAAGATGAAACAATGCGGAAAGATGAAACAATGCGGAAAGATGAAACAATGCGGAAAGATGAAAGATGAAACAATGCGGAAAGATGAAAGATGAAACAATGCGGAAAGATGAAAGATGAAACAATGCGGAAAGATGAAAGGTGAAAAAATGCGGAAAGATGAAAGATGAAAGAATGCGGAAAGATGAAAGATGAAACAATGCGGAAAGATGAAAGATGAAACAATGCGGAAAGATGAAACAATGCGGAAAGATGAAAGATGAAACAATGCGGAAAGATGAAAGATGAAAAAATGCGGAAAGATGAAAGATGAAACAATGCGGAAAGATGAAAGATGAAAGAATGCGGAAGATGAAAGATGAAACAATGCGGAAAGATGAAAGATGAAACATTGCGGAAAGATGAAAGATGAAACAATGCGGAAAGATGAAAGATGAAAGAATGCGGAAAGATGAAAGATGAAACAATGCGGAAAGATGAAAGATGAAACAATGCGGAAAGATGAAAGATGAAACAATGCGGAAAGATGAAAGATGAAAGAATGCGGAAAGATGAAAGATGAAACAATGCGGAAAGATGAAAGATGAAACAATGCGGAAAGATGAAAGATGAAACAATGCGGAAAGATGAAAGATGAAACAATGCGGAAAGATGAAAGATGAAACAATGCGGAAAGATGAAACAATGCGGAAAGATGAAACAATGCGGAAAGATGAAAGATGAAACAATGCGGAAAGATGAAAGATGAAACATTGCGGAAAGATGAAAGATGAAACAATGCGGAAAGATGAAACAATGCGGAAAGATGAAACAATGCGGAAAGATGAAACAATGCGGAAAGATGAAACAATGCGGAAAGATGAAACAATGCGGAAAGATGAAACAATGCGGAAAGATGAAACAATGCGGAAAGATGAAACAATGCGGAAAGATGAAACAATGCGGAAAGATGAAACAATGCGGAAAGATGAAACAATGCGGAAAGATGAAACAATGCGGAAAGATGAAACAATGCGGAAAGATGAAAAAATGCGGAAAGATGAAAGATGAAACAATGCGGAAAGATGAAAGATGAAAGAATGCGGAAAGATGAAAGATGAAACAATGAGGAAAGATGAAAGATGAAACAATGCGGAAAGATGAAAGATGAAACAATGCGGAAAGATGAAACAATGCGGAAAGATGAAACAATGCGGAAAGATGAAACAATGCGGAAAGATGAAACAATGCGGAAAGATGAAACAATGCGGAAAGATGAAACAATGCGGAAAGATGAAACAATGCGGAAAGATGAAACAATGCGGAAAGATGAAACAATGCGGAAAGATGAAACAATGCGGAAAGATGAAACAATGCGGAAAGATGAAAGATGAAACAATGCGGAAAGATGAAAGATGAAACAATGCGGAAAGATGAAAGATGAAAAAATGCGGAAAGATGAAAGATGAAACAATGCGGAAAGATGAAAGATGAAACAATGCGGAAAGATGAAAGATGAAACAATGCGGAAAGATGAAAGATGAAACAATGCGGAAAGATGAAAGATGAAACAATGCGGAAAGATGAAAGATGAAACAATGCGGAAAGATGAAACAATGCGGAAAGATGAAACAATGCGGAAAGATGAAACAATGCGGAAAGATGAAACAATGCGGAAAGATGAAACAATGCGGAAAGATGAAACAATGCGGAAAGATGAAACAATGCGGAAAGATGAAACAATGCGGAAAGATGAAACAATGCGGAAAGATGAAACAATGCGGAAAGATGAAACAATGCGGAAAGATGAAACAATGCGGAAAGATGAAACAATGCGGAAAGATGAAACAATGCGGAAAGATGAAACAATGCGGAAAGATGAAACAATGCGGAAAGATGAAACAATGCGGAAAGATGAAACAATGCGGAAAGATGAAACAATGCGGAAAGATGAAACAATGCGGAATGATGAAACAATGCGGAAAGATGAAACAATGCGGAAAGATGAAACAATGCGGAAAGATGAAACAATGCGGAAAGATGAAACAATGCGGAAAGATGAAACAATGCGGAAAGATGAAACAATGCGGAAAGATGAAACAATGCGGAAAGATGAAACAATGCGGAAAGATGAAACAATGCGGAAAGATGAAACAATGCGGAAAGATGAAACAATGCGGAAAGATGAAACAATGCGGAAAGATGAAACAATGCGGAAAGATGAAACAATGCGGAAAGATGAAACAATGCGGAAAGATGAAACAATGCGGAAAGATGAAACAATGCGGAAAGATGAAAGATGAAACAATGCGGAAAGATGAAAGATGAAAAAATGCGGAAAGATGAAAGATGAAACAATGCGGAAAGATGAAAGATGAAACAATGCGGAAAGATGAAAGATGAAACAATGCGGAAAGATGAAAGATGAAACAATGCGGAAAGATGAAAGATGAAACAATGCGGAAAGATGAAAGATGAAACAATGCGGAAAGATAAAACAATGCGGAAAGATGAAACAATGCGGAAAGATGAAACAATGCGGAAAGATGAAACAATGCGGAAAGATGAAACAATGCGGAAAGATGTAACAATGCGGAAAGATGAAACAATGCGGAAAGATGAAACAATGCGGAAAGATGAAACAATGCGGAAAGATGAAACAATGCGGAAAGATGAAACAATGCGGAAAGATGAAACAATGCGGAAAGATGAAACAATGCGGAAAGATGAAACAATGCGGAAAGATGAAACAATGCGGAAAGATGAAACAATGCGGAAAGATGAAACAATGCGGAAAGATGAAACAATGCGGAAAGATGAAACAATGCGGAAAGATGAAACAATGCGGAAAGATGAAACAATGCGGAAAGATGAAACAATGCGGAAAGATGAAACAATGCGGAAAGATGAAACAATGCGGAAAGATGAAACAATGCGGAAAGATGAAACACTGCGGAAAGATGAAACAATGCGGAAAGATGAAACAATGCGGAAAGATGAAACAATGCGGAAAGATGAAACAATGCGGAAAGATGAAACAATGCGGAAAGATGAAACAATGCGGAAAGATGAAAGATGAAAGAATGCGGAAAGATGAAAGATGAAACAATGCGGAAAGATGAAAGATGAAACAATGCGGAAAGATGAAAGGTGAAAAAATGCGGAAAGATGAAAGATGAAAGAATGCGGAAAGATGAAAGATGAAACAATGCGGAAAGATGAAAGATGAAAAAATGCGGAAAGATGAAAGATGAAACAATGCGGAAAGATGAAAGATGAAAGAATGCGGAACATGAAAGATGAAACAATGCGGAAAGATGAAAGATGAAACATTGCGGAAAGATGAAAGATGAAACAATGCGGAAAGATGAAAGATGAAAGAATGCGGAAAGATGAAAGATGAAACAATGCGGAAAGATGAAAGATGAAACAATGCGGAAAGATGAAAGATGTAAGAATGCGGAAAGATGAAAGATGAAACAATGCGGAAAGATGAAAGATGAAACAATGCGGAAAGATGAAAGATGAAACAATGCGGAAAGATGAATGATGAAACAATGTGGAAAGATGAAAGATGAAACAATGCGGAAAGATGAAACAATGCGGAAAGATGAAACAATGCGGAAAGATGAAACAATGCGGAAAGATGAAACAATGCGGAAAGATGAAACAATGCGGAAAGATGAAACAATGCGGAAAGATGAAACAATGCGGAAAGATGAAACAATGCGGAAAGATGAAACAATGCGGAAAGATGAAACAATGCGGAAAGATGAAACAATGCGGTAAGATGAAACAATGCGGAAAGATGAAAGATGAAACGATGCGGAAAGATGAAAGATGAAACAATGCGGAAAGATGAAAGATGAAACAATGCGGAAAGATGAAAGGTGAAAAAATGCGGAAAGATGAAAGATGAAAGAATGCGGAAAGATGAAAGATGAAACAATGCGGAAAGATGAAAGATGAAACAATGCGGAAAGATGAAACAATGCGGAAAGATGAAAGATGAAACAATGCGGAAAGATGAAAGATGAAACAATGCGGAAAGATGAAACAATGCGGAAAGATGAAAGATGAAAGAATGCGGAAAGATGAAAGATGAAAGAATGCGGAAGATGAAAGATGAAACAATGCGGAAAGATGAAACAATGCGGAAAGATGAAACAATGCGGAAAGATGAAAGATGAAACAATGCGGAAAGATGAAAGATGAAACAATGCGGAAAGATGAAAGATGAAAGAATGCGGAAAGATGAAAGATGAAACAATGCGGAAAGATGGAAGATGAAACAATGCGGAAAGATGAAAGATGAAACAATGCGGAAAGATGAAAGATGAAACAATGCGGAAAGATGAAAGATGAAACAATGCGGAAAGATGAAAGATGAAACAATGCGGAAAGATGAAACAATGCGGAAAGATGAAACAATGCGGAAAGATGAAACAATGCGGAAAGATGAAACAATGCGGAAAGATGAAACAATGCGGAAAGATGAAACAATGCGGAAAGATGAAACAATGCGGAAAGATGAAACAATGCGGAAAGATGAAACAATGCGGAAAGATGAAACAATGCGGAAAGATGAAACAATGCGGAAAGATGAAACAATGCGGAAAGATGAAACAATGCGGAAAGATGAAACAATGCGGAAAGATGAAACAATGCGGAAAGATGAAACAATGCGGAAAGATGAAACAATGCGGTAAGATGAAACAATGCGGAAAGATGAAAGATGAAACGATGCGGAAAGATGAAAGATGAAACAATGCGGAAAGATGAAAGATGAAACAATGCGGAAAGATGAAAGGTGAAAAAATGCGGAAAGATGAAAGATGAAAGAATGCGGAAAGATGAAAGATGAAACAATGCGGAAAGATGAAAGATGAAACAATGCGGAAAGATGAAACAATGCGGAAAGATGAAAGATGAAACAATGCGGAAAGATGAAAGATGAAACAATGCGGAAAGATGAAACAATGCGGAAAGATGAAAGATGAAAGAATGCGGAAAGATGAAAGATGAAAGAATGCGGAAGATGAAAGATGAAACAATGCGGAAAGATGAAACAATGCGGAAAGATGAAACAATGCGGAAAGATGAAAGATGAAACAATGCGGAAAGATGAAAGATGAAACAATGCGGAAAGATGAAAGATGAAAGAATGCGGAAAGATGAAAGATGAAACAATGCGGAAAGATGGAAGATGAAACAATGCGGAAAGATGAAAGATGAAACAATGCGGAAAGATGAAAGATGAAACAATGCGGAAAGATGAAAGATGAAACAATGCGGAAAGATGAAAGATGAAACAATGCGGAAAGATGAAACAATGCGGAAAGATGAAACAATGCGGAAAGATGAAACAATGCGGAAAGATGAAACAATGCGGAAAGATGAAACAATGCGGAAAGATGAAACAATGCGGAAAGATGAAACAATGCGGAAAGATGAAACAATGCGGAAAGATGAAACAATGCGGAAAGATGAAACAATGCGGAAAGATGAAACAATGCGGAAAGATGAAACAATGCGGAAAGATGAAAGATGAAACAATGCGGAAAGATGAAAGATGAAAAAATGCGGAAAGATGAAAGATGAAACAATGCGGAAAGATGAAAGATGAAACAATGCGGAAAGATGAAAGATGAAACAATGCGGAAAGATGAAAGATGAAAAAATGCGGAAAGATGAAAGATGAAACAATGCGGAAAGATGAAAGATGAAACAATGCGGAAAGATGAAAGATGAAACAATGCGGAAAGATGAAAGATGAAACAATGAGGAAAGGTGAAAGATGAAACAATGCGGAAAGATGAAAGATGAAACAATGCGGAAAGATGAAAGATGAAACAATGCGGAAAGATGAAACAATGCGGAAAGATGAAACAATGCGGAAAGATGAAACAATGCGGAAAGATGAAACGATGCGGAAAGATGAAAGATGAAACAATGCGGAAAGATGAAAGATGAAAAAATGCGGAAAGATGAAAGATGAAACAATGCGGAAAGATGAAAGATGAAACAATGCGGAAAGATGAAAGATGAAACAATGCGGAAAGATGAAAGATGAAACAATGCGGAAAGATGAAAGATGAAACAATGCGGAAAGATGAAACAATGCGGAAAGATGAAACAATGCGGAAAGATGAAACAATGCGGAAAGATGAAACAATGCGGAAAGATGAAACAATGCGGAAAGATGAAACAATGCGGAAAGATGAAACAATGCGGAAAGATGAAACAATGCGGAAAGATGAAACAATGCGGAAAGATGAAACAATGCGGAAAGATGAAACAATGCGGAAAGATGAAACAATGCGGAAAGATGAAACAATGCGGAAAGATGAATCAATGCGGAAAGATGAAACAATGCGGAAAGATGAAACAATGCGGAAAGATGAAACAATGCGGAAAGATGAAACAATGCGGAAAGATGAAACAATGCGGAAAGATGAAACATTGCGGAAAGATGAAACAATGCGGAAAGATGAAACAATGCGGAAAGATGAAACAATGCGGAAAGATGAAAGATGAAACAATGCGGAAAGATGAAAGATGAAACAATGCGGAAAGATGAAAGATGAAACAATGCGGAAAGATGAAAGGTGAAAAAATGCGGAAAGATGAAAGATGAAAGAATGCGGAAAGATGAAAGATGAAACAATGCGGAAAGATGAAAGATGAAACAATGCGGAAAGATGAAACAATGCGGAAAGATGAAAGATGAAACAATGCGGAAAGATGAAAGATGAAAAAATGCGGAAAGATGAAAGATGAAACAATGCGGAAAGATGAAAGATGAAAGAATGCGGAAGATGAAAGATGAAACAATGCGGAAAGATGAAAGATGAAACATTGCGGAAAGATGAAAGATGAAACAATGCGGAAAGATGAAAGATGAAAGAATGCGGAAAGATGAAAGATGAAACAATGCGGAAAGATGAAAGATGAAACAATGCGGAAAGATGAAAGATGAAACAATGCGGAAAGATGAAAGATGAAAGAATGCGGAAAGATGAAAGATGAAACAATGCGGAAAGATGAAAGATGAAACAATGCGGAAAGATGAAAGATGAAACAATGCGGAAAGATGAAAGATGAAACAATGCGGAAAGATGAAAGATGAAACAATGCGGAAAGATGAAACAATGCGGAAAGATGAAACAATGCGGAAAGATGAAAGATGAAACAATGCGGAAAGATGAAAGATGAAACATTGCGGAAAGATGAAAGATGAAACAATGCGGAAAGATGAAACAATGCGGAAAGATGAAACAATGCGGAAAGATGAAACAATGCGGAAAGATGAAACAATGCGGAAAGATGAAACAATGCGGAAAGATGAAACAATGCGGAAAGATGAAACAATGCGGAAAGATGAAACAATGCGGAAAGATGAAACAATGCGGAAAGATGAAACAATGCGGAAAGATGAAACAATGCGGAAAGATGAAACAATGCGGAAAGATGAAACAATGCGGAAAGATGAAAAAATGCGGAAAGATGAAAGATGAAACAATGCGGAAAGATGAAAGATGAAAGAATGCGGAAAGATGAAAGATGAAACAATGAGGAAAGATGAAAGATGAAACAATGCGGAAAGATGAAAGATGAAACAATGCGGAAAGATGAAACAATGCGGAAAGATGAAACAATGCGGAAAGATGAAACAATGCGGAAAGATGAAACAATGCGGAAAGATGAAACAATGCGGAAAGATGAAACAATGCGGAAAGATGAAACAATGCGGAAAGATGAAACAATGCGGAAAGATGAAACAATGCGGAAAGATGAAACAATGCGGAAAGATGAAACAATGCGGAAAGATGAAACAATGCGGAAAGATGAAACAATGCGGAAAGATGAAACAATGCGGAAAGATGAAACAATGCGGAAAGATGAAAGATGAAACAATGCGGAAAGATGAAAGATGAAACAATGCGGAAAGATGAAAGATGAAACAATGCGGAAAGATGAAAGGTGAAAAAATGCGGAAAGATGAAAGATGAAAGAATGCGGAAAGATGAAAGATGAAACAATGCGGAAAGATGAAAGATGAAACAATGCGGAAAGATGAAACAATGCGGAAAGATGAAAGATGAAACAATGCGGAAAGATGAAAGATGAAAAAATGCGGAAAGATGAAAGATGAAACAATGCGGAAAGATGAAAGATGAAAGAATGCGGAAGATGAAAGATGAAACAATGCGGAAAGATGAAAGATGAAACATTGCGGAAAGATGAAAGATGAAACAATGCGGAAAGATGAAAGATGAAACAATGCGGAAAGATGAAAGATGAAACAATGCGGAAAGATGAAAGATGAAACAATGCGGAAAGATGAAAGATGAAAGAATGCGGAAAGATGAAAGATGAAACAATGCGGAAAGATGAAAGATGAAACAATGCGGAAAGATGAAAGATGAAACAATGCGGAAAGATGAAAGATGAAACAATGCGGAAAGATGAAAGATGAAACATTGCGGAAAGATGAAAGATGAAACAATGCGGAAAGATGAAAGATGAAAGAATGCGGAAAGATGAAAGATGAAACAATGCGGAAAGATGAAAGATGAAACAATGCGGAAAGATGAAAGATGAAACAATGCGGAAAGATGAAAGATGAAACAATGCGGAAAGATGAAACAATGCGGAAAGATGAAACAATGCGGAAAGATGAAACAATGCGGAAAGATGAAACAATGCGGAAAGATGAAACAATGCGGAAAGATGAAACAATGCGGAAAGATGAAACAATGCGGAAAGATGAAACAATGCGGAAAGATGAAACAATGCGGAAAGATGAAACAATGCGGAAAGATGAAACATTGCGGAAAGATGAAACAATGCGGAAAGATGAAACAATGCGGAAAGATGAAACAATGCGGAAAGATGTAACAATGCGGAAAGATGAAACAATGCGGAAAGATGAAACAATGCGGAAAGATGAAAGATGAAACAATGCGGAAAGATGAAAGATGAAACAATTCGGAAAGATGAAAGATGAAACAATGCGGAAAGATGAAAGATGAAACAATGCGGAAAGATGAAAGATGAAAAAATGCGGAAAGATGAAAGATGAAACAATGCGGAAAGATGAAAGATGAAAGAATGCGGAAAGATGAAAGATGAAACAATGCGGAAAGATGAAAGATGAAACAATGCGGAAAGATGAAAGATGAAACAATGCGGAAAGATGAAAGATGAAAAAATGCGGAAAGATGAAAGATGAAACAATGCGGAAAGATGAAAGATGAAAGAATGCGGAAGATGAAAGATGAAACAATGCGGAAAGATGAAAGATGAAACAATGCGGAAAGATGAAAGATGAAAGAATGCGGAAAGATGAAAGATGAAACAATGCGGAAAGATGGAAGATGAAAGAATGCGGAAGATGAACGATGAAACAATGCGGAAAGATGAAAGATGAAACATTGCGGAAAGATGAAAGATGAAACAATGCGGAAAGATGAAACAATGCGGAAAGATGAAACAATGCGGAAAGATGAAACAATGCGGAAAGATGAAAGATGAAACAATGCGGAAAGATGAAAGATGAAACAATGCGGAAAGATGAAAGATGAAAAAATGCGGAAAGATGAAAGATGAAACAATGCGGAAAGATGAAAGATGAAACAATGCGGAAAGATGAAAGATGAAACAATGCGGAAAGATGAAACAATGCGGAAAGATGAAACAATGCGGAAAGATGAAACAATGCGGAAAGATGAAACAATGCGGAAAGATGAAACAATGCGGAAAGATGAAACAATGCGGAAAGATGAAACAATGCGGAAAGATGAAACAATGCGGAAAGATGAAACAATGCGGAAAGATGAAACAATGCGGAAAGATGAAACAATGCGGAAAGATGAAACAATGCGGAAAGATGAAACAATGCGGAAAGATGAAACAATGCGGAAAGATGAAACAATGCGGAAAGATGAAACAATGCGGAAAGATGAAACAATGCGGAAAGATGTAACAATGCGGAAAGATGAAACAATGCGGAAAGATGAAACAATGCGGAAAGATGAAAGATGAAACAATGCGGAAAGATGAAAGATGAAACAATTCGGAAAGATGAAAGATGAAACAATGCGGAAAGATGAAAGATGAAACAATGCGGAAAGATGAAAGATGAAAAAATGCGGAAAGATGAAAGATGAAACAATGCGGAAAGATGAAAGATGAAAGAATGCGGAAAGATGAAAGATGAAACAATGCGGAAAGATGAAAGATGAAACAATGCGGAAAGATGAAAGATGAAACAATGCGGAAAGATGAAAGATGAAAAAATGCGGAAAGATGAAAGATGAAACAATGCGGAAAGATGAAAGATGAAAGAATGCGGAAGATGAAAGATGAAACAATGCGGAAAGATGAAAGATGAAACAATGCGGAAAGATGAAAGATGAAAGAATGCGGAAAGATGAAAGATGAAACAATGCGGAAAGATGGAAGATGAAAGAATGCGGAAGATGAACGATGAAACAATGCGGAAAGATGAAAGATGAAACATTGCGGAAAGATGAAAGATGAAACAATGCGGAAAGATGAAAGATGAAAGAATGCGGAAAGATGAAAGATGAAACAATGCGGAAAGATGAAACAATGCGGAAAGATGAAACAATGCGGAAAGATGAAACAATGCGGAAAGATGAAACAATGCGGAAAGATGAAAGATGAAACAATGCGGAAAGATGAAAGATGAAACAATGCGGAAAGATGAAAGATGAAAAAATGCGGAAAGATGAAAGATGAAACAATGCGGAAAGATGAAAGATGAAACAATGCGGAAAGATGAAAGATGAAACAATGCGGAAAGATGAAACAATGCGGAAAGATGAAACAATGCGGAAAGATGAAACAATGCGGAAAGATGAAACAATGCGGAAAGATGAAACAATGCGGAAAGATGAAACAATGCGGAAAGATGAAACAATGCGGAAAGATGAAACAATGCGGAAAGATGAAAGATGAAAAAATGCGGAAAGATGAAAGATGAAACAATGCGGAAAGATGAAAGATGAAACAATGCGGAAAGATGAAAGATGAAACAATGCGGAAAGATGAAAGATGAAACAATGCGGAAAGATGAAAGATGAAACAATTCGGAAAGATGAAAGATGAAACAATGCGGAAAGATGAAAGATGAAACAATTCGGAAAGATGAAAGATGAAACAATGCGGAAAGATGAAAGATGAAAAAATGCGGAAAGATGAAAGATGAAACAATGCGGAAAGATGAAAGATGAAAGAATGCGGAAAGATGAAAGATGAAACAATGCGGAAAGATGGAAGATGAAACAATGCGGAAAGATGAAAGATGAAACAATGCGGAAAGATGAAAGATGAAACAATGCGGAAAGATGAAACAATGCGGAAAGATGAAACAATGCGGAAAGATGAAACAATGCGGAAAGATGAAACAATGCGGAAAGATGAAACAATGCGGAAAGATGAAACAATGCGGAAAGATGAAACAATGCGGAAAGATGAAACAATGCGGAAAGATGAAACAATGCGGAAAGATGAAACAATGCGGAAAGATGAAACAATGCGGAAAGATGAAAGATGAAACAATGCGGAAAGTTGAAAGATGAAAAAATGCGGAAAGATGAAAGATGAAACAATGCGGAAAGATGAAAGATGAAACAATGCGGAAAGATGAAAGATGAAACAATGCGGAAAGATGAAAGATGAAACAATGCGGAAAGATGAAAGATGAAACAATGCGGAAAGATGAAACAATGCGGAAAGATGAAACAATGCGGAAAGATGAAACAATGCGGAAAGATGAAACAATGCGGAAAGATGAAACAATGCGGAAAGATGAAACAATGCGGAAAGATGAAACAATGCGGAAAGATGAAACAATGCGGAAAGATGAAACAATGCGGAAAGATGAAACAATGCGGAAAGATGAAACAATGCGGAAAGATGAAACAATGCGGAAAGATGAAACAATGCGGAAAGATGAAACAATGCGGAAAGATGAAACAATGCGGAAAGATGAAACAATGCGGAAAGATGAAACAATGCGGAAAGATGAAACAATGCGGAAAGATGAAACAATGCGGAAAGATGAAACAATGCGGAAAGATGAAACAATGCGGAAAGATGAAACAATGCGGAAAGATGAAACAATGCGGAAAGATGAAACAATGCGGAAAGATGAAACAATGCGGAAAGATGAAACAATGCGGAAAGATGAAACAATGCGGAAAGATGAAACAATGCGGAAAGATGAAACAATGCGGAAAGATGAAACAATGCGGAAAGATGAAACAATGCGGAAAGATGAAACAATGCGGAAAGATGAAACAATGCGGAAAGATGAAACAATGCGGAAAGATGAAACAATGCGGAAAGATGAAACAATGCGGAAAGATGAAACAATGCGGAAAGATGAAACAATGCGGAAAGATGAAACAATGCGGAAAGATGAAAGATGAAAGAATGCGGAAAGATGAAAGATGAAACAATGCGGAAAGATGAAAGATGAAACAATGCGGAAAGATGAAAGGTGAAAAAATGCGGAAAGATGAAAGATGAAAGAATGCGGAAAGATGAAAGATGAAACAATGCGGAAAGATGAAAGATGAAAAAATGCGGAAAGATGAAAGATGAAACAATGCGGAAAGATGAAAGATGAAAGAATGCGGAACATGAAAGATGAAACAATGCGGAAAGATGAAAGATGAAACATTGCGGAAAGATGAAAGATGAAACAATGCGGAAAGATGAAAGATGAAAGAATGCGGAAAGATGAAAGATGAAACAATGCGGAAAGATGAAAGATGAAACAATGCGGAAAGATGAAAGATGAAACAATGCGGAAAGATGAAAGATGAAAGAATGCGGAAAGATGAAAGATGAAACAATGCGGAAAGATGAAAGATGAAACAATGCGGAAAGATGAAAGATGAAACAATGCGGAAAGATGAAAGATGAAACAATGCGGAAAGATGAAAGATGAAAAAATGCGGAAAGATGAAAGATGAAACAATGCGGAAAGATGAAACAATGCGGAAAGATGAAACAATGCGGAAAGATGAAAGATGAAACAATGCGGAAAGATGAAAGATGAAAAAATGCGGAAAGATGAAAGATGAAACAATGCGGAAAGATGAAAGATGAAAGAATGCGGAAGATGTAAGATGAAACAATGCGGAAAGATGAAACAATGCGGAAAGATGAAACAATGCGGAAAGATGAAACAACGCGGAAAGATGAAACAATGCGGAAAGATGAAACAATGCGGAAAGATGAAACAATGCGGAAAGATGAAACAATGCGGAAAGATGAAACAATGTGGAAAGATGAAACAATGCGGAAAGATGAAACAATGCGGAAAGATGAAACAATGCGGAAAGATGAAAGATGAAACAATGCGGAAAGATGAAAGATGAAAAAATGCGGAAAGATGAAAGATGAAACAATGCGGAAAGATGAAACAATGCGGAAAGATGAAAGATGAAACAATGCGGAAGGATGAAAGATGAAAGAATGCGGAAAGATGAAAGATGAAACAATGCGGAAAGATGAAAGATGAAACAATGCGGAAAGATGAAACAATGCGGAAAGATGAAAGATGAAACAATGCGGAAAGATGAAAGATGAAACAATGCGGAAAGATGAAAGATGAAAGAATGCGGAAGATGAAAGATGAAACAATGCGGAAAGATGAAACAATGCGGAAAGATGAAAGATGAAACAATGCGGAAAGATGAAAGATGAAACAATGCGGAAAGATGAAAGATGAAACAATACGGAAAGATGAAAGATGAAACAATGCGGAAAGATGAAAGATGAAACAATGCGGAAAGATGAAAGATGAAACAATGCGGAAAGATGAAACAATGCGGAAAGATGAAACAATGCGGAAAGATGAAACAATGCGGAAAGATGAAACAATGCGGAAAGATGAAACAATGCGGAAAGATGAAACAATGCGGAAAGATGAAACAATGCGGAAAGATGAAACAATGCGGAAAGATGAAACAATGCGGAAAGATGAAACAATGCGGAAAGATGAAACAATGCGGAAAGATGAAACAATGCGGAAAGATGAAACAATGCGGAAAGATGAAACAATGCGGAAAGATGAAACAATGCGGAAAGATGAAACAATGCGGAAAGATGAAACAATGCGGAAAGATGAAACAATGCGGAAAGATGAAACAAGGCAGAAAGATGAAACAATGCGGAAAGATGAAACAATGCGGAAAGATGAAACAATGCGGAAAGATGAAACAATGCGGAAAGATGAAACAATGCGGAAAGATGAAACAATGCGGAAAGATGAAAGATGAAACAATGCGGAAAGATGAAAGATGAAAAAATGCGGAAAGATGAAAGATGAAACAATGCGGAAAGATGAAACAATGCGGAAAGATGAAACAATGCGGAAAGATGAAACAATGCGGAAAGATGAAAGATGAAACAATGCGGAAAGATGAAAGATGAAAAAATGCGGAAAGATGAAAGATGAAACAATGCGGAAAGATGAAAGATGAAAGAATGCGGAAGATGTAAGATGAAACAATGCGGAAAGATGAAACAATGCGGAAAGATGAAACAATGCGGAAAGATGAAACAACGCGGAAAGATGAAACAATGCGGAAAGATGAAACAATGCGGAAAGATGAAACAATGCGGAAAGATGAAACAATGCGGAAAGATGAAACAATGCGGAAAGATGAAACAATGCGGAAAGATGAAACAATGCGGAAAGATGAAACAATGCGGAAAGATGAAAGATGAAACAATGCGGAAAGATGAAAGATGAAAAAATGCGGAAAGATGAAAGATGAAAGAATGCGGAAAGATGAAAGATGAAACAATGCGGAAAGATGAAAGATGAAACAATGCGGAAGGATGAAAGATGAAAGAATGCGGAAAGATGAAAGATGAAACAATGCGGAAAGATGAAAGATGAAACAATGCGGAAAGATGAAACAATGCGGAAAGATGAAAGATGAAACAATGCGGAAAGATGAAAGATGAAAGAATGCGGAAAGATGAAAGATGAAACAATGCGGAAAGATGGAAGATGAAAGAATGCGGAAGATGAACGATGAAACAATGCGGAAAGATGAAAGATGAAACATTGCGGAAAGATGAAAGATGAAACAATGCGGAAAGATGAAACAATGCGGAAAGATGAAACAATGCGGAAAGATGAAACAATGCGGAAAGATGAAAGATGAAACAATGCGGAAAGATGAAAGATGAAACAATGCGGAAAGATGAAAGATGAAACAATGCGGAAAGATGAAAGATGAAAAAATGCGGAAAGATGAAAGATGAAACAATGCGGAAAGATGAAAGATGAAACAATGCGGAAAGATGAAAGATGAAACAATGCGGAAAGATGAAACAATGCGGAAAGATGAAACAATGCGGAAAGATGAAACAATGCGGAAAGATGAAACAATGCGGAAAGATGAAACAATGCGGAAAGATGAAACAATGCGGAAAGATGAAACAATGCGGAAAGATGAAACAATGCGGAAAGATGAAACAATGCGGAAAGATGAAACAATGCGGAAAGATGAAACAATGCGGAAAGATGAAACAATGCGGAAAGATGAAACAATGCGGAAAGATGAAACAATGCGGAAAGATGAAACAATGCGGAAAGATGAAACAATGCGGAAAGATGAAACAATGCGGAAAGATGAAACAATGCGGAAAGATGTAACAATGCGGAAAGATGAAACAATGCGGAAAGATGAAACAATGCGGAAAGATGAAAGATGAAACAATGCGGAAAGATGAAAGATGAAACAATTCGGAAAGATGAAAGATGAAACAATGCGGAAAGATGAAAGATGAAACAATGCGGAAAGATGAAAGATGAAAAAATGCGGAAAGATGAAAGATGAAACAATGCGGAAAGATGAAAGATGAAAGAATGCGGAAAGATGAAAGATGAAACAATGCGGAAAGATGAAAGATGAAACAATGCGGAAAGATGAAAGATGAAACAATGCGGAAAGATGAAAGATGAAAAAATGCGGAAAGATGAAAGATGAAACAATGCGGAAAGATGAAAGATGAAAGAATGCGGAAGATGAAAGATGAAACAATGCGGAAAGATGAAAGATGAAACAATGCGGAAAGATGAAAGATGAAAGAATGCGGAAAGATGAAAGATGAAACAATGCGGAAAGATGGAAGATGAAAGAATGCGGAAGATGAACGATGAAACAATGCGGAAAGATGAAAGATGAAACATTGCGGAAAGATGAAAGATGAAACAATGCGGAAAGATGAAAGATGAAAGAATGCGGAAAGATGAAAGATGAAACAATGCGGAAAGATGAAACAATGCGGAAAGATGAAACAATGCGGAAAGATGAAACAATGCGGAAAGATGAAACAATGCGGAAAGATGAAAGATGAAACAATGCGGAAAGATGAAAGATGAAACAATGCGGAAAGATGAAAGATGAAAAAATGCGGAAAGATGAAAGATGAAACAATGCGGAAAGATGAAAGATGAAACAATGCGGAAAGATGAAAGATGAAACAATGCGGAAAGATGAAACAATGCGGAAAGATGAAACAATGCGGAAAGATGAAACAATGCGGAAAGATGAAACAATGCGGAAAGATGAAACAATGCGGAAAGATGAAACAATGCGGAAAGATGAAACAATGCGGAAAGATGAAACAATGCGGAAAGATGAAACAATGCGGAAAGATGAAAGATGAAAAAATGCGGAAAGATGAAAGATGAAACAATGCGGAAAGATGAAAGATGAAACAATGCGGAAAGATGAAAGATGAAACAATGCGGAAAGATGAAAGATGAAACAATGCGGAAAGATGAAAGATGAAACAATTCGGAAAGATGAAAGATGAAACAATGCGGAAAGATGAAAGATGAAACAATTCGGAAAGATGAAAGATGAAACAATGCGGAAAGATGAAAGATGAAAAAATGCGGAAAGATGAAAGATGAAACAATGCGGAAAGATGAAAGATGAAAGAATGCGGAAAGATGAAAGATGAAACAATGCGGAAAGATGGAAGATGAAACAATGCGGAAAGATGAAAGATGAAACAATGCGGAAAGATGAAAGATGAAACAATGCGGAAAGATGAAACAATGCGGAAAGATGAAACAATGCGGAAAGATGAAACAATGCGGAAAGATGAAACAATGCGGAAAGATGAAACAATGCGGAAAGATGAAACAATGCGGAAAGATGAAACAATGCGGAAAGATGAAACAATGCGGAAAGATGAAACAATGCGGAAAGATGAAACAATGCGGAAAGATGAAACAATGCGGAAAGATGAAACAATGCGGAAAGATGAAACAATGCGGAAAGATGAAAGATGAAACAATGCGGAAAGATGAAAGATGAAAAAATGCGGAAAGATGAAAGATGAAACAATGCGGAAAGATGAAAGATGAAACAATGCGGAAAGATGAAAGATGAAACAATGCGGAAAGATGAAAGATGAAACAATGCGGAAAGATGAAAGATGAAACAATGCGGAAAGATGAAACAATGCGGAAAGATGAAACAATGCGGAAAGATGAAACAATGCGGAAAGATGAAACAATGCGGAAAGATGAAACAATGCGGAAAGATGAAACAATGCGGAAAGATGAAACAATGCGGAAAGATGAAACAATGCGGAAAGATGAAACAATGCGGAAAGATGAAACAATGCGGAAAGATGAAACAATGCGGAAAGATGAAACAATGCGGAAAGATGAAACAATGCGGAAAGATGAAACAATGCGGAAAGATGAAACAATGCGGAAAGATGAAACAATGCGGAAAGATGAAACAATGCGGAAAGATGAAACAATGCGGAAAGATGAAACAATGCGGAAAGATGAAACAATGCGGAAAGATGAAACAATGCGGAAAGATGAAACAATGCGGAAAGATGAAACAATGCGGAAAGATGAAACAATGCGGAAAGATGAAACAATGCGGAAAGATGAAACAATGCGGAAAGATGAAACAATGCGGAAAGATGAAACAATGCGGAAAGATGAAACAATGCGGAAAGATGAAACAATGCGGAAAGATGAAACAATGCGGAAAGATGAAACAATGCGGAAAGATGAAACAATGCGGAAAGATGAAACAATGCGGAAAGATGAAACAATGCGGAAAGATGAAACAATGCGGAAAGATGAAACAATGCGGAAAGATGAAACAATGCGGAAAGATGAAACAATGCGGAAAGATGAAAGATGAAAGAATGCGGAAAGATGAAAGATGAAACAATGCGGAAAGATGAAAGATGAAACAATGCGGAAAGATGAAAGGTGAAAAAATGCGGAAAGATGAAAGATGAAAGAATGCGGAAAGATGAAAGATGAAACAATGCGGAAAGATGAAAGATGAAAAAATGCGGAAAGATGAAAGATGAAACAATGCGGAAAGATGAAAGATGAAAGAATGCGGAACATGAAAGATGAAACAATGCGGAAAGATGAAAGATGAAACATTGCGGAAAGATGAAAGATGAAACAATGCGGAAAGATGAAAGATGAAAGAATGCGGAAAGATGAAAGATGAAACAATGCGGAAAGATGAAAGATGAAACAATGCGGAAAGATGAAAGATGAAACAATGCGGAAAGATGAAAGATGAAAGAATGCGGAAAGATGAAAGATGAAACAATGCGGAAAGATGAAAGATGAAACAATGCGGAAAGATGAAAGATGAAACAATGCGGAAAGATGAAAGATGAAACAATGCGGAAAGATGAAAGATGAAAAAATGCGGAAAGATGAAAGATGAAACAATGCGGAAAGATGAAACAATGCGGAAAGATGAAACAATGCGGAAAGATGAAAGATGAAACAATGCGGAAAGATGAAAGATGAAAAAATGCGGAAAGATGAAAGATGAAACAATGCGGAAAGATGAAAGATGAAAGAATGCGGAAGATGTAAGATGAAACAATGCGGAAAGATGAAACAATGCGGAAAGATGAAACAATGCGGAAAGATGAAACAACGCGGAAAGATGAAACAATGCGGAAAGATGAAACAATGCGGAAAGATGAAACAATGCGGAAAGATGAAACAATGCGGAAAGATGAAACAATGTGGAAAGATGAAACAATGCGGAAAGATGAAACAATGCGGAAAGATGAAACAATGCGGAAAGATGAAAGATGAAACAATGCGGAAAGATGAAAGATGAAAAAATGCGGAAAGATGAAAGATGAAACAATGCGGAAAGATGAAACAATGCGGAAAGATGAAAGATGAAACAATGCGGAAGGATGAAAGATGAAAGAATGCGGAAAGATGAAAGATGAAACAATGCGGAAAGATGAAAGATGAAACAATGCGGAAAGATGAAACAATGCGGAAAGATGAAAGATGAAACAATGCGGAAAGATGAAAGATGAAACAATGCGGAAAGATGAAAGATGAAAGAATGCGGAAGATGAAAGATGAAACAATGCGGAAAGATGAAACAATGCGGAAAGATGAAAGATGAAACAATGCGGAAAGATGAAAGATGAAACAATGCGGAAAGATGAAAGATGAAACAATACGGAAAGATGAAAGATGAAACAATGCGGAAAGATGAAAGATGAAACAATGCGGAAAGATGAAAGATGAAACAATGCGGAAAGATGAAACAATGCGGAAAGATGAAACAATGCGGAAAGATGAAACAATGCGGAAAGATGAAACAATGCGGAAAGATGAAACAATGCGGAAAGATGAAACAATGCGGAAAGATGAAACAATGCGGAAAGATGAAACAATGCGGAAAGATGAAACAATGCGGAAAGATGAAACAATGCGGAAAGATGAAACAATGCGGAAAGATGAAACAATGCGGAAAGATGAAACAATGCGGAAAGATGAAACAATGCGGAAAGATGAAACAATGCGGAAAGATGAAACAAGGCAGAAAGATGAAACAATGCGGAAAGATGAAACAATGCGGAAAGATGAAACAATGCGGAAAGATGAAACAATGCGGAAAGATGAAACAATGCGGAAAGATGAAACAATGCGGAAAGATGAAAGATGAAACAATGCGGAAAGATGAAAGATGAAAAAATGCGGAAAGATGAAAGATGAAACAATGCGGAAAGATGAAACAATGCGGAAAGATGAAACAATGCGGAAAGATGAAACAATGCGGAAAGATGAAAGATGAAACAATGCGGAAAGATGAAAGATGAAAAAATGCGGAAAGATGAAAGATGAAACAATGCGGAAAGATGAAAGATGAAAGAATGCGGAAGATGTAAGATGAAACAATGCGGAAAGATGAAACAATGCGGAAAGATGAAACAATGCGGAAAGATGAAACAACGCGGAAAGATGAAACAATGCGGAAAGATGAAACAATGCGGAAAGATGAAACAATGCGGAAAGATGAAACAATGCGGAAAGATGAAACAATGCGGAAAGATGAAACAATGCGGAAAGATGAAACAATGCGGAAAGATGAAACAATGCGGAAAGATGAAAGATGAAACAATGCGGAAAGATGAAAGATGAAAAAATGCGGAAAGATGAAAGATGAAAGAATGCGGAAAGATGAAAGATGAAACAATGCGGAAAGATGAAAGATGAAACAATGCGGAAGGATGAAAGATGAAAGAATGCGGAAAGATGAAAGATGAAACAATGCGGAAAGATGAAAGATGAAACAATGCGGAAAGATGAAACAATGCGGAAAGATGAAAGATGAAACAATGCGGAAAGATGAAAGATGAAACAATGCGGAAAGATGAAAGATGAAAGAATGCGGAAGATGAAAGATGAAACAATGCGGAAAGATGAAACAATGCGGAAAGATGAAAGATGAAACAATGCGGAAAGATGAAAGATGAAACAATGCGGAAAGATGAAAGATGAAACAATGCGGAAAGATGAAAGATGAAACAATGCGGAAAGATGAAAGATGAAACAATGCGGAAAGATGAAAGATGAAACAATGCGGAAAGATGAAACAATGCGGAAAGATGAAACAATGCGGAAAGATGAAACAATGCGGAAAGATGAAACAATGCGGAAAGATGAAACAATGCGGAAAGATGAAACAATGCGGAAAGATGAAACAATGCGGAAAGATGAAACAATGCGAAAAGATGAAACAATGCGGAAAGATGAAACAATGCGGAAAGATGAAACAATGCGGAAAGATGAAACAATGCGGAAAGATGAAACAATGCGGAAAGATGAAACAATGCGGAAAGATGAAACAATGCGGAAAGATGAAACAATGCGGAAAGATGAAACAATGCGGAAAGATTAAACAATGCGGAAAGATGAAACAATGCGGAAAGATGAAAGATGAAACAATGCGGAAAGATGAAAGATGAAACAATGCGGAAAGATGAAAGATGAAACAATGCGGAAAGATGAAAGGTGAAAAAATGCGGAAAGATGAAAGATGAAAGAATGCGGAAAGATGAAAGATGAAACAATGCGGAAAGATGAAAGATGAAACAATGCGGAAAGATGAAACAATGCGGAAAGATGAAAGATGAAACAATGCGGAAAGATGAAAGATGAAAAAATGCGGAAAGATGAAAGATGAAACAATGCGGAAAGATGAAAGATGAAAGAATGCGGAAGATGAAAGATGAAACAATGCGGAAAGATGAAAGATGAAACAATGCGGAAAGATGAAACAATGCGGAAAGATGAAAGATGAAACAATGCGGAAAGATGAAACAATGCGGAAAGATGAAACAATGCGGAAAGATGAAACAATGCGGAAAGATGAAACAATGCGGAAAGATGAAACAATGCGGAAAGATGAAACAATGCGGAAAGATGAAACAATGCGGAAAGATGAAACAATGCGGAAAGATGAAACAATGCGGAAAGATGAAACAATGCGGAAAGATGAAACAATGCGGAAAGATGAAACAATGCGGAAAGATGAAACAATGCGGAAAGATGAAACAATGCGGAAAGATGAAACAATGCGGAAAGATGAAACAATGCGGAAAGATGAAACAATGCGGAAAGATGAAACAATGCGGAAAGATGAAACAATGCGGAAAGATGAAACAATGCGGAAAGATGAAACAATGCGGAAAGATGAAACAATGCGGAAAGATGAAACAATGCGGAAAGATGAAACAATGCGGAAAGATGAAACAATGCGGAAAGATGAAACAATGCGGAAAGATGAAACAATGCGGAAAGATGAAACAATGCGGAAAGATGAAACAATGCGGAAAGATGAAACAATGCGGAAAGATGAAACAATGCGGAAAGATGAAACAATGCGGAAAGATGAAACAATGCGGAAAGATGAAAGATGAAACAATGCGGAAAGATGAAAGATGAAACAATGCGGAAAGATGAAACAATGCGGAAAGATGAAACAATGCGGAAAGATGAAACAATGCGGAAAGATGAAACAATGCGGAAAGATGAAACAATGCGGAAAGATGAAACAATGTGGAAAGATGAAACAATGCGGAAAGATGAAACAATGCGGAAAGATGAAACAATGCGGAAAGATGAAAGATGAAACAATGCGGAAAGATGAAAGATGAAAGAATGCGGAAGATGAAAGATGAAACAATGCGGAAAGATGAAAGATGAAACAATGCGGAAAGATGAAAAATGAAACAATGCGGAAAGATGAAAGATGAAACAATTCGGAAAGATGAAAGATGAAACAATGCGGAAAGATGAAAGATGAAACAATGCGGAAAGATGAAAGATGAAACAATGCGGAAAGATGAAAGATGAAAAAATGCGGAAAGATGAAAGATGAAACAATGCGGAAAGATGAAAGATGAAAGAATGCGGAAAGATGAAAGATGAAACAATGCGGAAAGATGGAAGATAAAACAATGCGGAAAGATGAAAGATGAAACAATGCGGAAAGATGAAAGATGAAACAATGCGGAAAGATGAAAGATGAAACAATGCGGAAAGATGAAACAATGCGGAAAGATGAAACAATGCGGAAAGATGAAACAATGCGGAAAGATGAAACAATGTGGAAAGATGAAACAATGCGGAAAGATGAAACAATGCGGAAAGATGAAACAATGCGGAAAGATGAAAGATGAAACAATGCGGAAAGATGAAAGATGAAAAAATGCGGAAAGATGAAAGATGAAAGAATGCGGAAAGATGAAAGATGAAACAATGCGGAAAGATGAAAGATGAAAAAATGCGGAAAGATGAAAGATGAAACAATGCGGAAAGATGAAAGATGAAACAATGCGGAAAGATGAAAGGTGAAAAAATGCGGAAAGATGAAAGATGAAAGAATGCGGAAAGATGAAAGATGAAACAATGCGGAAAGATGAAAGATGAAACAATGCGGAAAGATGAAACAATGCGGAAAGATGAAACAATGCGGAAAGATGAAAGATGAAACAATGCGGAAAGATGAAACAATGCGGAAAGATGAAACAATGCGGAAAGATGAAACAATGCGGAAAGATGAAACAATGCGGAAAGATGAAACAATGCGGAAAGATGAAACAATGCGGAAAGATGAAACAATGCGGAAAGATGAAACAATGCGGAAAGATGAAACAATGCGGAAAGATGAAACAATGCGGAAAGATGAAACAATGCGGAAAGATGAAACAATGCGGAAAGATGAAACAATGCGGAAAGATGAAACAATGCGGAAAGATGAAACAATGCGGAAAGATGAAACAATGCGGAAAGATGAAACAATGCGGAAAGATGAAACAATGCGGAAAGATGAAACAATGCGGAAAGATGAAACAATGCGGAAAGATGAAACAATGCGGAAAGATGAAACAATGCGGAAAGATGAAACAAGGCAGAAAGATGAAACAATGCGGAAAGATGAAACAATGCGGAAAGATGAAAGATGAAACAATACGGAAAGATGAAAGATGAAACAATGCGGAAAGATGAAAGATGAAACAATGCGGAAAGATGAAAGATGAAACAATGCGGAAAGATGAAACAATGCGGAAAGATGAAACAATGCGGAAAGATGAAACAATGCGGAAAGATGAAACAATGCGGAAAGATGAAACAATGCGGAAAGATGAAACAATGCGGAAAGATGAAACAATGCGGAAAGATGAAACAATGCGGAAAGATGAAACAATGCGGAAAGATGAAACAATGCGGAAAGATGAAACAATGCGGAAAGATGAAACAATGCGGAAAGATGAAACAATGCGGAAAGATGAAACAATGCGGAAAGATGAAACAATGCGGAAAGATGAAACAATGCGGAAAGATGAAACAAGGCAGAAAGATGAAACAATGCGGAAAGATGAAACAATGCGGAAAGATGAAACAATGCGGAAAGATGAAACAATGCGGAAAGATGAAACAATGCGGAAAGATGAAACAATGCGGAAAGATGAAAGATGAAACAATGCGGAAAGATGAAAGATGAAAAAATGCGGAAAGATGAAAGATGAAACAATGCGGAAAGATGAAACAATGCGGAAAGATGAAACAATGCGGAAAGATGAAACAATGCGGAAAGATGAAAGATGAAACAATGCGGAAAGATGAAAGATGAAAAAATGCGGAAAGATGAAAGATGAAACAATGCGGAAAGATGAAAGATGAAAGAATGCGGAAGATGTAAGATGAAACAATGCGGAAAGATGAAACAATGCGGAAAGATGAAACAATGCGGAAAGATGAAACAACGCGGAAAGATGAAACAATGCGGAAAGATGAAACAATGCGGAAAGATGAAACAATGCGGAAAGATGAAACAATGCGGAAAGATGAAACAATGCGGAAAGATGAAACAATGCGGAAAGATGAAACAATGCGGAAAGATGAAACAATGCGGAAAGATGAAAGATGAAACAATGCGGAAAGATGAAAGATGAAAAAATGCGGAAAGATGAAAGATGAAAGAATGCGGAAAGATGAAAGATGAAACAATGCGGAAAGATGAAAGATGAAACAATGCGGAAGGATGAAAGATGAAAGAATGCGGAAAGATGAAAGATGAAACAATGCGGAAAGATGAAAGATGAAACAATGCGGAAAGATGAAACAATGCGGAAAGATGAAAGATGAAACAATGCGGAAAGATGAAAGATGAAACAATGCGGAAAGATGAAAGATGAAAGAATGCGGAAGATGAAAGATGAAACAATGCGGAAAGATGAAACAATGCGGAAAGATGAAAGATGAAACAATGCGGAAAGATGAAAGATGAAACAATGCGGAAAGATGAAAGATGAAACAATGCGGAAAGATGAAAGATGAAACAATGCGGAAAGATGAAAGATGAAACAATGCGGAAAGATGAAAGATGAAACAATGCGGAAAGATGAAACAATGCGGAAAGATGAAACAATGCGGAAAGATGAAACAATGCGGAAAGATGAAACAATGCGGAAAGATGAAACAATGCGGAAAGATGAAACAATGCGGAAAGATGAAACAATGCGGAAAGATGAAACAATGCGAAAAGATGAAACAATGCGGAAAGATGAAACAATGCGGAAAGATGAAACAATGCGGAAAGATGAAACAATGCGGAAAGATGAAACAATGCGGAAAGATGAAACAATGCGGAAAGATGAAACAATGCGGAAAGATGAAACAATGCGGAAAGATGAAACAATGCGGAAAGATGAAACAATGCGGAAAGATGAAACAATGCGGAAAGATGAAACAATGCGGAAAGATGAAACAATGCGGAAAGATTAAACAATGCGGAAAGATGAAACAATGCGGAAAGATGAAAGATGAAACAATGCGGAAAGATGAAAGATGAAACAATGCGGAAAGATGAAAGATGAAACAATGCGGAAAGATGAAAGGTGAAAAAATGCGGAAAGATGAAAGATGAAAGAATGCGGAAAGATGAAAGATGAAACAATGCGGAAAGATGAAAGATGAAACAATGCGGAAAGATGAAACAATGCGGAAAGATGAAAGATGAAACAATGCGGAAAGATGAAAGATGAAAAAATGCGGAAAGATGAAAGATGAAACAATGCGGAAAGATGAAAGATGAAAGAATGCGGAAGATGAAAGATGAAACAATGCGGAAAGATGAAAGATGAAACAATGCGGAAAGATGAAACAATGCGGAAAGATGAAACAATGCGGAAAGATGAAAGATGAAACAATGCGGAAAGATGAAACAATGCGGAAAGATGAAACAATGCGGAAAGATGAAACAATGCGGAAAGATGAAACAATGCGGAAAGATGAAACAATGCGGAAAGATGAAACAATGCGGAAAGATGAAACAATGCGGAAAGATGAAACAATGCGGAAAGATGAAACAATGCGGAAAGATGAAACAATGCGGAAAGATGAAACAATGCGGAAAGATGAAACAATGCGGAAAGATGAAACAATGCGGAAAGATGAAACAATGCGGAAAGATGAAACAATGCGGAAAGATGAAACAATGCGGAAAGATGAAACAATGCGGAAAGATGAAACAATGCGGAAAGATGAAACAATGCGGAAAGATGAAACAATGCGGAAAGATGAAACAATGCGGAAAGACGAAACAATGCGGAAAGATGAAACAATGCGGAAAGATGAAACAATGCGGAAAGATGAAACAATGCGGAAAGATGAAACAATGCGGAAAGATGAAACAATGCGGAAAGATGAAACAATGCGGAAAGATGAAACAATGCGGAAAGATGAAACAATGCGGAAAGATGAAAGATGAAACAATGCGGAAAGATGAAAGATGAAACAATGCGGAAAGATGAAACAATGCGGAAAGATGAAACAATGCGGAAAGATGAAACAATGCGGAAAGATGAAACAATGCGGAAAGATGAAACAATGCGGAAAGATGAAACAATGTGGAAAGATGAAACAATGCGGAAAGATGAAACAATGCGGAAAGATGAAACAATGCGGAAAGATGAAAGATGAAACAATGCGGAAAGATGAAAGATGAAAGAATGCGGAAGATGAAAGATGAAACAATGCGGAAAGATGAAAGATGAAACAATGCGGAAAGATGAAAAATGAAACAATGCGGAAAGATGAAAGATGAAACAATTCGGAAAGATGAAAGATGAAACAATGCGGAAAGATGAAAGATGAAACAATGCGGAAAGATGAAAGATGAAACAATGCGGAAAGATGAAAGATGAAAAAATGCGGAAAGATGAAAGATGAAACAATGCGGAAAGATGAAAGATGAAAGAATGCGGAAAGATGAAAGATGAAACAATGCGGAAAGATGGAAGATAAAACAATGCGGAAAGATGAAAGATGAAACAATGCGGAAAGATGAAAGATGAAACAATGCGGAAAGATGAAAGATGAAACAATGCGGAAAGATGAAACAATGCGGAAAGATGAAACAATGCGGAAAGATGAAACAATGCGGAAAGATGAAACAATGTGGAAAGATGAAACAATGCGGAAAGATGAAACAATGCGGAAAGATGAAACAATGCGGAAAGATGAAAGATGAAACAATGCGGAAAGATGAAAGATGAAAAAATGCGGAAAGATGAAAGATGAAAGAATGCGGAAAGATGAAAGATGAAACAATGCGGAAAGATGAAAGATGAAAAAATGCGGAAAGATGAAAGATGAAACAATGCGGAAAGATGAAAGATGAAACAATGCGGAAAGATGAAAGGTGAAAAAATGCGGAAAGATGAAAGATGAAAGAATGCGGAAAGATGAAAGATGAAACAATGCGGAAAGATGAAAGATGAAACAATGCGGAAAGATGAAACAATGCGGAAAGATGAAACAATGCGGAAAGATGAAAGATGAAACAATGCGGAAAGATGAAACAATGCGGAAAGATGAAACAATGCGGAAAGATGAAACAATGCGGAAAGATGAAACAATGCGGAAAGATGAAACAATGCGGAAAGATGAAACAATGCGGAAAGATGAAACAATGCGGAAAGATGAAACAATGCGGAAAGATGAAACAATGCGGAAAGATGAAACAATGCGGAAAGATGAAACAATGCGGAAAGATGAAACAATGCGGAAAGATGAAACAATGCGGAAAGATGAAACAATGCGGAAAGATGAAACAATGCGGAAAGATGAAACAATGCGGAAAGATGAAACAATGCGGAAAGATGAAACAATGCGGAAAGATGAAACAATGCGGAAAGATGAAACAAGGCAGAAAGATGAAACAATGCGGAAAGATGAAACAATGCGGAAAGATGAAACAATGCGGAAAGATGAAACAATGCGGAAAGATGAAACAATGCGGAAAGATGAAACAATGCGGAAAGATGAAAGATGAAACAATGCGGAAAGATGAAAGATGAAAAAATGCGGAAAGATGAAAGATGAAACAATGCGGAAAGATGAAACAATGCGGAAAGATGAAACAATGCGGAAAGATGAAAGATGAAACAATGCGGAAAGATGAAAGATGAAAAAATGCGGAAAGATGAAAGATGAAACAATGCGGAAAGATGAAAGATGAAAGAATGCGGAAGATGTAAGATGAAACAATGCGGAAAGATGAAACAATGCGGAAAGATGAAACAATGCGGAAAGATGAAACAACGCGGAAAGATGAAACAATGCGGAAAGATGAAACAATGCGGAAAGATGAAACAATGCGGAAAGATGAAACAATGCGGAAAGATGAAACAATGCGGAAAGATGAAACAATGCGGAAAGATGAAACAATGCGGAAAGATGAAACAATGCGGAAAGATGAAAGATGAAACAATGCGGAAAGATGAAAGATGAAAAAATGCGGAAAGATGAAAGATGAAAGAATGCGGAAAGATGAAAGATGAAACAATGCGGAAAGATGAAAGATGAAACAATGCGGAAAGATGAAACAATGCGGAAAGATGAAACAATGCGGAAAGATGAAACAATGCGGAAAGATGAAACAATGCGGAAAGATGAAACAATGCGGAAAGATGAAACAATGTGGAAAGATGAAACAATGCGGAAAGATGAAACAATGCGGAAAGATGAAACAATGCGGAAAGATGAAAGATGAAACAATGCGGAAAGATGAAAGATGAAAGAATGCGGAAGATGAAAGATGAAACAATGCGGAAAGATGAAAGATGAAACAATGCGGAAAGATGAAAAATGAAACAATGCGGAAAGATGAAAGATGAAACAATTCGGAAAGATGAAAGATGAAACAATGCGGAAAGATGAAAGATGAAACAATGCGGAAAGATGAAAGATGAAACAATGCGGAAAGATGAAAGATGAAAAAATGCGGAAAGATGAAAGATGAAACAATGCGGAAAGATGAAAGATGAAAGAATGCGGAAAGATGAAAGATGAAACAATGCGGAAAGATGGAAGATAAAACAATGCGGAAAGATGAAAGATGAAACAATGCGGAAAGATGAAAGATGAAACAATGCGGAAAGATGAAAGATGAAACAATGCGGAAAGATGAAACAATGCGGAAAGATGAAACAATGCGGAAAGATGAAACAATGCGGAAAGATGATACAATGCGGAAAGATGAAACAATGCGCAAAGATGAAACAATGCGGAAAGATGAAACAATGCGGAAAGATGAAACAATGCGGAAAGATGAAACAATGCGGAAAGATGAAAGATGAAACAATGCGGAAAGATGAAAGATGAAACAATGCGGAAAGATGAAACAATGCGGAAAGATGAAACAATGCGGAAAGATGAAACAATGCGGAAAGATGAAACAATGCGGAAAGATGAAACAATGCGGAAAGATGAAACAATGTGGAAAGATGAAACAATGCGGAAAGATGAAACAATGCGGAAAGATGAAACAATGCGGAAAGATGAAAGATGAAACAATGCGGAAAGATGAAAGATGAAAGAATGCGGAAGATGAAAGATGAAACAATGCGGAAAGATGAAAGATGAAACAATGCGGAAAGATGAAAAATGAAACAATGCGGAAAGATGAAAGATGAAACAATTCGGAAAGATGAAAGATGAAACAATGCGGAAAGATGAAAGATGAAACAATGCGGAAAGATGAAAGATGAAACAATGCGGAAAGATGAAAGATGAAAAAATGCGGAAAGATGAAAGATGAAACAATGCGGAAAGATGAAAGATGAAAGAATGCGGAAAGATGAAAGATGAAACAATGCGGAAAGATGGAAGATAAAACAATGCGGAAAGATGAAAGATGAAACAATGCGGAAAGATGAAAGATGAAACAATGCGGAAAGATGAAAGATGAAACAATGCGGAAAGATGAAACAATGCGGAAAGATGAAACAATGCGGAAAGATGAAACAATGCGGAAAGATGAAACAATGTGGAAAGATGAAACAATGCGGAAAGATGAAACAATGCGGAAAGATGAAACAATGCGGAAAGATGAAAGATGAAACAATGCGGAAAGATGAAAGATGAAAAAATGCGGAAAGATGAAAGATGAAACAATGCGGAAAGATGAAAGATGAAACAATGCGGAAAGATGAAAGATGAAACAATGCGGAAAGATGAAAGATGAAACAATGCGGAAAGATGAAAGATGAAACAATGCGGAAAGATGAAAGATGAAACAATGCGGAAAGATGAAAGATGAAACAATGCGGAAAGATGAAAGATGAAACAATGCGGAAAGATGAAAGATGAAACAATGCGGAAAGATGAAATAATGCGGAAAGATGAAACAATGCGGAAAGATGAAACAATGCGGAAAGATGAAACAATGCGGAAAGATGAAACAATGCGGAAAGATGAAAGATGAAACAATGCGGAAAGATGAAAGATGAAACAATGCGGAAAGATGAAAGATGAAACAATGCGGAAAGATGAAAGATGAAACAATGCGGAAAGATGAAAGATGAAAGAATGCGGAAAGATGAAAGATGAAACAATGCGGAAAGATGAAAGATGAAACAATGCGGAAAGATGAAAGATGAAAAAATGCGGAAAGATGAAAGATGAAACAATGCGGAAAGATGAAAGATGAAACAATGCGGAAAGATGAAAGAGGAAACAATGCGGAAAGATGAAAGATGAAACAATTCGGAAAGATGAAAGATGAAACAATGCAGAAAGATGAAAGATGAAACAATGCGGAAAGATGAAAGATGAAACAATGCGGAAAGATGAAAGATGAAAAAATGCGGAAAGATGAAAGATGAAACAATGCGGAAAGATGAAAGATGAAAGAATGCGGAAAGATGAAAGATGAAACAATGCGGAAAGATGGAAGATGAAACAATGCGGAAAGATGAAAGATGAAACAATGCGGAAAGATGAAAGATGAAACAATGCGGAAAGATGAAAGATGAAACAATGCGGAAAGATGAAAGATGAAACAATGCGGAAAGATGAAACAATGCGGAAAGATGAAACAATGCGGAAAGATGAAACAATGGGAAAGATGAAACAATGCGGAAAGATGAAACAATGCGGAAAGATGAAACAATGCGGAAAGATGAAAGATGAAACAATGCGGAAAGATGAAAGATGAAAAAATGCGGAAAGATGAAAGATGAAACAATGCGGAAAGATGAAAGATGAAACAATGCGGAAAGATGAAAGATGAAACAATGCGGAAAGATGAAAGATGAAACAATGCGGAAAGATGAAAGATGAAACAATTCGGAAAGATGAAAGATGAAACAATGCGGAAAGATGAAAGATGAAACAATGCGGAAAGATGAAAGATGAAACAATGCGGAAAGATGAAAGATGAAAAAATGCGGAAAGATGAAAGATGAAACAATGCGGAAAGATGAAAGATGAAAGAATGCGGAAAGATGAAAGATGAAACAATGCGGAAAGATGGAAGATGAAACAATGCGGAAAGATGAAAGATGAAACAATGCGGAAAGATGAAAGATGAAACAATGCGGAAAGATGAAAGATGAAACAATGCGGAAAGATGAAACAATGCGGAAAGATGAAACAATGCGGAAAGATGAAACAATGCGGAAAGATGAAACAATGCGGAAAGATGAAACAATGCGGAAAGATGAAACAATGCGGAAAGATGAAACAATGCGGAAAGATGAAACAATGCGGAAAGATGAAAGATGAAACAATGCGGAAAGATGAAAGATGAAAAAATGCGGAAAGATGAAAGATGAAACAATGCGGAAAGATGAAAGATGAAACAATGCGGAAAGATGAAAGATGAAACAATGCGGAAAGATGAAAGATGAAACAATGCGGAAAGATGAAAGATGAAACAATGCGGAAAGATGAAAGATGAAAGAATGCGGAAGATGAAAGATGAAACAATGCGGAAAGATGAAAGATGAAACAATGCGGAAAGATGAAACAATGCGGAAAGATGAAACAATGCGGAAAGATGAAACAATGCGGAAAGATGAAACAATGCGAAAAGATGAAACAATGCGGAAAGATGAAACAATGCGGAAAGATGAAACAATGCGGAAAGATGAAACAATGCGGAAAGATGAAACAATGCGGAAAGATGAAACAATGCGGAAAGATGAAACAATGCGGAAAGATGAAACAATGCGGAAAGATGAAACAATGCGGAAAGATGAAACAATGCGGAAAGATGAAACAATGCGGAAAGATTAAACAATGCGGAAAGATGAAACAATGCGGAAAGATGAAAGATGAAACAATGCGGAAAGATGAAAGATGAAACAATGCGGAAAGATGAAAGATGAAACAATGCGGAAAGATGAAAGGTGAAAAAATGCGGAAAGATGAAAGATGAAAGAATGCGGAAAGATGAAAGATGAAACAATGCGGAAAGATGAAAGATGAAACAATGCGGAAAGATGAAACAATGCGGAAAGATGAAAGATGAAACAATGCGGAAAGATGAAAGATGAAAAAATGCGGAAAGATGAAAGATGAAACAATGCGGAAAGATGAAAGATGAAAGAATGCGGAAGATGAAAGATGAAACAATGCGGAAAGATGAAAGATGAAACAATGCGGAAAGATGAAACAATGCGGAAAGATGAAAGATGAAACAATGCGGAAAGATGAAACAATGCGGAAAGATGAAACAATGCGGAAAGATGAAACAATGCGGAAAGATGAAACAATGCGGAAAGATGAAACAATGCGGAAAGATGAAACAATGCGGAAAGATGAAACAATGCGGAAAGATGAAACAATGCGGAAAGATGAAACAATGCGGAAAGATGAAACAATGCGGAAAGATGAAACAATGCGGAAAGATGAAACAATGCGGAAAGATGAAACAATGCGGAAAGATGAAACAATGCGGAAAGATGAAACAATGCGGAAAGATGAAACAATGCGGAAAGATGAAACAATGCGGAAAGATGAAACAATGCGGAAAGATGAAACAATGCGGAAAGATGAAACAATGCGGAAAGATGAAACAATGCGGAAAGATGAAACAATGCGGAAAGATGAAACAATGCGGAAAGATGAAACAATGCGGAAAGATGAAACAATGCGGAAAGATGAAACAATGCGGAAAGATGAAACAATGCGGAAAGATGAAACAATGCGGAAAGATGAAACAATGCGGAAAGATGAAACAATGCGGAAAGATGAAACAATGCGGAAAGATGAAACAATGCGGAAAGATGAAACAATGCGGAAAGATGAAACAATGCGGAAAGATGAAACAATGCGGAAAGATGAAACAATGCGGAAAGATGAAACAATGCGGAAAGATGAAACAATGCGGAAAGATGAAAGATGAAACAATGCGGAAAGATGAAAGATGAAACAATGCGGAAAGATGAAACAATGCGGAAAGATGAAACAATGCGGAAAGATGAAACAATGCGGAAAGATGAAACAATGCGGAAAGATGAAACAATGCGGAAAGATGAAACAATGTGGAAAGATGAAACAATGCGGAAAGATGAAACAATGCGGAAAGATGAAACAATGCGGAAAGATGAAAGATGAAACAATGCGGAAAGATGAAAGATGAAAGAATGCGGAAGATGAAAGATGAAACAATGCGGAAAGATGAAAGATGAAACAATGCGGAAAGATGAAAAATGAAACAATGCGGAAAGATGAAAGATGAAACAATTCGGAAAGATGAAAGATGAAACAATGCGGAAAGATGAAAGATGAAACAATGCGGAAAGATGAAAGATGAAACAATGCGGAAAGATGAAAGATGAAAAAATGCGGAAAGATGAAAGATGAAACAATGCGGAAAGATGAAAGATGAAAGAATGCGGAAAGATGAAAGATGAAACAATGCGGAAAGATGGAAGATAAAACAATGCGGAAAGATGAAAGATGAAACAATGCGGAAAGATGAAAGATGAAACAATGCGGAAAGATGAAAGATGAAACAATGCGGAAAGATGAAACAATGCGGAAAGATGAAACAATGCGGAAAGATGAAACAATGCGGAAAGATGAAACAATGCGGAAAGATGAAACAATGCGCAAAGATGAAACAATGCGGAAAGATGAAACAATGCGGAAAGATGAAACAATGCGGAAAGATGAAACAATGCGGAAAGATGAAACAATGCGGAAAGATGAAACAATGCGGAAAGATGAAAGATGAAACAATGCGGAAAGATGAAAGATGAAACAATGCGGAAAGATGAAACAATGCGGAAAGATGAAACAATGCGGAAAGATGAAACAATGCGGAAAGATGAAACAATGCGGAAAGATGAAACAATGCGGAAAGATGAAACAATGTGGAAAGATGAAACAATGCGGAAAGATGAAACAATGCGGAAAGATGAAACAATGCGGAAAGATGAAAGATGAAACAATGCGGAAAGATGAAAGATGAAAGAATGCGGAAGATGAAAGATGAAACAATGCGGAAAGATGAAAGATGAAACAATGCGGAAAGATGAAAAATGAAACAATGCGGAAAGATGAAAGATGAAACAATTCGGAAAGATGAAAGATGAAACAATGCGGAAAGATGAAAGATGAAACAATGCGGAAAGATGAAAGATGAAACAATGCGGAAAGATGAAAGATGAAAAAATGCGGAAAGATGAAAGATGAAACAATGCGGAAAGATGAAAGATGAAAGAATGCGGAAAGATGAAAGATGAAACAATGCGGAAAGATGGAAGATAAAACAATGCGGAAGGATGAAAGATGAAACAATGCGGAAAGATGAAAGATGAAACAATGCGGAAAGATGAAAGATGAAACAATGCGGAAAGATGAAACAATGCGGAAAGATGAAACAATGCGGAAAGATGAAACAATGCGGAAAGATGAAACAATGTGGAAAGATGAAACAATGCGGAAAGATGAAACAATGCGGAAAGATGAAACAATGCGGAAAGATGAAAGATGAAACAATGCGGAAAGATGAAAGATGAAAAAATGCGGAAAGATGAAACAATGCGGAAAGATGAAAGATGAAACAATGCGGAAAGATGAAAGATGAAAAAATGCGGAAAGATGAAAGATGAAACAATGCGGAAAGATGAAAGATGAAAGAATGCGGAAGATGAAAGATGAAACAATGCGGAAAGATGAAAGATGAAACAATGCGGAAAGATGAAACAATGCGGAAAGATGAAAGATGAAACAATGCGGAAAGATGAAACAATGCGGAAAGATGAAACAATGCGGAAAGATGAAACAATGCGGAAAGATGAAACAATGCGGAAAGATGAAACAATGCGGAAAGATGAAACAATGCGGAAAGATGAAACAATGCGGAAAGATGAAACAATGCGGAAAGATGAAACAATGCGGAAAGATGAAACAATGCGGAAAGATGAAACAATGTGGAAAGATGAAACAATGCGGAAAGATGAAACAATGCGGAAAGATGAAACAATGCGGAAAGATGAAAGATGAAACAATGCGGAAAGATGAAAGATGAAAGAATGCGGAAGATGAAAGATGAAACAATGCGGAAAGATGAAAGATGAAACAATGCGGAAAGATGAAAAATGAAACAATGCGGAAAGATGAAAGATGAAACAATTCGGAAAGATGAAAGATGAAACAATGCGGAAAGATGAAAGATGAAACAATGCGGAAAGATGAAAGATGAAACAATGCGGAAAGATGAAAGATGAAAAAATGCGGAAAGATGAAAGATGAAACAATGCGGAAAGATGAAAGATGAAAGAATGCGGAAAGATGAAAGATGAAACAATGCGGAAAGATGGAAGATAAAACAATGCGGAAAGATGAAAGATGAAACAATGCGGAAAGATGAAAGATGAAACAATGCGGAAAGATGAAAGATGAAACAATGCGGAAAGATGAAACAATGCGGAAAGATGAAAGATGAAACAATGCGGAAAGATGAAACAATGCGGAAAGATGAAACAATGCGGAAAGATGAAAGATGAAACAATGCGGAAAGATGAAAGATGAAACAATGCGGAAAGATGAAAGATGAAACAATGCGGAAAGATGAAAGATGAAACAATGCGGAAAGATGAAAGATGAAAGAATGCGGAAAGATGAAAGATGAAACAATGCGGAAAGATGAAAGATGAAACAATGCGGAAAGATGAAAGATGAAAAAATGCGGAAAGATGAAAGATGAAACAATGCGGAAAGATGAAAGATGAAACAATGCGGAAAGATGAAAGAGGAAACAATGCGGAAAGATGAAAGATGAAACAATTCGGAAAGATGAAAGATGAAACAATGCAGAAAGATGAAAGATGAAACAATGCGGAAAGATGAAAGATGAAACAATGCGGAAAGATGAAAGATGAAAAAATGCGGAAAGATGAAAGATGAAACAATGCGGAAAGATGAAAGATGAAAGAATGCGGAAAGATGAAAGATGAAACAATGCGGAAAGATGGAAGATGAAACAATGCGGAAAGATGAAAGATGAAACAATGCGGAAAGATGAAAGATGAAACAATGCGGAAAGATGAAAGATGAAACAATGCGGAAAGATGAAAGATGAAACAATGCGGAAAGATGAAACAATGCGGAAAGATGAAACAATGCGGAAAGATGAAACAATGGGAAAGATGAAACAATGCGGAAAGATGAAACAATGCGGAAAGATGAAACAATGCGGAAAGATGAAAGATGAAACAATGCGGAAAGATGAAAGATGAAAAAATGCGGAAAGATGAAAGATGAAACAATGCGGAAAGATGAAAGATGAAACAATGCGGAAAGATGAAAGATGAAACAATGCGGAAAGATGAAAGATGAAACAATGCGGAAAGATGAAAGATGAAACAATTCGGAAAGATGAAAGATGAAACAATGCGGAAAGATGAAAGATGAAACAATGCGGAAAGATGAAAGATGAAACAATGCGGAAAGATGAAAGATGAAAAAATGCGGAAAGATGAAAGATGAAACAATGCGGAAAGATGAAAGATGAAAGAATGCGGAAAGATGAAAGATGAAACAATGCGGAAAGATGGAAGATGAAACAATGCGGAAAGATGAAAGATGAAACAATGCGGAAAGATGAAAGATGAAACAATGCGGAAAGATGAAAGATGAAACAATGCGGAAAGATGAAACAATGCGGAAAGATGAAACAATGCGGAAAGATGAAACAATGCGGAAAGATGAAACAATGCGGAAAGATGAAACAATGCGGAAAGATGAAACAATGCGGAAAGATGAAACAATGCGGAAAGATGAAAGATGAAACAATGCGGAAAGATGAAAGATGAAAAAATGCGGAAAGATGAAAGATGAAACAATGCGGAAAGATGAAAGATGAAACAATGCGGAAAGATGAAAGATGAAACAATGCGGAAAGATGAAAGATGAAACAATGCGGAAAGATGAAAGATGAAACAATGCGGAAAGATGAAAGATGAAAGAATGCGGAAGATGAAAGATGAAACAATGCGGAAAGATGAAAGATGAAACAATGCGGAAAGATGAAACAATGCGGAAAGATGAAACAATGCGGAAAGATGAAACAATGCGGAAAGATGAAACAATGCGAAAAGATGAAACAATGCGGAAAGATGAAACAATGCGGAAAGATGAAACAATGCGGAAAGATGAAACAATGCGGAAAGATGAAACAATGCGGAAAGATGAAACAATGCGGAAAGATGAAACAATGCGGAAAGATGAAACAATGCGGAAAGATGAAACAATGCGGAAAGATGAAACAATGCGGAAAGATGAAACAATGCGGAAAGATTAAACAATGCGGAAAGATGAAACAATGCGGAAAGATGAAAGATGAAACAATGCGGAAAGATGAAAGATGAAACAATGCGGAAAGATGAAAGATGAAACAATGCGGAAAGATGAAAGGTGAAAAAATGCGGAAAGATGAAAGATGAAAGAATGCGGAAAGATGAAAGATGAAACAATGCGGAAAGATGAAAGATGAAACAATGCGGAAAGATGAAACAATGCGGAAAGATGAAAGATGAAACAATGCGGAAAGATGAAAGATGAAAAAATGCGGAAAGATGAAAGATGAAACAATGCGGAAAGATGAAAGATGAAAGAATGCGGAAGATGAAAGATGAAACAATGCGGAAAGATGAAAGATGAAACAATGCGGAAAGATGAAACAATGCGGAAAGATGAAAGATGAAACAATGCGGAAAGATGAAACAATGCGGAAAGATGAAACAATGCGGAAAGATGAAACAATGCGGAAAGATGAAACAATGCGGAAAGATGAAACAATGCGGAAAGATGAAACAATGCGGAAAGATGAAACAATGCGGAAAGATGAAACAATGCGGAAAGATGAAACAATGCGGAAAGATGAAACAATGCGGAAAGATGAAACAATGCGGAAAGATGAAACAATGCGGAAAGATGAAACAATGCGGAAAGATGAAACAATGCGGAAAGATGAAACAATGCGGAAAGATGAAACAATGCGGAAAGATGAAACAATGCGGAAAGATGAAACAATGCGGAAAGATGAAACAATGCGGAAAGATGAAACAATGCGGAAAGATGAAACAATGCGGAAAGATGAAACAATGCGGAAAGATGAAACAATGCGGAAAGATGAAACAATGCGGAAAGATGAAACAATGCGGAAAGATGAAACAATGCGGAAAGATGAAACAATGCGGAAAGATGAAACAATGCGGAAAGATGAAACAATGCGGAAAGATGAAACAATGCGGAAAGATGAAACAATGCGGAAAGATGAAACAATGCGGAAAGATGAAACAATGCGGAAAGATGAAACAATGCGGAAAGATGAAACAATGCGGAAAGATGAAACAATGCGGAAAGATGAAACAATGCGGAAAGATGAAACAATGCGGAAAGATGAAACAATGCGGAAAGATGAAACAATGCGGAAAGATGAAAGATGAAACAATGCGGAAAGATGAAAGATGAAACAATGCGGAAAGATGAAACAATGCGGAAAGATGAAACAATGCGGAAAGATGAAACAATGCGGAAAGATGAAACAATGCGGAAAGATGAAACAATGCGGAAAGATGAAACAATGTGGAAAGATGAAACAATGCGGAAAGATGAAACAATGCGGAAAGATGAAACAATGCGGAAAGATGAAAGATGAAACAATGCGGAAAGATGAAAGATGAAAGAATGCGGAAGATGAAAGATGAAACAATGCGGAAAGATGAAAGATGAAACAATGCGGAAAGATGAAAAATGAAACAATGCGGAAAGATGAAAGATGAAACAATTCGGAAAGATGAAAGATGAAACAATGCGGAAAGATGAAAGATGAAACAATGCGGAAAGATGAAAGATGAAACAATGCGGAAAGATGAAAGATGAAAAAATGCGGAAAGATGAAAGATGAAACAATGCGGAAAGATGAAAGATGAAAGAATGCGGAAAGATGAAAGATGAAACAATGCGGAAAGATGGAAGATAAAACAATGCGGAAAGATGAAAGATGAAACAATGCGGAAAGATGAAAGATGAAACAATGCGGAAAGATGAAAGATGAAACAATGCGGAAAGATGAAACAATGCGGAAAGATGAAACAATGCGGAAAGATGAAACAATGCGGAAAGATGAAACAATGCGGAAAGATGAAACAATGCGCAAAGATGAAACAATGCGGAAAGATGAAACAATGCGGAAAGATGAAACAATGCGGAAAGATGAAACAATGCGGAAAGATGAAACAATGCGGAAAGATGAAACAATGCGGAAAGATGAAAGATGAAACAATGCGGAAAGATGAAAGATGAAACAATGCGGAAAGATGAAACAATGCGGAAAGATGAAACAATGCGGAAAGATGAAACAATGCGGAAAGATGAAACAATGCGGAAAGATGAAACAATGCGGAAAGATGAAACAATGTGGAAAGATGAAACAATGCGGAAAGATGAAACAATGCGGAAAGATGAAACAATGCGGAAAGATGAAAGATGAAACAATGCGGAAAGATGAAAGATGAAAGAATGCGGAAGATGAAAGATGAAACAATGCGGAAAGATGAAAGATGAAACAATGCGGAAAGATGAAAAATGAAACAATGCGGAAAGATGAAAGATGAAACAATTCGGAAAGATGAAAGATGAAACAATGCGGAAAGATGAAAGATGAAACAATGCGGAAAGATGAAAGATGAAACAATGCGGAAAGATGAAAGATGAAAAAATGCGGAAAGATGAAAGATGAAACAATGCGGAAAGATGAAAGATGAAAGAATGCGGAAAGATGAAAGATGAAACAATGCGGAAAGATGGAAGATAAAACAATGCGGAAGGATGAAAGATGAAACAATGCGGAAAGATGAAAGATGAAACAATGCGGAAAGATGAAAGATGAAACAATGCGGAAAGATGAAACAATGCGGAAAGATGAAACAATGCGGAAAGATGAAACAATGCGGAAAGATGAAACAATGTGGAAAGATGAAACAATGCGGAAAGATGAAACAATGCGGAAAGATGAAACAATGCGGAAAGATGAAAGATGAAACAATGCGGAAAGATGAAAGATGAAAAAATGCGGAAAGATGAAACAATGCGGAAAGATGAAAGATGAAACAATGCGGAAAGATGAAAGATGAAAAAATGCGGAAAGATGAAAGATGAAACAATGCGGAAAGATGAAAGATGAAAGAATGCGGAAGATGAAAGATGAAACAATGCGGAAAGATGAAAGATGAAACAATGCGGAAAGATGAAACAATGCGGAAAGATGAAAGATGAAACAATGCGGAAAGATGAAACAATGCGGAAAGATGAAACAATGCGGAAAGATGAAACAATGCGGAAAGATGAAACAATGCGGAAAGATGAAACAATGCGGAAAGATGAAACAATGCGGAAAGATGAAACAATGCGGAAAGATGAAACAATGCGGAAAGATGAAACAATGCGGAAAGATGAAACAATGCGGAAAGATGAAACAATGTGGAAAGATGAAACAATGCGGAAAGATGAAACAATGCGGAAAGATGAAACAATGCGGAAAGATGAAAGATGAAACAATGCGGAAAGATGAAAGATGAAAGAATGCGGAAGATGAAAGATGAAACAATGCGGAAAGATGAAAGATGAAACAATGCGGAAAGATGAAAAATGAAACAATGCGGAAAGATGAAAGATGAAACAATTCGGAAAGATGAAAGATGAAACAATGCGGAAAGATGAAAGATGAAACAATGCGGAAAGATGAAAGATGAAACAATGCGGAAAGATGAAAGATGAAAAAATGCGGAAAGATGAAAGATGAAACAATGCGGAAAGATGAAAGATGAAAGAATGCGGAAAGATGAAAGATGAAACAATGCGGAAAGATGGAAGATAAAACAATGCGGAAAGATGAAAGATGAAACAATGCGGAAAGATGAAAGATGAAACAATGCGGAAAGATGAAAGATGAAACAATGCGGAAAGATGAAACAATGCGGAAAGATGAAACAATGCGGAAAGATGAAACAATGCGGAAAGATGAAACAATGCGGAAAGATGAAACAATGCGCAAAGATGAAACAATGCGGAAAGATGAAACAATGCGGAAAGATGAAACAATGCGGAAAGATGAAACAATGCGGAAAGATGAAACAATGCGGAAAGATGAAACAATGCGGAAAGATGAAAGATGAAACAATGCGGAAAGATGAAAGATGAAACAATGCGGAAAGATGAAACAATGCGGAAAGATGAAACAATGCGGAAAGATGAAACAATGCGGAAAGATGAAACAATGCGGAAAGATGAAACAATGCGGAAAGATGAAACAATGTGGAAAGATGAAACAATGCGGAAAGATGAAACAATGCGGAAAGATGAAACAATGCGGAAAGATGAAAGATGAAACAATGCGGAAAGATGAAAGATGAAAGAATGCGGAAGATGAAAGATGAAACAATGCGGAAAGATGAAAGATGAAACAATGCGGAAAGATGAAAAATGAAACAATGCGGAAAGATGAAAGATGAAACAATTCGGAAAGATGAAAGATGAAACAATGCGGAAAGATGAAAGATGAAACAATGCGGAAAGATGAAAGATGAAACAATGCGGAAAGATGAAAGATGAAAAAATGCGGAAAGATGAAAGATGAAACAATGCGGAAAGATGAAAGATGAAAGAATGCGGAAAGATGAAAGATGAAACAATGCGGAAAGATGGAAGATAAAACAATGCGGAAGGATGAAAGATGAAACAATGCGGAAAGATGAAAGATGAAACAATGCGGAAAGATGAAAGATGAAACAATGCGGAAAGATGAAACAATGCGGAAAGATGAAACAATGCGGAAAGATGAAACAATGCGGAAAGATGAAACAATGTGGAAAGATGAAACAATGCGGAAAGATGAAACAATGCGGAAAGATGAAACAATGCGGAAAGATGAAAGATGAAACAATGCGGAAAGATGAAAGATGAAAAAATGCGGAAAGATGAAAGATGAAACAATGCGGAAAGATGAAAGATGAAACAATGCGGAAAGATGAAAGATGAAACAATGCGGAAAGATGAAAGATGAAACAATGCGGAAAGATGAAAGATGAAACAATGCGGAAAGATGAAAGATGAAACAATGCGGAAAGATGAAAGATGAAACAATGCGGAAAGATGAAAGATGAAACAATGCGGAAAGATGAAAGATGAAACAATGCGGAAAGATGAAATAATGCGGAAAGATGAAACAATGCGGAAAGATGAAACAATGCGGAAAGATGAAACAATGCGGAAAGATGAAACAATGCGGAAAGATGAAAGATGAAACAATGCGGAAAGATGAAAGATGAAACAATGCGGAAAGATGAAAGATGAAACAATTCGGAAAGATGAAAGATGAAACAATGCGGAAAGATGAAAGATGAAAGAATGCGGAAAGATGAAAGATGAAACAATGCGGAAAGATGAAAGATGAAACAATGCGGAAAGATGAAAGATGAAAAAATGCGGAAAGATGAAAGATGAAACAATGCGGAAAGATGAAACAATGCGGAAAGATGAAAGATGAAACAATGCGGAAAGATGAAAGATGAAACAATGCGGAAAGATGAAAGATGAAAAAATGCGGAAAGATGAAAGATGAAACAATGCGGAAAGATGAAAGATGAAAAAATGCGGAAAGATGAAAGATGAAACAATGCGGAAAGATGAAAGATGAAAAAATGCGGAAAGATGAAAGATGAAACAATGCGGAAAGATGAAAGATGAAAGAATGCGGAAGATGAAAGATGAAACAATGCGGAAAGATGAAAGATGAAACAATGCGGAAAGATGAAAGATGAAACAATGCGGAAAGATGAAAGATGAAACAATGCGGAAAGATGAAAGAGGAAACAATGCGGAAAGATGAAAGATGAAACAATTCGGAAAGATGAAAGATGAAACAATGCAGAAAGATGAAAGATGAAACAATGCGGAAAGATGAAAGATGAAACAATGCGGAAAGATGAAAGATGAAAAAATGCGGAAAGATGAAAGATGAAACAATGCGGAAAGATGAAAGATGAAAGAATGCGGAAAGATGAAAGATGAAACAATGCGGAAAGATGGAAGATGAAACAATGCGGAAAGATGAAAGATGAAACAATGCGGAAAGATGAAAGATGAAACAATGCGGAAAGATGAAAGATGAAACAATGCGGAAAGATGAAAGATGAAACAATGCGGAAAGATGAAACAATGCGGAAAGATGAAACAATGCGGAAAGATGAAACAATGGGAAAGATGAAACAATGCGGAAAGATGAAACAATGCGGAAAGATGAAACAATGCGGAAAGATGAAAGATGAAACAATGCGGAAAGATGAAAGATGAAAAAATGCGGAAAGATGAAAGATGAAACAATGCGGAAAGATGAAAGATGAAACAATGCGGAAAGATGAAAGATGAAACAATGCGGAAAGATGAAAGATGAAACAATGCGGAAAGATGAAAGATGAAACAATTCGGAAAGATGAAAGATGAAACAATGCGGAAAGATGAAAGATGAAACAATGCGGAAAGATGAAAGATGAAAAAATGCGGAAAGATGAAAGATGAAACAATGCGGAAAGATGAAACAATGCGGAAAGATGAAACAATGCGGAAAGATGAAACAATGCGGAAAGATGAAACAATGTGGAAAGATGAAAGATGAAAGAATGCGGAAAGATGAAAGATGAAACAATGCGGAAAGATGGAAGATAAAACAATGCGGAAGGATGAAAGATGAAACAATGCGGAAAGATGAAAGATGAAACAATGCGGAAAGATGAAAGATGAAACAATGCGGAAAGATGAAACAATGCGGAAAGATGAAACAATGCGGAAAGATGAAACAATGCGGAAAGATGAAACAATGTGGAAAGATGAAACAATGCGGAAAGATGAAACAATGCGGAAAGATGAAACAATGCGGAAAGATGAAAGATGAAACAATGCGGAAAGATGAAAGATGAAAAAATGCGGAAAGATGAAACAATGCGGAAAGATGAAAGATGAAACAATGCGGAAAGATGAAAGATGAAAAAATGCGGAAAGATGAAAGATGAAACAATGCGGAAAGATGAAAGATGAAAGAATGCGGAAGATGAAAGATGAAACAATGCGGAAAGATGAAAGATGAAACAATGCGGAAAGATGAAACAATGCGGAAAGATGAAAGATGAAACAATGCGGAAAGATGAAACAATGCGGAAAGATGAAACAATGCGGAAAGATGAAACAATGCGGAAAGATGAAACAATGCGGAAAGATGAAACAATGCGGAAAGATGAAACAATGCGGAAAGATGAAACAATGCGGAAAGATGAAACAATGCGGAAAGATGAAACAATGCGGAAAGATGAAACAATGCGGAAAGATGAAACAATGTGGAAAGATGAAACAATGCGGAAAGATGAAACAATGCGGAAAGATGAAACAATGCGGAAAGATGAAAGATGAAACAATGCGGAAAGATGAAAGATGAAAGAATGCGGAAGATGAAAGATGAAACAATGCGGAAAGATGAAAGATGAAACAATGCGGAAAGATGAAAAATGAAACAATGCGGAAAGATGAAAGATGAAACAATTCGGAAAGATGAAAGATGAAACAATGCGGAAAGATGAAAGATGAAACAATGCGGAAAGATGAAAGATGAAACAATGCGGAAAGATGAAAGATGAAAAAATGCGGAAAGATGAAAGATGAAACAATGCGGAAAGATGAAAGATGAAAGAATGCGGAAAGATGAAAGATGAAACAATGCGGAAAGATGGAAGATAAAACAATGCGGAAAGATGAAAGATGAAACAATGCGGAAAGATGAAAGATGAAACAATGCGGAAAGATGAAAGATGAAACAATGCGGAAAGATGAAACAATGCGGAAAGATGAAACAATGCGGAAAGATGAAACAATGCGGAAAGATGAAACAATGCGGAAAGATGAAACAATGCGCAAAGATGAAACAATGCGGAAAGATGAAACAATGCGGAAAGATGAAACAATGCGGAAAGATGAAACAATGCGGAAAGATGAAACAATGCGGAAAGATGAAACAATGCGGAAAGATGAAAGATGAAACAATGCGGAAAGATGAAAGATGAAACAATGCGGAAAGATGAAACAATGCGGAAAGATGAAACAATGCGGAAAGATGAAACAATGCGGAAAGATGAAAAAATGCGGAAAGATGAAAGATGAAACAATGCGGAAAGATGAAAGATGAAAGAATGCGGAAGATGAAAGATGAAACAATGCGGAAAGATGAAAGATGAAACAATGCGGAAAGATGAAAGATGAAACAATGCGGAAAGATGAAAGATGAAACAATGCGGAAAGATGAAAGAGGAAACAATGCGGAAAGATGAAAGATGAAACAATTCGGAAAGATGAAAGATGAAACAATGCAGAAAGATGAAAGATGAAACAATGCGGAAAGATGAAAGATGAAACAATGCGGAAAGATGAAAGATGAAAAAATGCGGAAAGATGAAAGATGAAACAATGCGGAAAGATGAAAGATGAAAGAATGCGGAAAGATGAAAGATGAAACAATGCGGAAAGATGGAAGATGAAACAATGCGGAAAGATGAAAGATGAAACAATGCGGAAAGATGAAAGATGAAACAATGCGGAAAGATGAAAGATGAAACAATGCGGAAAGATGAAAGATGAAACAATGCGGAAAGATGAAACAATGCGGAAAGATGAAACAATGCGGAAAGATGAAACAATGGGAAAGATGAAACAATGCGGAAAGATGAAACAATGCGGAAAGATGAAACAATGCGGAAAGATGAAAGATGAAACAATGCGGAAAGATGAAAGATGAAAAAATGCGGAAAGATGAAAGATGAAACAATGCGGAAAGATGAAAGATGAAACAATGCGGAAAGATGAAAGATGAAACAATGCGGAAAGATGAAAGATGAAACAATGCGGAAAGATGAAAGATGAAACAATTCGGAAAGATGAAAGATGAAACAATGCGGAAAGATGAAAGATGAAACAATGCGGAAAGATGAAAGATGAAACAATGCGGAAAGATGAAAGATGAAAAAATGCGGAAAGATGAAAGATGAAACAATGCGGAAAGATGAAAGATGAAAGAATGCGGAAAGATGAAAGATGAAACAATGCGGAAAGATGGAAGATGAAACAATGCGGAAAGATGAAAGATGAAACAATGCGGAAAGATGAAAGATGAAACAATGCGGAAAGATGAAAGATGAAACAATGCGGAAAGATGAAACAATGCGGAAAGATGAAACAATGCGGAAAGATGAAACAATGCGGAAAGATGAAACAATGCGGAAAGATGAAACAATGCGGAAAGATGAAACAATGCGGAAAGATGAAACAATGCGGAAAGATGAAAGATGAAACAATGCGGAAAGATGAAAGATGAAAAAATGCGGAAAGATGAAAGATGAAACAATGCGGAAAGATGAAAGATGAAACAATGCGGAAAGATGAAAGATGAAACAATGCGGAAAGATGAAAGATGAAACAATGCGGAAAGATGAAAGATGAAACAATGCGGAAAGATGAAAGATGAAACAATGCGGAAAGATGAAAGATGAAACAATGCGGAAAGATGAAAGATGAAACAATGCGGAAAGATGAAAGATGAAACAATGCGGAAAGATGAAACAATGCGGAAAGATGAAACAATGCGGAAAGATGAAACAATGCGGAAAGGTGAAACAATGCGGAAAGATGAAACAATGCGGAAAGATGAAACAATGCGGAAAGATGAAACAATGCGGAAAGGTGAAACAATGCGGAAAGATGAAACAATGCGGAAAGATGAAACAATGCGGAAAGATGAAACAATGCGGAAAGATGAAACAATGCGGAAAGATGAAACAATGCGGAAAGATGAAACAATGCGGAAAGATGTAACAATGCGGAAAGATGAAACAATGCGGAAAGATGAAACAATGCGGAAAGATGAAAGATGAAACAATGCGGAAAGATGAAAGATGAAACAATTCGGAAAGATGAAAGATGAAAAAATGCGGAAAGATGAAAGATGAAACAATGCGGAAAGATGAAAGATGAAAGAATGCGGAAGATGAAAGATGAAACAATGCGGAAAGATGAAAGATGAAACAATGCGGAAAGATGAAAGATGAAAGAATGCGGAAAGATGAAAGATGAAACAATGCGGAAAGATGAAACAATGCGGAAAGATGAAACAATGCGGAAAGATGAAACAATGCGGAAAGATGAAACAATGCGGAAAGATGAAACAATGCGGAAAGATGAAACAATGCGGAAAGATGAAACAATGCGGAAAGATGAAAGATGAAACAATGCGGAAAGATGAAAGATGAAACAATGCGGAAAGATGAAAGATGAAAAAATGCGGAAAGATGAAAGATGAAACAATGCGGAAAGATGAAAGATGAAACAATGCGGAAAGATGAAACAATGCGGAAAGATGAAACAATGCGGAAAGATGAAACAATGCGGAAAGATGAAACAATGCGGAAAGATGAAACAATGCGGAAAGATGAAACAATGCGGAAAGATGAAACAATGCGGAAAGATGAAAGATGAAACAATGCGGAAAGATGAAAGATGAAAGAATGCGGAAAGATGAAAGATGAAACAATGCGGAAAGATGGAAGATGAAAGAATGCGGAAGATGAACGATGAAACAATGCGGAAAGATGAAAGATGAAACATTGCGGAAAGATGAAAGATGAAACAATGCGGAAAGATGAAAGATGAAAGAATGCGGAAAGATGAAAGATGAAACAATGCGGAAAGATGAAACAATGCGGAAAGATGAAACAATGCGGAAAGATGAAACAATGCGGAAAGATGAAAGATGAAACAATGCGGAAAGATGAAAGATGAAACAATGCGGAAAGATGAAAGATGAAAAAATGCGGAAAGATGAAAGATGAAACAATGCGGAAAGATGAAAGATGAAACAATGCGGAAAGATGAAACAATGCGGAAAGATGAAACAATGCGGAAAGATGAAACAATGCGGAAAGATGAAACAATGCGGAAAGATGAAACAATGCGGAAAGATGAAAGATGAAACAATGCGGAAAGATGAAAGATGAAACAATGCGGAAAGATGAAACAATGCGGAAAGATGAAACAATGCGGAAAGATGAAACAATGCGGAAAGATGAAACAATGCGGAAAGATGAAACAATGCGGAAAGATGAAACAATGTGGAAAGATGAAACAATGCGGAAAGATGAAACAATGCGGAAAGATGAAACAATGCGGAAAGATGAAAGATGAAACAATGCGGAAAGATGAAAGATGAAAGAATGCGGAAGATGAAAAATGAAACAATGCGGAAAGATGAAAGATGAAACAATGCGGAAAGATGAAAAATGAAACAATGCGGAAAGATGAAAGATGAAACAATTCGGAAAGATGAAAGATGAAACAATGCGGAAAGATGAAAGATGAAACAATGCGGAAAGATGAAAGATGAAACAATGCGGAAAGATGAAAGATGAAAAAATGCGGAAAGATGAAAGATGAAACAATGCGGAAAGATGAAAGATGAAAGAATGCGGAAAGATGAAAGATGAAACAATGCGGAAAGATGGAAGATAAAACAATGCGGAAAGATGAAAGATGAAACAATGCGGAAAGATGAAAGATGAAACAATGCGGAAAGATGAAAGATGAAACAATGCGGAAAGATGAAACAATGCGGAAAGATGAAACAATGCGGAAAGATGAAACAATGCGGAAAGATGAAACAATGTGGAAAGATGAAACAATGCGGAAAGATGAAACAATGCGGAAAGATGAAACAATGCGGAAAGATGAAAGATGAAACAATGCGGAAAGATGAAAGATGAAAAAATGCGGAAAGATGAAAGATGAAAGAATGCGGAAAGATGAAAGATGAAACAATGCGGAAAGATGAAAGATGAAAAAATGCGGAAAGATGAAAGATGAAACAATGCGGAAAGATGAAAGATGAAACAATGCGGAAAGATGAAAGGTGAAAAAATGCGGAAAGATGAAAGATGAAAGAATGCGGAAAGATGAAAGATGAAACAATGCGGAAAGATGAAAGATGAAACAATGCGGAAAGATGAAACAATGCGGAAAGATGAAAGATGAAACAATGCGGAAAGATGAAACAATGCGGAAAGATGAAACAATGCGGAAAGATGAAACAATGCGGAAAGATGAAACAATGCGGAAAGATGAAACAATGCGGAAAGATGAAACAATGCGGAAAGATGAAACAATGCGGAAAGATGAAACAATGCGGAAAGATGAAACAATGCGGAAAGATGAAACAATGCGGAAAGATGAAACAATGCGGAAAGATGAAACAATGCGGAAAGATGAAACAATGCGGAAAGATGAAACAATGCGGAAAGATGAAACAATGCGGAAAGATGAAACAATGCGGAAAGATGAAACAATGCGGAAAGATGAAACAATGCGGAAAGATGAAACAATGCGGAAAGATGAAACAATGCGGAAAGATGAAACAAGGCAGAAAGATGAAACAATGCGGAAAGATGAAACAATGCGGAAAGATGAAACAATGCGGAAAGATGAAACAATGCGGAAAGATGAAACAATGCGGAAAGATGAAACAATGCGGAAAGATGAAAGATGAAACAATGCGGAAAGATGAAAGATGAAAAAATGCGGAAAGATGAAAGATGAAACAATGCGGAAAGATGAAACAATGCGGAAAGATGAAACAATGCGGAAAGATGAAAGATGAAACAATGCGGAAAGATGAAAGATGAAAAAATGCGGAAAGATGAAAGATGAAACAATGCGGAAAGATGAAAGATGAAAGAATGCGGAAGATGTAAGATGAAACAATGCGGAAAGATGAAACAATGCGGAAAGATGAAAGATGAAAGAATGCGGAAGATGTAAGATGAAACAATGCGGAAAGATGAAACAATGCGGAAAGATGAAACAATGCGGAAAGATGAAACAATGCGGAAAGATGAAACAACGCGGAAAGATGAAACAATGCGGAAAGATGAAACAATGCGGAAAGATGAAACAATGCGGAAAGATGAAACAATGCGGAAAGATGAAACAATGCGGAAAGATGAAACAATGCGGAAAGATGAAACAATGCGGAAAGATGAAACAATGCGGAAAGATGAAAGATGAAACAATGCGGAAAGATGAAAGATGAAAAAATGCGGAAAGATGAAAGATGAAAGAATGCGGAAAGATGAAAGATGAAACAATGCGGAAAGATGAAAGATGAAACAATGCGGAAGGATGAAAGATGAAAGAATGCGGAAAGATGAAAGATGAAACAATGCGGAAAGATGAAAGATGAAACAATGCGGAAAGATGAAACAATGCGGAAAGATGAAAGATGAAACAATGCGGAAAGATGAAAGATGAAACAATGCGGAAAGATGAAAGATGAAAGAATGCGGAAGATGAAAGATGAAACAATGCGGAAAGATGAAACAATGCGGAAAGATGAAAGATGAAACAATGCGGAAAGATGAAAGATGAAACAATGCGTAAAGATGAAAGATGAAACAATGCGGAAAGATGAAAGATGAAACAATGCGGAAAGATGAAAGATGAAACAATGCGGAAAGATGAAAGATGAAACAATGCGGAAAGATGAAACAATGCGGAAAGATGAAACAATGCGGAAAGATGAAACAATGCGGAAAGATGAAACAATGCGGAAAGATGAAACAATGCGGAAAGATGAAACAATGCGGAAAGATGAAACAATGCGGAAAGATGAAACAATGCGGAAAGATGAAACAATGCGAAAAGATGAAACAATGCGGAAAGATGAAACAATGCGGAAAGATGAAACAATGCGGAAAGATGAAACAATGCGGAAAGATGAAACAATGCGGAAAGATGAAACAATGCGGAAAGATGAAACAATGCGGAAAGATGAAACAATGCGGAAAGATGAAACAATGCGGAAAGATTAAACAATGCGGAAAGATGAAACAATGCGGAAAGATGAAAGATGAAACAATGCGGAAAGATGAAAGATGAAACAATGCGGAAAGATGAAAGATGAAACAATGCGGAAAGATGAAAGGTGAAAAAATGCGGAAAGATGAAAGATGAAAGAATGCGGAAAGATGAAAGATGAAACAATGCGGAAAGATGAAAGATGAAACAATGCGGAAAGATGAAACAATGCGGAAAGATGAAAGATGAAACAATGCGGAAAGATGAAAGATGAAAAAATGCGGAAAGATGAAAGATGAAACAATGCGGAAAGATGAAAGATGAAAGAATGCGGAAGATGAAAGATGAAACAATGCGGAAAGATGAAAGATGAAACAATGCGGAAAGATGAAACAATGCGGAAAGATGAAAGATGAAACAATGCGGAAAGATGAAACAATGCGGAAAGATGAAACAATGCGGAAAGATGAAACAATGCGGAAAGATGAAACAATGCGGAAAGATGAAACAATGCGGAAAGATGAAACAATGCGGAAAGATGAAACAATGCGGAAAGATGAAACAATGCGGAAAGATGAAACAATGCGGAAAGATGAAACAATGCGGAAAGATGAAACAATGCGGAAAGATGAAACAATGCGGAAAGATGAAACAATGCGGAAAGATGAAACAATGCGGAAAGATGAAACAATGCGGAAAGATGAAACAATGCGGAAAGATGAAACAATGCGGAAAGATGAAACAATGCGGAAAGATGAAACAATGCGGAAAGATGAAACAATGCGGAAAGATGAAACAATGCGGAAAGATGAAACAATGCGGAAAGATGAAACAATGCGGAAAGATGAAACAATGCGGAAAGATGAAACAATGCGGAAAGATGAAACAATGCGGAAAGATGAAACAATGCGGAAAGATGAAACAATGCGGAAAGATGAAACAATGCGGAAAGATGAAACAATGCGGAAAGATGAAACAATGCGGAAAGATGAAACAATGCGGAAAGATGAAAGATGAAACAATGCGGAAAGATGAAAGATGAAACAATGCGGAAAGATGAAACAATGCGGAAAGATGAAACAATGCGGAAAGATGAAACAATGCGGAAAGATGAAACAATGCGGAAAGATGAAACAATGCGGAAAGATGAAACAATGTGGAAAGATGAAACAATGCGGAAAGATGAAACAATGCGGAAAGATGAAACAATGCGGAAAGATGAAAGATGAAACAATGCGGAAAGATGAAAGATGAAAGAATGCGGAAGATGAAAGATGAAACAATGCGGAAAGATGAAAGATGAAACAATGCGGAAAGATGAAAAATGAAACAATGCGGAAAGATGAAAGATGAAACAATTCGGAAAGATGAAAGATGAAACAATGCGGAAAGATGAAAGATGAAACAATGCGGAAAGATGAAAGATGAAACAATGCGGAAAGATGAAAGATGAAAAAATGCGGAAAGATGAAAGATGAAACAATGCGGAAAGATGAAAGATGAAAGAATGCGGAAAGATGAAAGATGAAACAATGCGGAAAGATGGAAGATAAAACAATGCGGAAAGATGAAAGATGAAACAATGCGGAAAGATGAAAGATGAAACAATGCGGAAAGATGAAAGATGAAACAATGCGGAAAGATGAAACAATGCGGAAAGATGAAAGATGAAAAAATGCGGAAAGATGAAAGATGAAACAATGCGGAAAGATGAAAGATGAAAGAATGCGGAAGATGAAAGATGAAACAATGCGGAAAGATGAAAGATGAAACAATGCGGAAAGATGAAAGATGAAACAATGCGGAAAGATGAAAGATGAAACAATGCGGAAAGATGAAAGAGGAAACAATGCGGAAAGATGAAAGATGAAACAATTCGGAAAGATGAAAGATGAAACAATGCAAAAAGATGAAAGATGAAACAATGCGGAAAGATGAAAGATGAAACAATGCGGAAAGATGAAAGATGAAAAAATGCGGAAAGATGAAAGATGAAACAATGCGGAAAGATGAAAGATGAAAGAATGCGGAAAGATGAAAGATGAAACAATGCGGAAAGATGGAAGATGAAACAATGCGGAAAGATGAAAGATGAAACAATGCGGAAAGATGAAAGATGAAACAATGCGGAAAGATGAAAGATGAAACAATGCGGAAAGATGAAAGATGAAACAATGCGGAAAGATGAAACAATGCGGAAAGATGAAACAATGCGGAAAGATGAAACAATGCGGAAAGATGAAACAATGCGGAAAGATGAAACAATGCGGAAAGATGAAACAATGCGGAAAGATGAAACAATGCGGAAAGATGAAACAATGCGGAAAGATGAAACAATGCGGAAAGATGAAAGATGAAACAATGCGGAAAGATGAAAGATGAAAAAATGCGGAAAGATGAAAGATGAAACAATGCGGAAAGATGAAAGATGAAACAATGCGGAAAGATGAAAGATGAAACAATGCGGAAAGATGAAAGATGAAACAATGCGGAAAGATGAAAGATGAAACAATTCGGAAAGATGAAAGATGAAACAATGCGGAAAGATGAAAGATGAAACAATGCGGAAAGATGAAAGATGAAACAATGCGGAAAGATGAAAGATGAAAAAATGCGGAAAGATGAAAGATGAAACAATGCGGAAAGATGAAAGATGAAAGAATGCGGAAAGATGAAAGATGAAACAATGCGGAAAGATGGAAGATGAAACAATGCGGAAAGATGAAAGATGAAACAATGCGGAAAGATGAAAGATGAAACAATGCGGAAAGATGAAAGATGAAACAATGCGGAAAGATGAAACAATGCGGAAAGATGAAACAATGCGGAAAGATGAAACAATGCGGAAAGATGAAACAATGCGGAAAGATGAAACAATGCGGAAAGATGAAACAATGCGGAAAGATGAAACAATGCGGAAAGATGAAACAATGCGGAAAGATGAAACAATGCGGAAAGATGAAACAATGCGGAAAGATGAAACAATGCGGAAAGATGAAAGATGAAACAATGCGGAAAGATGAAAGATGAAAAAATGCGGAAAGATGAAAGATGAAACAATGCGGAAAGATGAAAGATGAAACAATGCGGAAAGATGAAAGATGAAACAATGCGGAAAGATGAAAGATGAAACAATGCGGAAAGATGAAAGATGAAACAATGCGGAAAGATGAAAGATGAAACAATGCGGAAAGATGAAACAATGCGGAAAGATGAAACAATGCGGAAAGATGAAACAATGCGGAAAGATGAAACAATGCGGAAAGATGAAACAATGCGGAAAGATGAAACAATGCGGAAAGATGAAACAATGCGGAAAGATGAAACAATGCGGAAAGATGAAACAATGCGGAAAGATGAAACAATGCGGAAAGATGAAACAATGCGGAAAGATGAAACAATGCGGAAAGATGAAACAATGCGGAAAGATGAAACAATGCGGAAAGATGAAACAATGCGGAATGATGAAACAATGCGGAAAGATGAAACAATGCGGAAAGATGAAACAATGCGGAAAGATGAAACAATGCGGAAAGATGAAACAATGCGGAAAGATGAAACAATGCGGAAAGATGAAACAATGCGGAAAGATGAAACAATGCGGAAAGATGAAACAATGCGGAAAGATGAAACAATGCGGAAAGATGAAACAATGCGGAAAGATGAAACAATGCGGAAAGATGAAAGATGAAAGAATGCGGAAAGATGAAAGATGAAACAATGCGGAAAGATGAAAGATGAAACAATGCGGAAAGATGAAAGGTGAAAAAATGCGGAAAGATGAAAGATGAAAGAATGCGGAAAGATGAAAGATGAAACAATGCGGAAAGATGAAAGATGAAACAATTCGGAAAGATGAAAGATGAAACAATGCGGAAAGATGAAAGATGAAACAATGCGGAAAGATGAAAGATGAAACAATGCGGAAAGATGAAAGATGAAAAAATGCGGAAAGATGAAAGATGAAACAATGCGGAAAGATGAAAGATGAAAGAATGCGGAAAGATGAAAGATGAAACAATGCGGAAAGATGGAAGATGAAACAATGCGGAAAGATGAAAGATGAAACAATGCGGAAAGATGAAAGATGAAACAATGCGGAAAGATGAAAGATGAAACAATGCGGAAAGATGAAACAATGCGGAAAGATGAAACAATGCGGAAAGATGAAACAATGCGGAAAGATGAAACAATGCGGAAAGATGAAACAATGCGGAAAGATGAAACAATGCGGAAAGATGAAACAATGCGGAAAGATGAAACAATGCGGAAAGATGAAAGATGAAACAATGCGGAAAGATGAAAGATGAAAAAATGCGGAAAGATGAAAGATGAAACAATGCGGAAAGATGAAAGATGAAACAATGCGGAAAGATGAAAGATGAAACAATGCGGAAAGATGAAAGATGAAACAATGCGGAAAGATGAAAGATGAAACAATGCGGAAAGATGAAAGATGAAACAATGCGGAAAGATAAAACAATGCGGAAAGATGAAACAATGCGGAAAGATGAAACAATGCGGAAAGATGAAACAATGCGGAAAGATGAAACAATGCGGAAAGATGTAACAATGCGGAAAGATGAAACAATGCGGAAAGATGAAACAATGCGGAAAGATGAAACAATGCGGAAAGATGAAACAATGCGGAAAGATGAAACAATGCGGAAAGATGAAACAATGCGGAAAGATGAAACAATGCGGAAAGATGAAACAATGCGGAAAGATGAAACAATGCGGAAAGATGAAACAATGCGGAAAGATGAAACAATGCGGAAAGATGAAACAATGCGGAAAGATGAAACAATGCGGAAAGATGAAACAATGCGGAAAGATGAAACAATGCGGAAAGATGAAACAATGCGGAAAGATGAAACAATGCGGAAAGATGAAACAATGCGGAAAGATGAAACACTGCGGAAAGATGAAACAATGCGGAAAGATGAAACAATGCGGAAAGATGAAACAATGCGGAAAGATGAAACAATGCGGAAAGATGAAACAATGCGGAAAGATGAAACAATGCGGAAAGATGAAAGATGAAAGAATGCGGAAAGATGAAAGATGAAACAATGCGGAAAGATGAAAGATGAAACAATGCGGAAAGATGAAAGGTGAAAAAATGCGGAAAGATGAAAGATGAAAGAATGCGGAAAGATGAAAGATGAAACAATGCGGAAAGATGAAAGATGAAAAAATGCGGAAAGATGAAAGATGAAACAATGCGGAAAGATGAAAGATGAAAGAATGCGGAACATGAAAGATGAAACAATGCGGAAAGATGAAAGATGAAACATTGCGGAAAGATGAAAGATGAAACAATGCGGAAAGATGAAAGATGAAAGAATGCGGAAAGATGAAAGATGAAACAATGCGGAAAGATGAAAGATGAAACAATGCGGAAAGATGAAAGATGTAAGAATGCGGAAATATGAAAGATGAAACAATGCGGAAAGATGAAAGATGAAACAATGCGGAAAGATGAAAGATGAAACAATGCGGAAAGATGAATGATGAAACAATGTGGAAAGATGAAAGATGAAACAATGCGGAAAGATGAAACAATGCGGAAAGATGAAACAATGCGGAAAGATGAAACAATGCGGAAAGATGAAACAATGCGGAAAGATGAAACAATGCGGAAAGATGAAACAATGCGGAAAGATGAAACAATGCGGAAAGATGAAACAATGCGGAAAGATGAAACAATGCGGAAAGATGAAACAATGCGGAAAGATGAAACAATGCGGTAAGATGAAACAATGCGGAAAGATGAAAGATGAAACGATGCGGAAAGATGAAAGATGAAACAATGCGGAAAGATGAAAGATGAAACAATGCGGAAAGATGAAAGGTGAAAAAATGCGGAAAGATGAAAGATGAAAGAATGCGGAAAGATGAAAGATGAAACAATGCGGAAAGATGAAAGATGAAACAATGCGGAAAGATGAAACAATGCGGAAAGATGAAAGATGAAACAATGCGGAAAGATGAAAGATGAAACAATGCGGAAAGATGAAACAATGCGGAAAGATGAAAGATGAAAGAATGCGGAAAGATGAAAGATGAAAGAATGCGGAAGATGAAAGATGAAACAATGCGGAAAGATGAAACAATGCGGAAAGATGAAACAATGCGGAAAGATGAAAGATGAAACAATGCGGAAAGATGAAAGATGAAACAATGCGGAAAGATGAAAGATGAAAGAATGCGGAAAGATGAAAGATGAAACAATGCGGAAAGATGGAAGATGAAACAATGCGGAAAGATGAAAGATGAAACAATGCGGAAAGATGAAAGATGAAACAATGCGGAAAGATGAAAGATGAAACAATGCGGAAAGATGAAAGATGAAACAATGCGGAAAGATGAAACAATGCGGAAAGATGAAACAATGCGGAAAGATGAAACAATGCGGAAAGATGAAACAATGCGGAAAGATGAAACAATGCGGAAAGATGAAACAATGCGGAAAGATGAAACAATGCGGAAAGATGAAACAATGCGGAAAGATGAAACAATGCGGAAAGATGAAACAATGCGGAAAGATGAAACAATGCGGAAAGATGAAACAATGCGGAAAGATGAAACAATGCGGAAAGATGAAACAATGCGGAAAGATGAAACAATGCGGAAAGATGAAACAATGCGGAAAGATGAAACAATGCGGAAAGATGAAACAATGCGGAAAGATGAAAGATGAAACAATGCGGAAAGATGAAAGATGAAACAATGCGGAAAGATGAAAGATGAAAAAATGCGGAAAGATGAAAGATGAAACAATGCGGAAAGATGAAAGATGAAACAATGCGGAAAGATGAAAGATGAAACAATGCGGAAAGATGAAACAATGCGGAAAGATGAAACAATGCGGAAAGATGAAACAATGCGGAAAGATGAAACAATGCGGAAAGATGAAACAATGCGGAAAGATGAAACAATGCGGAAAGATGAAACAATGCGGAAAGATGAAACAATGCGGAAAGATGAAACAATGCGGAAAGATGAAACAATGCGGAAAGATGAAACAATGCGGAAAGATGAAACAATGCGGAAAGATGAAACAATGCGGAAAGATGAAACAATGCGGAAAGATGAAACAATGCGGAAAGATGAAACAATGCGGAAAGATGAAACAATGCGGAAAGATGAAACAATGCGGAAAGATGTAACAATGCGGAAAGATGAAACAATGCGGAAAGATGAAACAATGCGGAAAGATGAAAGATGAAACAATGCGGAAAGATGAAAGATGAAACAATTCGGAAAGATGAAAGATGAAACAATGCGGAAAGATGAAAGATGAAACAATGCGGAAAGATGAAAGATGAAAAAATGCGGAAAGATGAAAGATGAAACAATGCGGAAAGATGAAAGATGAAAGAATGCGGAAAGATGAAAGATGAAACAATGCGGAAAGATGAAAGATGAAACAATGCGGAAAGATGAAAGATGAAACAATGCGGAAAGATGAAAGATGAAAAAATGCGGAAAGATGAAAGATGAAACAATGCGGAAAGATGAAAGATGAAAGAATGCGGAAGATGAAAGATGAAACAATGCGGAAAGATGAAAGATGAAACAATGCGGAAAGATGAAAGATGAAAGAATGCGGAAAGATGAAAGATGAAACAATGCGGAAAGATGGAAGATGAAAGAATGCGGAAGATGAACGATGAAACAATGCGGAAAGATGAAAGATGAAACATTGCGGAAAGATGAAAGATGAAACAATGCGGAAAGATGAAAGATGAAAGAATGCGGAAAGATGAAAGATGAAACAATGCGGAAAGATGAAACAATGCGGAAAGATGAAACAATGCGGAAAGATGAAACAATGCGGAAAGATGAAACAATGCGGAAAGATGAAAGATGAAACAATGCGGAAAGATGAAAGATGAAACAATGCGGAAAGATGAAAGATGAAAAAATGCGGAAAGATGAAAGATGAAACAATGCGGAAAGATGAAAGATGAAACAATGCGGAAAGATGAAAGATGAAACAATGCGGAAAGATGAAACAATGCGGAAAGATGAAACAATGCGGAAAGATGAAACAATGCGGAAAGATGAAACAATGCGGAAAGATGAAACAATGCGGAAAGATGAAACAATGCGGAAAGATGAAACAATGCGGAAAGATGAAACAATGCGGAAAGATGAAACAATGCGGAAAGATGAAAGATGAAAAAATGCGGAAAGATGAAAGATGAAACAATGCGGAAAGATGAAAGATGAAACAATGCGGAAAGATGAAAGATGAAACAATGCGGAAAGATGAAAGATGAAACAATGCGGAAAGATGAAAGATGAAACAATTCGGAAAGATGAAAGATGAAACAATGCGGAAAGATGAAAGATGAAACAATTCGGAAAGATGAAAGATGAAACAATGCGGAAAGATGAAAGATGAAAAAATGCGGAAAGATGAAAGATGAAACAATGCGGAAAGATGAAAGATGAAAAAATGCGGAAAGATGAAAGATGAAACAATGCGGAAAGATGAAAGATGAAACAATGCGGAAAGATGAAAGATGAAACAATGCGGAAAGATGAAAGATGAAACAATGCGGAAAGATGAAAGATGAAACAATGCGGAAAGATGAAACAATGCGGAAAGATGAAACAATGCGGAAAGATGAAACAATGCGGAAAGATGAAACAATGCGGAAAGATGAAACAATGCGGAAAGATGAAACAATGCGGAAAGATGAAACAATGCGGAAAGATGAAACAATGCGGAAAGATGAAACAATGCGGAAAGATGAAACAATGCGGAAAGATGAAAGATGAAAAAATGCGGAAAGATGAAAGATGAAACAATGCGGAAAGATGAAAGATGAAACAATGCGGAAAGATGAAAGATGAAACAATGCGGAAAGATGAAAGATGAAACAATGCGGAAAGATGAAAGATGAAACAATTCGGAAAGATGAAAGATGAAACAATGCGGAAAGATGAAAGATGAAACAATTCGGAAAGATGAAAGATGAAACAATGCGGAAAGATGAAAGATGAAAAAATGCGGAAAGATGAAAGATGAAACAATGCGGAAAGATGAAAGATGAAAGAATGCGGAAAGATGAAAGATGAAACAATGCGGAAAGATGGAAGATGAAACAATGCGGAAAGATGAAAGATGAAACAATGCGGAAAGATGAAAGATGAAACAATGCGGAAAGATGAAACAATGCGGAAAGATGAAACAATGCGGAAAGATGAAACAATGCGGAAAGATGAAACAATGCGGAAAGATGAAACAATGCGGAAAGATGAAACAATGCGGAAAGATGAAACAATGCGGAAAGATGAAACAATGCGGAAAGATGAAACAATGCGGAAAGATGAAACAATGCGGAAAGATGAAACAATGCGGAAAGATGAAACAATGCGGAAAGATGAAACAATGCGGAAAGATGAAACAATGCGGAAAGATGAAACAATGCGGAAAGATGAAACAATGCGGAAAGATGAAACAATGCGGAAAGATGAAACAATGCGGAAAGATGAAAGATGAAACAATGCGGAAAGATGAAAGATGAAAAAATGCGGAAAGATGAAAGATGAAACAATGCGGAAAGATGAAAGATGAAACAATGCGGAAAGATGAAAGATGAAACAATGCGGAAAGATGAAAGATGAAACAATGCGGAAAGATGAAAGATGAAACAATGCGGAAAGATGAAACAATGCGGAAAGATGAAACAATGCGGAAAGATGAAACAATGCGGAAAGATGAAACAATGCGGAAAGATGAAACAATGCGGAAAGATGAAACAATGCGGAAAGATGAAACAATGCGGAAAGATGAAACAATGCGGAAAGATGAAACAATGCGGAAAGATGAAACAATGCGGAAAGATGAAACAATGCGGAAAGATGAAACAATGCGGAAAGATGAAACAATGCGGAAAGATGAAACAATGCGGAAAGATGAAACAATGCGGAAAGATGAAACAATGCGGAAAGATGAAACAATGCGGAAAGATGAAACAATGCGGAAAGATGAAACAATGCGGAAAGATGAAACAATGCGGAAAGATGAAACAATGCGGAAAGATGAAACAATGCGGAAAGATGAAACAATGCGGAAAGATGAAACAATGCGGAAAGATGAAACAATGCGGAAAGATGAAACAATGCGGAAAGATGAAACAATGCGGAAAGATGAAACAATGCGGAAAGATGAAACAATGCGGAAAGATGAAACAATGCGGAAAGATGAAACAATGCGGAAAGATGAAACAATGCGGAAAGATGAAACAATGCGGAAAGATGAAACAATGCGGAAAGATGAAACAATGCGGAAAGATGAAACAATGCGGAAAGATGAAACAATGCGGAAAGATGAAACAATGCGGAAAGATGAAACAATGCGGAAAGATGAAACAATGCGGAAAGATGAAACAATGCGGAAAGATGAAAGATGAAAGAATGCGGAAAGATGAAAGATGAAACAATGCGGAAAGATGAAAGATGAAACAATGCGGAAAGATGAAAGGTGAAAAAATGCGGAAAGATGAAAGATGAAAGAATGCGGAAAGATGAAAGATGAAACAATGCGGAAAGATGAAAGATGAAAAAATGCGGAAAGATGAAAGATGAAACAATGCGGAAAGATGAAAGATGAAAGAATGCGGAACATGAAAGATGAAACAATGCGGAAAGATGAAAGATGAAACATTGCGGAAAGATGAAAGATGAAACAATGCGGAAAGATGAAAGATGAAAGAATGCGGAAAGATGAAAGATGAAACAATGCGGAAAGATGAAAGATGAAACAATGCGGAAAGATGAAAGATGAAACAATGCGGAAAGATGAAAGATGAAAGAATGCGGAAAGATGAAAGATGAAACAATGCGGAAAGATGAAAGATGAAACAATGCGGAAAGATGAAAGATGAAACAATGCGGAAAGATGAAAGATGAAACAATGCGGAAAGATGAAAGATGAAAAAATGCGGAAAGATGAAAGATGAAACAATGCGGAAAGATGAAACAATGCGGAAAGATGAAAGATGAAACAATGCGGAAAGATGAAAGATGAAAAAATGCGGAAAGATGAAAGATGAAACAATGCGGAAAGATGAAAGATGAAAGAATGCGGAAGATGTAAGATGAAACAATGCGGAAAGATGAAACAATGCGGAAAGATGAAACAATGCGGAAAGATGAAACAACGCGGAAAGATGAAACAATGCGGAAAGATGAAACAATGCGGAAAGATGAAACAATGCGGAAAGATGAAACAATGCGGAAAGATGAAACAATGTGGAAAGATGAAACAATGCGGAAAGATGAAACAATGCGGAAAGATGAAACAATGCGGAAAGATGAAAGATGAAACAATGCGGAAAGATGAAAGATGAAAAAATGCGGAAAGATGAAAGATGAAACAATGCGGAAAGATGAAAGATGAAACAATGCGGAAAGATGAAAGATGAAACAATGCGGAAGGATGAAAGATGAAAGAATGCGGAAAGATGAAAGATGAAACAATGCGGAAAGATGAAAGATGAAACAATGCGGAAAGATGAAACAATGCGGAAAGATGAAAGATGAAACAATGCGGAAAGATGAAAGATGAAACAATGCGGAAAGATGAAAGATGAAAGAATGCGGAAGATGAAAGATGAAACAATGCGGAAAGATGAAACAATGCGGAAAGATGAAAGATGAAACAATGCGGAAAGATGAAAGATGAAACAATGCGGAAAGATGAAAGATGAAACAATACGGAAAGATGAAAGATGAAACAATGCGGAAAGATGAAAGATGAAACAATGCGGAAAGATGAAAGATGAAACAATGCGGAAAGATGAAACAATGCGGAAAGATGAAACAATGCGGAAAGATGAAACAATGCGGAAAGATGAAACAATGCGGAAAGATGAAACAATGCGGAAAGATGAAACAATGCGGAAAGATGAAACAATGCGGAAAGATGAAACAATGCGGAAAGATGAAACAATGCGGAAAGATGAAACAATGCGGAAAGATGAAACAATGCGGAAAGATGAAACAATGCGGAAAGATGAAACAATGCGGAAAGATGAAACAATGCGGAAAGATGAAACAATGCGGAAAGATGAAACAATGCGGAAAGATGAAACAATGCGGAAAGATGAAACAAGGCAGAAAGATGAAACAATGCGGAAAGATGAAACAATGCGGAAAGATGAAACAATGCGGAAAGATGAAACAATGCGGAAAGATGAAACAATGCGGAAAGATGAAACAATGCGGAAAGATGAAAGATGAAACAATGCGGAAAGATGAAAGATGAAAAAATGCGGAAAGATGAAAGATGAAACAATGCGGAAAGATGAAACAATGCGGAAAGATGAAACAATGCGGAAAGATGAAACAATGCGGAAAGATGAAAGATGAAACAATGCGGAAAGATGAAAGATGAAAAAATGCGGAAAGATGAAAGATGAAACAATGCGGAAAGATGAAAGATGAAAGAATGCGGAAGATGTAAGATGAAACAATGCGGAAAGATGAAACAATGCGGAAAGATGAAACAATGCGGAAAGATGAAACAACGCGGAAAGATGAAACAATGCGGAAAGATGAAACAATGCGGAAAGATGAAACAATGCGGAAAGATGAAACAATGCGGAAAGATGAAACAATGCGGAAAGATGAAACAATGCGGAAAGATGAAACAATGCGGAAAGATGAAACAATGCGGAAAGATGAAAGATGAAACAATGCGGAAAGATGAAAGATGAAAAAATGCGGAAAGATGAAAGATGAAAGAATGCGGAAAGATGAAAGATGAAACAATGCGGAAAGATGAAAGATGAAACAATGCGGAAGGATGAAAGATGAAAGAATGCGGAAAGATGAAAGATGAAACAATGCGGAAAGATGAAAGATGAAACAATGCGGAAAGATGAAACAATGCGGAAAGATGAAAGATGAAACAATGCGGAAAGATGAAAGATGAAACAATGCGGAAAGATGAAAGATGAAAGAATGCGGAAGATGAAAGATGAAACAATGCGGAAAGATGAAACAATGCGGAAAGATGAAAGATGAAACAATGCGGAAAGATGAAAGATGAAACAATGCGGAAAGATGAAAGATGAAACAATGCGGAAAGATGAAAGATGAAACAATGCGGAAAGATGAAAGATGAAACAATGCGGAAAGATGAAAGATGAAACAATGCGGAAAGATGAAAGATGAAACAATGCGGAAAGATGAAAGATGAAACAATGCGGAAAGATGAAAGATGAAACAATGCGGAAAGATGAAACAATGCGGAAAGATGAAACAATGCGGAAAGATGAAACAATGCGGAAAGATGAAACAATGCGGAAAGATGAAACAATGCGGAAAGATGAAACAATGCGGAAAGATGAAACAATGCGGAAAGATGAAACAATGCGAAAAGATGAAACAATGCGGAAAGATGAAACAATGCGGAAAGATGAAACAATGCGGAAAGATGAAACAATGCGGAAAGATGAAACAATGCGGAAAGATGAAACAATGCGGAAAGATGAAACAATGCGGAAAGATGAAACAATGCGGAAAGATGAAACAATGCGGAAAGATGAAACAATGCGGAAAGATGAAACAATGCGGAAAGATTAAACAATGCGGAAAGATGAAACAATGCGGAAAGATGAAAGATGAAACAATGCGGAAAGATGAAAGATGAAACAATGCGGAAAGATGAAAGATGAAACAATGCGGAAAGATGAAAGGTGAAAAAATGCGGAAAGATGAAAGATGAAAGAATGCGGAAAGATGAAAGATGAAACAATGCGGAAAGATGAAAGATGAAACAATGCGGAAAGATGAAACAATGCGGAAAGATGAAAGATGAAACAATGCGGAAAGATGAAAGATGAAAAAATGCGGAAAGATGAAAGATGAAACAATGCGGAAAGATGAAAGATGAAAGAATGCGGAAGATGAAAGATGAAACAATGCGGAAAGATGAAAGATGAAACAATGCGGAAAGATGAAACAATGCGGAAAGATGAAAGATGAAACAATGCGGAAAGATGAAACAATGCGGAAAGATGAAACAATGCGGAAAGATGAAACAATGCGGAAAGATGAAACAATGCGGAAAGATGAAACAATGCGGAAAGATGAAACAATGCGGAAAGATGAAACAATGCGGAAAGATGAAACAATGCGGAAAGATGAAACAATGCGGAAAGATGAAACAATGCGGAAAGATGAAACAATGCGGAAAGATGAAACAATGCGGAAAGATGAAACAATGCGGAAAGATGAAACAATGCGGAAAGATGAAACAATGCGGAAAGATGAAACAATGCGGAAAGATGAAACAATGCGGAAAGATGAAACAATGCGGAAAGATGAAACAATGCGGAAAGATGAAACAATGCGGAAAGATGAAACAATGCGGAAAGATGAAACAATGCGGAAAGATGAAACAATGCGGAAAGATGAAACAATGCGGAAAGATGAAACAATGCGGAAAGATGAAACAATGCGGAAAGATGAAACAATGCGGAAAGATGAAACAATGCGGAAAGATGAAAGATGAAACAATGCGGAAAGATGAAAGATGAAACAATGCGGAAAGATGAAACAATGCGGAAAGATGAAACAATGCGGAAAGATGAAACAATGCGGAAAGATGAAACAATGCGGAAAGATGAAACAATGCGGAAAGATGAAACAATGTGGAAAGATGAAACAATGCGGAAAGATGAAACAATGCGGAAAGATGAAACAATGCGGAAAGATGAAAGATGAAACAATGCGGAAAGATGAAAGATGAAAGAATGCGGAAGATGAAAGATGAAACAATGCGGAAAGATGAAAGATGAAACAATGCGGAAAGATGAAAAATGAAACAATGCGGAAAGATGAAAGATGAAACAATTCGGAAAGATGAAAGATGAAACAATGCGGAAAGATGAAAGATGAAACAATGCGGAAAGATGAAAGATGAAACAATGCGGAAAGATGAAAGATGAAAAAATGCGGAAAGATGAAAGATGAAACAATGCGGAAAGATGAAAGATGAAAGAATGCGGAAAGATGAAAGATGAAACAATGCGGAAAGATGGAAGATAAAACAATGCGGAAAGATGAAAGATGAAACAATGCGGAAAGATGAAAGATGAAACAATGCGGAAAGATGAAAGATGAAACAATGCGGAAAGATGAAACAATGCGGAAAGATGAAACAATGCGGAAAGATGAAACAATGCGGAAAGATGAAACAATGTGGAAAGATGAAACAATGCGGAAAGATGAAACAATGCGGAAAGATGAAACAATGCGGAAAGATGAAAGATGAAACAATGCGGAAAGATGAAAGATGAAAAAATGCGGAAAGATGAAAGATGAAAGAATGCGGAAAGATGAAAGATGAAACAATGCGGAAAGATGAAAGATGAAAAAATGCGGAAAGATGAAAGATGAAACAATGCGGAAAGATGAAAGATGAAACAATGCGGAAAGATGAAAGGTGAAAAAATGCGGAAAGATGAAAGATGAAAGAATGCGGAAAGATGAAAGATGAAACAATGCGGAAAGATGAAAGATGAAACAATGCGGAAAGATGAAACAATGCGGAAAGATGAAAGATGAAACAATGCGGAAAGATGAAAGATGAAAAAATGCGGAAAGATGAAAGATGAAACAATGCGGAAAGATGAAAGATGAAAGAATGCGGAAGATGAAAGATGAAACAATGCGGAAAGATGAAAGATGAAACAATGCGGAAAGATGAAACAATGCGGAAAGATGAAAGATGAAACAATGCGGAAAGATGAAACAATGCGGAAAGATGAAACAATGCGGAAAGATGAAACAATGCGGAAAGATGAAACAATGCGGAAAGATGAAACAATGCGGAAAGATGAAACAATGCGGAAAGATGAAACAATGCGGAAAGATGAAACAATGCGGAAAGATGAAACAATGCGGAAAGATGAAACAATGCGGAAAGATGAAACAATGCGGAAAGATGAAACAATGCGGAAAGATGAAACAATGCGGAAAGATGAAACAATGCGGAAAGATGAAACAATGCGGAAAGATGAAACAATGCGGAAAGATGAAACAATGCGGAAAGATGAAACAATGCGGAAAGATGAAACAATGCGGAAAGATGAAACAATGCGGAAAGATGAAACAATGCGGAAAGATGAAACAATGCGGAAAGATGAAACAATGCGGAAAGATGAAACAATGCGGAAAGATGAAACAATGCGGAAAGATGAAACAATGCGGAAAGATGAAACAATGCGGAAAGATGAAACAATGCGGAAAGATGAAACAATGCGGAAAGATGAAACAATGCGGAAAGATGAAACAATGCGGAAAGATGAAACAATGCGGAAAGATGAAACAATGCGGAAAGATGAAACAATGCGGAAAGATGAAACAATGCGGAAAGATGAAAGATGAAACAATGCGGAAAGATGAAAGATGAAACAATGCGGAAAGATGAAACAATGCGGAAAGATGAAACAATGCGGAAAGATGAAACAATGCGGAAAGATGAAACAATGCGGAAAGATGAAACAATGCGGAAAGATGAAACAATGTGGAAAGATGAAACAATGCGGAAAGATGAAACAATGCGGAAAGATGAAACAATGCGGAAAGATGAAAGATGAAACAATGCGGAAAGATGAAAGATGAAAGAATGCGGAAGATGAAAGATGAAACAATGCGGAAAGATGAAAGATGAAACAATGCGGAAAGATGAAAAATGAAACAATGCGGAAAGATGAAAGATGAAACAATTCGGAAAGATGAAAGATGAAACAATGCGGAAAGATGAAAGATGAAACAATGCGGAAAGATGAAAGATGAAACAATGCGGAAAGATGAAAGATGAAAAAATGCGGAAAGATGAAAGATGAAACAATGCGGAAAGATGAAAGATGAAAGAATGCGGAAAGATGAAAGATGAAACAATGCGGAAAGATGGAAGATAAAACAATGCGGAAAGATGAAAGATGAAACAATGCGGAAAGATGAAAGATGAAACAATGCGGAAAGATGAAAGATGAAACAATGCGGAAAGATGAAACAATGCGGAAAGATGAAACAATGCGGAAAGATGAAACAATGCGGAAAGATGAAACAATGTGGAAAGATGAAACAATGCGGAAAGATGAAACAATGCGGAAAGATGAAACAATGCGGAAAGATGAAAGATGAAACAATGCGGAAAGATGAAAGATGAAAAAATGCGGAAAGATGAAAGATGAAAGAATGCGGAAAGATGAAAGATGAAACAATGCGGAAAGATGAAAGATGAAAAAATGCGGAAAGATGAAAGATGAAACAATGCGGAAAGATGAAAGATGAAACAATGCGGAAAGATGAAAGGTGAAAAAATGCGGAAAGATGAAAGATGAAAGAATGCGGAAAGATGAAAGATGAAACAATGCGGAAAGATGAAAGATGAAACAATGCGGAAAGATGAAACAATGCGGAAAGATGAAACAATGCGGAAAGATGAAAGATGAAACAATGCGGAAAGATGAAACAATGCGGAAAGATGAAACAATGCGGAAAGATGAAACAATGCGGAAAGATGAAACAATGCGGAAAGATGAAACAATGCGGAAAGATGAAACAATGCGGAAAGATGAAACAATGCGGAAAGATGAAACAATGCGGAAAGATGAAACAATGCGGAAAGATGAAACAATGCGGAAAGATGAAACAATGCGGAAAGATGAAACAATGCGGAAAGATGAAACAATGCGGAAAGATGAAACAATGCGGAAAGATGAAACAATGCGGAAAGATGAAACAATGCGGAAAGATGAAACAATGCGGAAAGATGAAACAATGCGGAAAGATGAAACAATGCGGAAAGATGAAACAATGCGGAAAGATGAAACAAGGCAGAAAGATGAAACAATGCGGAAAGATGAAACAATGCGGAAAGATGAAAGATGAAACAATACGGAAAGATGAAAGATGAAACAATGCGGAAAGATGAAAGATGAAACAATGCGGAAAGATGAAAGATGAAACAATGCGGAAAGATGAAACAATGCGGAAAGATGAAACAATGCGGAAAGATGAAACAATGCGGAAAGATGAAACAATGCGGAAAGATGAAACAATGCGGAAAGATGAAACAATGCGGAAAGATGAAACAATGCGGAAAGATGAAACAATGCGGAAAGATGAAACAATGCGGAAAGATGAAACAATGCGGAAAGATGAAACAATGCGGAAAGATGAAACAATGCGGAAAGATGAAACAATGCGGAAAGATGAAACAATGCGGAAAGATGAAACAAGGCAGAAAGATGAAACAATGCGGAAAGATGAAACAATGCGGAAAGATGAAACAATGCGGAAAGATGAAACAATGCGGAAAGATGAAACAATGCGGAAAGATGAAACAATGCGGAAAGATGAAAGATGAAACAATGCGGAAAGATGAAAGATGAAAAAATGCGGAAAGATGAAAGATGAAACAATGCGGAAAGATGAAACAATGCGGAAAGATGAAACAATGCGGAAAGATGAAACAATACGGAAAGATGAAAGATGAAACAATGCGGAAAGATGAAAGATGAAAAAATGCGGAAAGATGAAAGATGAAACAATGCGGAAAGATGAAAGATGAAAGAATGCGGAAGATGTAAGATGAAACAATGCGGAAAGATGAAACAATGCGGAAAGATGAAACAATGCGGAAAGATGAAACAACGCGGAAAGATGAAACAATGCGGAAAGATGAAACAATGCGGAAAGATGAAACAATGCGGAAAGATGAAACAATGCGGAAAGATGAAACAATGCGGAAAGATGAAACAATGCGGAAAGATGAAACAATGCGGAAAGATGAAACAATGCGGAAAGATGAAACAATGCGGAAAGATGAAAGATGAAACAATGCGGAAAGATGAAAGATGAAACAATGCGGAAAGATGAAAGATGAAACAATGCGGAAAGATGAAAGATGAAACAATGCGGAAAGATGAAAGATGAAAAAATGCGGAAAGATGAAAGATGAAAGAATGCGGAAAGATGAAAGATGAAACAATGCGGAAAGATGAAAGATGAAACAATGCGGAAGGATGAAAGATGAAAGAATGCGGAAAGATGAAAGATGAAACAATGCGGAAAGATGAAAGATGAAACAATGCGGAAAGATGAAACAATGCGGAAAGATGAAAGATGAAACAATGCGGAAAGATGAAAGATGAAACAATGCGGAAAGATGAAAGATGAAAGAATGCGGAAGATGAAAGATGAAACAATGCGGAAAGATGAAACAATGCGGAAAGATGAAAGATGAAACAATGCGGAAAGATGAAAGATGAAACAATGCGGAAAGATGAAAGATGAAACAATGCGGAAAGATGAAAGATGAAACAATGCGGAAAGATGAAAGATGAAACAATGCGGAAAGATGAAAGATGAAACAATGCGGAAAGATGAAACAATGCGGAAAGATGAAACAATGCGGAAAGATGAAACAATGCGGAAAGATGAAACAATGCGGAAAGATGAAACAATGCGGAAAGATGAAACAATGCGGAAAGATGAAACAATGCGGAAAGATGAAACAATGCGGAAAGATGAAACAATGCGAAAAGATGAAACAATGCGGAAAGATGAAACAATGCGGAAAGATGAAACAATGCGGAAAGATGAAACAATGCGGAAAGATGAAACAATGCGGAAAGATGAAACAATGCGGAAAGATGAAACAATGCGGAAAGATGAAACAATGCGGAAAGATGAAACAATGCGGAAAGATGAAACAATGCGGAAAGATGAAACAATGCGGAAAGATGAAACAATGCGGAAAGATGAAACAATGCGGAAAGATTAAACAATGCGGAAAGATGAAACAATGCGGAAAGATGAAAGATGAAACAATGCGGAAAGATGAAAGATGAAACAATGCGGAAAGATGAAAGATGAAACAATGCGGAAAGATGAAAGGTGAAAAAATGCGGAAAGATGAAAGATGAAAGAATGCGGAAAGATGAAAGATGAAACAATGCGGAAAGATGAAAGATGAAACAATGCGGAAAGATGAAACAATGCGGAAAGATGAAAGATGAAACAATGCGGAAAGATGAAAGATGAAAAAATGCGGAAAGATGAAAGATGAAACAATGCGGAAAGATGAAAGATGAAAGAATGCGGAAGATGAAAGATGAAACAATGCGGAAAGATGAAAGATGAAACAATGCGGAAAGATGAAACAATGCGGAAAGATGAAAGATGAAACAATGCGGAAAGATGAAACAATGCGGAAAGATGAAACAATGCGGAAAGATGAAACAATGCGGAAAGATGAAACAATGCGGAAAGATGAAACAATGCGGAAAGATGAAACAATGCGGAAAGATGAAACAATGCGGAAAGATGAAACAATGCGGAAAGATGAAACAATGCGGAAAGATGAAACAATGCGGAAAGATGAAACAATGCGGAAAGATGAAACAATGCGGAAAGATGAAACAATGCGGAAAGATGAAACAATGCGGAAAGATGAAACAATGCGGAAAGATGAAACAATGCGGAAAGATGAAACAATGCGGAAAGATGAAACAATGCGGAAAGATGAAACAATGCGGAAAGATGAAACAATGCGGAAAGATGAAACAATGCGGAAAGATGAAACAATGCGGAAAGATGAAACAATGCGGAAAGATGAAACAATGCGGAAAGATGAAACAATGCGGAAAGATGAAACAATGCGGAAAGATGAAACAATGCGGAAAGATGAAACAATGCGGAAAGATGAAACAATGCGGAAAGATGAAACAATGCGGAAAGATGAAAGATGAAACAATGCGGAAAGATGAAAGATGAAACAATGCGGAAAGATGAAACAATGCGGAAAGATGAAACAATGCGGAAAGATGAAACAATGCGGAAAGATGAAACAATGCGGAAAGATGAAACAATGCGGAAAGATGAAACAATGTGGAAAGATGAAACAATGCGGAAAGATGAAACAATGCGGAAAGATGAAACAATGCGGAAAGATGAAAGATGAAACAATGCGGAAAGATGAAAGATGAAAGAATGCGGAAGATGAAAGATGAAACAATGCGGAAAGATGAAAGATGAAACAATGCGGAAAGATGAAAAATGAAACAATGCGGAAAGATGAAAGATGAAACAATTCGGAAAGATGAAAGATGAAACAATGCGGAAAGATGAAAGATGAAACAATGCGGAAAGATGAAAGATGAAACAATGCGGAAAGATGAAAGATGAAAAAATGCGGAAAGATGAAAGATGAAACAATGCGGAAAGATGAAAGATGAAAGAATGCGGAAAGATGAAAGATGAAACAATGCGGAAAGATGGAAGATAAAACAATGCGGAAAGATGAAAGATGAAACAATGCGGAAAGATGAAAGATGAAACAATGCGGAAAGATGAAAGATGAAACAATGCGGAAAGATGAAACAATGCGGAAAGATGAAACAATGCGGAAAGATGAAACAATGCGGAAAGATGAAACAATGTGGAAAGATGAAACAATGCGGAAAGATGAAACAATGCGGAAAGATGAAACAATGCCGAAAGATGAAAGATGAAACAATGCGGAAAGATGAAAGATGAAAAAATGCGGAAAGATGAAAGATGAAAGAATGCGGAAAGATGAAAGATGAAACAATGCGGAAAGATGAAAGATGAAAAAATGCGGAAAGATGAAAGATGAAACAATGCGGAAAGATGAAAGATGAAACAATGCGGAAAGATGAAAGGTGAAAAAATGCGGAAAGATGAAAGATGAAAGAATGCGGAAAGATGAAAGATGAAACAATGCGGAAAGATGAAAGATGAAACAATGCGGAAAGATGAAACAATGCGGAAAGATGAAACAATGCGGAAAGATGAAAGATGAAACAATGCGGAAAGATGAAACAATGCGGAAAGATGAAACAATGCGGAAAGATGAAACAATGCGGAAAGATGAAACAATGCGGAAAGATGAAACAATGCGGAAAGATGAAACAATGCGGAAAGATGAAACAATGCGGAAAGATGAAACAATGCGGAAAGATGAAACAATGCGGAAAGATGAAACAATGCGGAAAGATGAAACAATGCGGAAAGATGAAACAAGGCGGAAAGATGAAACAATGCGGAAAGATGAAACAATGCGGAAAGATGAAACAATGCGGAAAGATGAAACAATGCGGAAAGATGAAACAATGCGGAAAGATGAAACAATGCGGAAAGATGAAACAATGCGGAAAGATGAAACAAGGCAGAAAGATGAAACAATGCGGAAAGATGAAACAATGCGGAAAGATGAAACAATGCGGAAAGATGAAACAATGCGGAAAGATGAAACAATGCGGAAAGATGAAACAATGCGGAAAGATGAAAGATGAAACAATGCGGAAAGATGAAAGATGAAAAAATGCGGAAAGATGAAAGATGAAACAATGCGGAAAGATGAAACAATGCGGAAAGATGAAACAATGCGGAAAGATGAAAGATGAAACAATGCGGAAAGATGAAAGATGAAAAAATGCGGAAAGATGAAAGATGAAACAATGCGGAAAGATGAAAGATGAAAGAATGCGGAAGATGTAAGATGAAACAATGCGGAAAGATGAAACAATGCGGAAAGATGAAACAATGCGGAAAGATGAAACAACGCGGAAAGATGAAACAATGCGGAAAGATGAAACAATGCGGAAAGATGAAACAATGCGGAAAGATGAAACAATGCGGAAAGATGAAACAATGCGGAAAGATGAAACAATGCGGAAAGATGAAACAATGCGGAAAGATGAAACAATGCGGAAAGATGAAAGATGAAACAATGCGGAAAGATGAAAGATGAAAAAATGCGGAAAGATGAAAGATGAAAGAATGCGGAAAGATGAAAGATGAAACAATGCGGAAAGATGAAAGATGAAACAATGCGGAAGGATGAAAGATGAAAGAATGCGGAAAGATGAAAGATGAAACAATGCGGAAAGATGAAAGATGAAACAATGCGGAAAGATGAAACAATGCGGAAAGATGAAAGATGAAACAATGCGGAAAGATGAAAGATGAAACAATGCGGAAAGATGAAAGATGAAAGAATGCGGAAGATGAAAGATGAAACAATGCGGAAAGATGAAACAATGCGGAAAGATGAAAGATGAAACAATGCGGAAAGATGAAAGATGAAACAATGCGGAAAGATGAAAGATGAAACAATGCGGAAAGATGAAAGATGAAACAATGCGGAAAGATGAAAGATGAAACAATGCGGAAAGATGAAAGATGAAACAATGCGGAAAGATGAAACGATGCGGAAAGATGAAACAATGCGGAAAGATGAAACAATGCGGAAAGATGAAACAATGCGGAAAGATGAAACAATGCGGAAAGATGAAACAATGCGGAAAGATGAAACAATGCGGAAAGATGAAACAATGCGAAAAGATGAAACAATGCGGAAAGATGAAACAATGCGGAAAGATGAAACAATGCGGAAAGATGAAACAATGCGGAAAGATGAAACAATGCGGAAAGATGAAACAATGCGGAAAGATGAAACAATGCGGAAAGATGAAACAATGCGGAAAGATGAAACAATGCGGAAAGATGAAACAATGCGGAAAGATGAAACAATGCGGAAAGATTAAACAATGCGGAAAGATGAAACAATGCGGAAAGATGAAAGATGAAACAATGCGGAAAGATGAAAGATGAAACAATGCGGAAAGATGAAAGATGAAACAATGCGGAAAGATGAAAGGTGAAAAAATGCGGAAAGATGAAAGATGAAAGAATGCGGAAAGATGAAAGATGAAACAATGCGGAAAGATGAAAGATGAAACAATGCGGAAAGATGAAACAATGCGGAAAGATGAAAGATGAAACAATGCGGAAAGATGAAAGATGAAAAAATGCGGAAAGATGAAAGATGAAACAATGCGGAAAGATGAAAGATGAAAGAATGCGGAAGATGAAAGATGAAACAATGCGGAAAGATGAAAGATGAAACAATGCGGAAAGATGAAACAATGCGGAAAGATGAAAGATGAAACAATGCGGAAAGATGAAACAATGCGGAAAGATGAAACAATGCGGAAAGATGAAACAATGCGGAAAGATGAAACAATGCGGAAAGATGAAACAATGCGGAAAGATGAAACAATGCGGAAAGATGAAACAATGCGGAAAGATGAAACAATGCGGAAAGATGAAACAATGCGGAAAGATGAAACAATGCGGAAAGATGAAACAATGCGGAAAGATGAAACAATGCGGAAAGATGAAACAATGCGGAAAGATGAAACAATGCGGAAAGATGAAACAATGCGGAAAGATGAAACAATGCGGAAAGATGAAACAATGCGGAAAGATGAAACAATGCGGAAAGATGAAACAATGCGGAAAGATGAAACAATGCGGAAAGATGAAAGATGAAACAATGCGGAAAGATGAAAGATGAAAAAATGCGGAAAGATGAAAGATGAAAGAATGCGGAAAGATGAAAGATGAAAAAATGCGGAAAGATGAAAGATGAAACAATGCGGAAAGATGAAAGATGAAACAATGCGGAAAGATGAAAGGTGAAAAAATGCGGAAAGATGAAAGATGAAACAATGCGGAAAGATGAAAGATGAAAAAATGCGGAAAGATGAAAGATGAAAGAATGCGGAAAGATGAAAGATGAAACAATGCGGAAAGATGAAAGATGAAAAAATGCGGAAAGATGAAAGATGAAACAATGCGGAAAGATGAAAGATGAAAGAATGCGGAAAGATGAAAGATGAAACAATGCGGAAAGATGGAAGATAAAACAATGCGGAAAGATGAAAGATGAAACAATGCGGAAAGATGAAAGATGAAACAATGCGGAAAGATGAAAGATGAAACAATGCGGAAAGATGAAACAATGCGGAAAGATGAAACAATGCGGAAAGATGAAACAATGCGGAAAGATGAAACAATGTGGAAAGATGAAACAATGCGGAAAGATGAAACAATGCGGAAAGATGAAACAATGCGGAAAGATGAAAGATGAAACAATGCGGAAAGATGAAAGATGAAAAAATGCGGAAAGATGAAAGATGAAAGAATGCGGAAAGATGAAAGATGAAACAATGCGGAAAGATGAAAGATGAAAAAATGCGGAAAGATGAAAGATGAAACAATGCGGAAAAATGAAAGATGAAACAATGCGGAAAGATGAAAGGTGAAAAAATGCGGAAAGATGAAAGATGAAAGAATGCGGAAAGATGAAAGATGAAACAATGCGGAAAGATGAAAGATGAAACAATGCGGAAAGATGAAACAATGCGGAAAGATGAAACAATGCGGAAAGATGAAAGATGAAACAATGCGGAAAGATGAAACAATGCGGAAAGATGAAACAATGCGGAAAGATGAAACAATGCGGAAAGATGAAACAATGCGGAAAGATGAAACAATGCGGAAAGATGAAACAATGCGGAAAGATGAAACAATGCGGAAAGATGAAACAATGCGGAAAGATGAAACAATGCGGAAAGATGAAACAATGCGGAAAGATGAAACAATGCGGAAAGATGAAACAATGCGGAAAGATGAAACAATGCGGAAAGATGAAACAATGCGGAAAGATGAAACAATGCGGAAAGATGAAAGATGAAACAATGCGGAAAGATGAAAGATGAAACAATGCGGAAAGATGAAACAATGCGGAAAGATGAAACAATGCGGAAAGATGAAACAATGCGGAAAGATGAAACAATGCGGAAAGATGAAACAATGTGGAAAGATGAAACAATGCGGAAAGATGAAACAATGCGGAAAGATGAAACAATGCGGAAAGATGAAAGATGAAACAATGCGGAAAGATGAAAGATGAAAGAATGCGGAAGATGAAAGATGAAACAATGCGGAAAGATGAAAGATGAAACAATGCGGAAAGATGAAAAATGAAACAATGCGGAAAGATGAAAGATGAAACAATTCGGAAAGATGAAAGATGAAACAATGCGGAAAGATGAAAGATGAAACAATGCGGAAAGATGAAAGATGAAACAATGCGGAAAGATGAAAGATGAAAAAATGCGGAAAGATGAAAGATGAAACAATGCGGAAAGATGAAAGATGAAAGAATGCGGAAAGATGAAAGATGAAACAATGCGGAAAGATGGAAGATAAAACAATGCGGAAAGATGAAAGATGAAACAATGCGGAAAGATGAAAGATGAAACAATGCGGAAAGATGAAAGATGAAACAATGCGGAAAGATGAAACAATGCGGAAAGATGAAACAATGCGGAAAGATGAAACAATGCGGAAAGATGAAACAATGCGGAAAGATGAAACAATGCGGAAAGATGAAACAATGCGCAAAGATGAAACAATGCGGAAAGATGAAACAATGCGGAAAGATGAAACAATGCGGAAAGATGAAACAATGCGGAAAGATGAAACAATGCGGAAAGATGAAAGATGAAACAATGCGGAAAGATGAAAGATGAAACAATGCGGAAAGATGAAACAATGCGGAAAGATGAAACAATGCGGAAAGATGAAACAATGCGGAAAGATGAAACAATGCGGAAAGATGAAACAATGCGGAAAGATGAAACAATGTGGAAAGATGAAACAATGCGGAAAGATGAAACAATGCGGAAAGATGAAACAATGCGGAAAGATGAAAGATGAAACAATGCGGAAAGATGAAAGATGAAAGAATGCGGAAGATGAAAGATGAAACAATGCGGAAAGATGAAAGATGAAACAATGCGGAAAGATGAAAAATGAAACAATGCGGAAAGATGAAAGATGAAACAATTCGGAAAGATGAAAGATGAAACAATGCGGAAAGATGAAAGATGAAACAATGCGGAAAGATGAAAGATGAAACAATGCGGAAAGATGAAAGATGAAAAAATGCGGAAAGATGAAAGATGAAACAATGCGGAAAGATGAAAGATGAAAGAATGCGGAAAGATGAAAGATGAAACAATGCGGAAAGATGGAAGATAAAACAATGCGGAAAGATGAAAGATGAAACAATGCGGAAAGATGAAAGATGAAACAATGCGGAAAGATGAAAGATGAAACAATGCGGAAAGATGAAACAATGCGGAAAGATGAAACAATGCGGAAAGATGAAACAATGCGGAAAGATGAAACAATGTGGAAAGATGAAACAATGCGGAAAGATGAAACAATGCGGAAAGATGAAACAATGCGGAAAGATGAAAGATGAAACAATGCGGAAAGATGAAAGATGAAAAAATGCGGAAAGATGAAAGATGAAACAATGCGGAAAGATGAAAGATGAAACAATGCGGAAAGATGAAAGATGAAACAATGCGGAAAGATGAAAGATGAAACAATGCGGAAAGATGAAAGATGAAACAATGCGGAAAGATGAAAGATGAAACAATGCGGAAAGATGAAAGATGAAACAATGCGGAAAGATGAAAGATGAAACAATGCGGAAAGATGAAAGATGAAACAATGCGGAAAGATGAAATAATGCGGAAAGATGAAACAATGCGGAAAGATGAAACAATGCGGAAAGATGAAACAATGCGGAAAGATGAAACAATGCGGAAAGATGAAAGATGAAACAATGCGGAAAGATGAAAGATGAAACAATGCGGAAAGATGAAAGATGAAACAATGCGGAAAGATGAAAGATGAAACAATGCGGAAAGATGAAAGATGAAAGAATGCGGAAAGATGAAAGATGAAACAATGCGGAAAGATGAAAGATGAAACAATGCGGAAAGATGAAAGATGAAAAAATGCGGAAAGATGAAAGATGAAACAATGCGGAAAGATGAAACAATGCGGAAAGATGAAAGATGAAACAATGCGGAAAGATGAAAGATGAAACAATGCGGAAAGATGAAAGATGAAAAAATGCGGAAAGATGAAAGATGAAACAATGCGGAAAGATGAAAGATGAAAAAATGCGGAAAGATGAAAGATGAAACAATGCGGAAAGATGAAAGATGAAAAAATGCGGAAAGATGAAAGATGAAACAATGCGGAAAGATGAAAGATGAAAGAATGCGGAAGATGAAAGATGAAACAATGCGGAAAGATGAAAGATGAAACAATGCGGAAAGATGAAAGATGAAACAATGCGGAAAGATGAAAGATGAAACAATGCGGAAAGATGAAAGAGGAAACAATGCGGAAAGATGAAAGATGAAACAATTCGGAAAGATGAAAGATGAAACAATGCAGAAAGATGAAAGATGAAACAATGCGGAAAGATGAAAGATGAAACAATGCGGAAAGATGAAAGATGAAAAAATGCGGAAAGATGAAAGATGAAACAATGCGGAAAGATGAAAGATGAAAGAATGCGGAAAGATGAAAGATGAAACAATGCGGAAAGATGGAAGATGAAACAATGCGGAAAGATGAAAGATGAAACAATGCGGAAAGATGAAAGATGAAACAATGCGGAAAGATGAAAGATGAAACAATGCGGAAAGATGAAAGATGAAACAATGCGGAAAGATGAAACAATGCGGAAAGATGAAACAATGCGGAAAGATGAAACAATGGGAAAGATGAAACAATGCGGAAAGATGAAACAATGCGGAAAGATGAAACAATGCGGAAAGATGAAAGATGAAACAATGCGGAAAGATGAAAGATGAAAAAATGCGGAAAGATGAAAGATGAAACAATGCGGAAAGATGAAAGATGAAACAATGCGGAAAGATGAAAGATGAAACAATGCGGAAAGATGAAAGATGAAACAATGCGGAAAGATGAAAGATGAAACAATTCGGAAAGATGAAAGATGAAACAATGCGGAAAGATGAAAGATGAAACAATGCGGAAAGATGAAAGATGAAACAATGCGGAAAGATGAAAGATGAAAAAATGCGGAAAGATGAAAGATGAAACAATGCGGAAAGATGAAAGATGAAAGAATGCGGAAAGATGAAAGATGAAACAATGCGGAAAGATGGAAGATGAAACAATGCGGAAAGATGAAAGATGAAACAATGCGGAAAGATGAAAGATGAAACAATGCGGAAAGATGAAAGATGAAACAATGCGGAAAGATGAAACAATGCGGAAAGATGAAACAATGCGGAAAGATGAAACAATGCGGAAAGATGAAACAATGCGGAAAGATGAAACAATGCGGAAAGATGAAACAATGCGGAAAGATGAAAGATGAAACAATGCGGAAAGATGAAAGATGAAAAAATGCGGAAAGATGAAAGATGAAACAATGCGGAAAGATGAAAGATGAAACAATGCGGAAAGATGAAAGATGAAACAATGCGGAAAGATGAAAGATGAAACAATGCGGAAAGATGAAAGATGAAACAATGCGGAAAGATGAAAGATGAAACAATGCGGAAAGATGAAAGATGAAACAATGCGGAAAGATGAAAGATGAAACAATGCGGAAAGATGAAACAATGCGGAAAGATGAAACAATGCGGAAAGATGAAACAATGCGGAAAGATGAAACAATGCGGAAAGATGAAACAATGCGGAAAGATGAAACAATGCGGAAAGATGAAACAATGCGGAAAGATGAAACAATGCGGAAAGATGAAACAATGCGGAAAGATGAAACAATGCGGAAAGATGAAACAATGCGGAAAGATGAAACAATGCGGAAAGATGAAACAATGCGGAAAGATGAAACAATGCGGAAAGATGTAACAATGCGGAAAGATGAAACAATGCGGAAAGATGAAACAATGCGGAAAGATGAAAGATGAAACAATGCGGAAAGATGAAAGATGAAACAATTCGGAAAGATGAAAGATGAAAAAATGCGGAAAGATGAAAGATGAAACAATGCGGAAAGATGAAAGATGAAAGAATGCGGAAGATGAAAGATGAAACAATGCGGAAAGATGAAAGATGAAACAATGCGGAAAGATGAAAGATGAAAGAATGCGGAAAGATGAAAGATGAAACAATGCGGAAAGATGAAACAATGCGGAAAGATGAAACAATGCGGAAAGATGAAACAATGCGGAAAGATGAAACAATGCGGAAAGATGAAACAATGCGGAAAGATGAAAGATGAAACAATGCGGAAAGATGAAAGATGAAACAATGCGGAAAGATGAAAGATGAAAAAATGCGGAAAGATGAAAGATGAAACAATGCGGAAAGATGAAAGATGAAACAATGCGGAAAGATGAAACAATGCGGAAAGATGAAACAATGCGGAAAGATGAAACAATGCGGAAAGATGAAACAATGCGGAAAGATGAAACAATGCGGAAAGATGAAACAATGCGGAAAGATGAAACAATGCGGAAAGATGAAAGATGAAACAATGCGGAAAGATGAAAGATGAAAGAATGCGGAAAGATGAAAGATGAAACAATGCGGAAAGATGGAAGATGAAAGAATGCGGAAGATGAACGATGAAACAATGCGGAAAGATGAAAGATGAAACATTGCGGAAAGATGAAAGATGAAACAATGCGGAAAGATGAAAGATGAAAGAATGCGGAAAGATGAAAGATGAAACAATGCGGAAAGATGAAACAATGCGGAAAGATGAAACAATGCGGAAAGATGAAACAATGCGGAAAGATGAAAGATGAAACAATGCGGAAAGATGAAAGATGAAACAATGCGGAAAGATGAAAGATGAAAAAATGCGGAAAGATGAAAGATGAAACAATGCGGAAAGATGAAAGATGAAACAATGCGGAAAGATGAAACAATGCGGAAAGATGAAACAATGCGGAAAGATGAAACAATGCGGAAAGATGAAACAATGCGGAAAGATGAAACAATGCGGAAAGATGAAACAATGTGGAAAGATGAAACAATGCGGAAAGATGAAACAATGCGGAAAGATGAAACAATGCGGAAAGATGAAAGATGAAACAATGCGGAAAGATGAAAGATGAAAGAATGCGGAAGATGAAAGATGAAACAATGCGGAAAGATGAAAGATGAAACAATGCGGAAAGATGAAAAATGAAACAATGCGGAAAGATGAAAGATGAAACAATTCGGAAAGATGAAAGATGAAACAATGCGGAAAGATGAAAGATGAAACAATGCGGAAAGATGAAAGATGAAACAATGCGGAAAGATGAAAGATGAAAAAATGCGGAAAGATGAAAGATGAAACAATGCGGAAAGATGAAAGATGAAAGAATGCGGAAAGATGAAAGATGAAACAATGCGGAAAGATGGAAGATAAAACAATGCGGAAAGATGAAAGATGAAACAATGCGGAAAGATGAAAGATGAAACAATGCGGAAAGATGAAAGATGAAACAATGCGGAAAGATGAAACAATGCGGAAAGATGAAACAATGCGGAAAGATGAAACAATGCGGAAAGATGAAACAATGTGGAAAGATGAAACAATGCGGAAAGATGAAACAATGCGGAAAGATGAAACAATGCGGAAAGATGAAAGATGAAACAATGCGGAAAGATGAAAGATGAAAAAATGCGGAAAGATGAAAGATGAAAGAATGCGGAAAGATGAAAGATGAAACAATGCGGAAAGATGAAAGATGAAAAAATGCGGAAAGATGAAAGATGAAACAATGCGGAAAGATGAAAGATGAAACAATGCGGAAAGATGAAAGGTGAAAAAATGCGGAAAGATGAAAGATGAAAGAATGCGGAAAGATGAAAGATGAAACAATGCGGAAAGATGAAAGATGAAACAATGCGGAAAGATGAAACAATGCGGAAAGATGAAACAATGCGGAAAGATGAAAGATGAAACAATGCGGAAAGATGAAACAATGCGGAAAGATGAAACAATGCGGAAAGATGAAACAATGCGGAAAGATGAAACAATGCGGAAAGATGAAACAATGCGGAAAGATGAAACAATGCGGAAAGATGAAACAATGCGGAAAGATGAAACAATGCGGAAAGATGAAACAATGCGGAAAGATGAAACAATGCGGAAAGATGAAACAATGCGGAAAGATGAAACAATGCGGAAAGATGAAACAATGCGGAAAGATGAAACAATGCGGAAAGATGAAACAATGCGGAAAGATGAAACAATGCGGAAAGATGAAACAATGCGGAAAGATGAAACAATGCGGAAAGATGAAACAATGCGGAAAGATGAAACAAGGCAGAAAGATGAAACAATGCGGAAAGATGAAACAATGCGGAAAGATGAAACAATGCGGAAAGATGAAACAATGCGGAAAGATGAAACAATGCGGAAAGATGAAACAATGCGGAAAGATGAAAGATGAAACAATGCGGAAAGATGAAAGATGAAAAAATGCGGAAAGATGAAAGATGAAACAATGCGGAAAGATGAAACAATGCGGAAAGATGAAACAATGCGGAAAGATGAAAGATGAAACAATGCGGAAAGATGAAAGATGAAAAAATGCGGAAAGATGAAAGATGAAACAATGCGGAAAGATGAAAGATGAAAGAATGCGGAAGATGTAAGATGAAACAATGCGGAAAGATGAAACAATGCGGAAAGATGAAAGATGAAAGAATGCGGAAGATGTAAGATGAAACAATGCGGAAAGATGAAACAATGCGGAAAGATGAAACAATGCGGAAAGATGAAACAATGCGGAAAGATGAAACAACGCGGAAAGATGAAACAATGCGGAAAGATGAAACAATGCGGAAAGATGAAACAATGCGGAAAGATGAAACAATGCGGAAAGATGAAACAATGCGGAAAGATGAAACAATGCGGAAAGATGAAACAATGCGGAAAGATGAAACAATGCGGAAAGATGAAAGATGAAACAATGCGGAAAGATGAAAGATGAAAAAATGCGGAAAGATGAAAGATGAAAGAATGCGGAAAGATGAAAGATGAAACAATGCGGAAAGATGAAAGATGAAACAATGCGGAAGGATGAAAGATGAAAGAATGCGGAAAGATGAAAGATGAAACAATGCGGAAAGATGAAAGATGAAACAATGCGGAAAGATGAAACAATGCGGAAAGATGAAAGATGAAACAATGCGGAAAGATGAAAGATGAAACAATGCGGAAAGATGAAAGATGAAAGAATGCGGAAGATGAAAGATGAAACAATGCGGAAAGATGAAACAATGCGGAAAGATGAAAGATGAAACAATGCGGAAAGATGAAAGATGAAACAATGCGTAAAGATGAAAGATGAAACAATGCGGAAAGATGAAAGATGAAAAAATGCGGAAAGATGAAAGATGAAAGAATGCGGAAAGATGAAAGATGAAACAATGCGGAAAGATGAAAGATGAAACAATGCGGAAAGATGAAAGATGAAACAATGCGGAAAGATGAAAGATGAAACAATGCGGAAAGATGAAAGATGAAAAAATGCGGAAAGATGAAAGATGAAACAATGCGGAAAGATGAAAGATGAAAGAATGCGGAAAGATGAAAGATGAAACAATGCGGAAAGATGGAAGATAAAACAATGCGGAAAGATGAAAGATGAAAAAATGCGGAAAGATGAAAGATGAAAAAATGCGGAAAGATGAAAGATGAAACAATGCGGAAAGATGAAAGATGAAAGAATGCGGAAAGATGAAAGATGAAACAATGCGGAAAGATGGAAGATGAAACAATGCGGAAAGATGAAAGATGAAACAATGCGGAAAGATGAAAGATGAAACAATGCGGAAAGATGAAAGATGAAACAATGCGGAAAGATGAAAGATGAAACAATGCGGAAAGATGAAACAATGCGGAAAGATGAAACAATGCGGAAAGATGAAACAATGGGAAAGATGAAACAATGCGGAAAGATGAAACAATGCGGAAAGATGAAACAATGCGGAAAGATGAAAGATGAAACAATGCGGAAAGATGAAAGATGAAAAAATGCGGAAAGATGAAAGATGAAACAATGCGGAAAGATGAAAGATGAAACAATGCGGAAAGATGAAAGATGAAACAATGCGGAAAGATGAAAGATGAAACAATGCGGAAAGATGAAAGATGAAACAATTCGGAAAGATGAAAGATGAAACAATGCGGAAAGATGAAAGATGAAACAATGCGGAAAGATGAAAGATGAAACAATGCGGAAAGATGAAAGATGAAAAAATGCGGAAAGATGAAAGATGAAACAATGCGGAAAGATGAAAGATGAAAGAATGCGGAAAGATGAAAGATGAAACAATGCGGAAAGATGGAAGATGAAACAATGCGGAAAGATGAAAGATGAAACAATGCGGAAAGATGAAAGATGAAACAATGCGGAAAGATGAAAGATGAAACAATGCGGAAAGATGAAACAATGCGGAAAGATGAAACAATGCGGAAAGATGAAACAATGCGGAAAGATGAAACAATGCGGAAAGATGAAACAATGCGGAAAGATGAAACAATGCGGAAAGATGAAACAATGCGGAAAGATGAAACAATGCGGAAAGATGAAACAATGCGGAAAGATGAAACAATGCGGAAAGATGAAACAATGCGGAAAGATGAAACAATGCGGAAAGATGAAACAATGCGGAAAGATGAAACAATGCGGAAAGATGAAACAATGCGGAAAGATGAAACAATGCGGAAAGATGTAACAATGCGGAAAGATGAAACAATGCGGAAAGATGAAACAATGCGGAAAGATGAAAGATGAAACAATGCGGAAAGATGAAAGATGAAACAATTCGGAAAGATGAAAGATGAAAAAATGCGGAAAGATGAAAGATGAAACAATGCGGAAAGATGAAAGATGAAAGAATGCGGAAGATGAAAGATGAAACAATGCGGAAAGATGAAAGATGAAACAATGCGGAAAGATGAAAGATGAAAGAATGCGGAAAGATGAAAGATGAAACAATGCGGAAAGATGAAACAATGCGGAAAGATGAAACAATGCGGAAAGATGAAACAATGCGGAAAGATGAAACAATGCGGAAAGATGAAACAATGCGGAAAGATGAAAGATGAAACAATGCGGAAAGATGAAAGATGAAACAATGCGGAAAGATGAAAGATGAAAAAATGCGGAAAGATGAAAGATGAAACAATGCGGAAAGATGAAAGATGAAACAATGCGGAAAGATGAAACAATGCGGAAAGATGAAACAATGCGGAAAGATGAAACAATGCGGAAAGATGAAACAATGCGGAAAGATGAAACAATGCGGAAAGATGAAACAATGCGGAAAGATGAAACAATGCGGAAAGATGAAAGATGAAACAATGCGGAAAGATGAAAGATGAAAGAATGCGGAAAGATGAAAGATGAAACAATGCGGAAAGATGGAAGATGAAAGAATGCGGAAGATGAACGATGAAACAATGCGGAAAGATGAAAGATGAAACATTGCGGAAAGATGAAAGATGAAACAATGCGGAAAGATGAAAGATGAAAGAATGCGGAAAGATGAAAGATGAAACAATGCGGAAAGATGAAACAATGCGGAAAGATGAAACAATGCGGAAAGATGAAACAATGCGGAAAGATGAAAGATGAAACAATGCGGAAAGATGAAAGATGAAACAATGCGGAAAGATGAAAGATGAAAAAATGCGGAAAGATGAAAGATGAAACAATGCGGAAAGATGAAAGATGAAACAATGCGGAAAGATGAAACAATGCGGAAAGATGAAACAATGCGGAAAGATGAAACAATGCGGAAAGATGAAACAATGCGGAAAGATGAAACAATGCGGAAAGATGAAACAATGTGGAAAGATGAAACAATGCGGAAAGATGAAACAATGCGGAAAGATGAAACAATGCGGAAAGATGAAAGATGAAACAATGCGGAAAGATGAAAGATGAAAGAATGCGGAAGATGAAAGATGAAACAATGCGGAAAGATGAAAGATGAAACAATGCGGAAAGATGAAAAATGAAACAATGCGGAAAGATGAAAGATGAAACAATTCGGAAAGATGAAAGATGAAACAATGCGGAAAGATGAAAGATGAAACAATGCGGAAAGATGAAAGATGAAACAATGCGGAAAGATGAAAGATGAAAAAATGCGGAAAGATGAAAGATGAAACAATGCGGAAAGATGAAAGATGAAAGAATGCGGAAAGATGAAAGATGAAACAATGCGGAAAGATGGAAGATAAAACAATGCGGAAAGATGAAAGATGAAACAATGCGGAAAGATGAAAGATGAAACAATGCGGAAAGATGAAAGATGAAACAATGCGGAAAGATGAAACAATGCGGAAAGATGAAACAATGCGGAAAGATGAAACAATGCGGAAAGATGAAACAATGTGGAAAGATGAAACAATGCGGAAAGATGAAACAATGCGGAAAGATGAAACAATGCGGAAAGATGAAAGATGAAACAATGCGGAAAGATGAAAGATGAAAAAATGCGGAAAGATGAAAGATGAAAGAATGCGGAAAGATGAAAGATGAAACAATGCGGAAAGATGAAAGATGAAAAAATGCGGAAAGATGAAAGATGAAACAATGCGGAAAGATGAAAGATGAAACAATGCGGAAAGATGAAAGGTGAAAAAATGCGGAAAGATGAAAGATGAAAGAATGCGGAAAGATGAAAGATGAAACAATGCGGAAAGATGAAAGATGAAACAATGCGGAAAGATGAAACAATGCGGAAAGATGAAACAATGCGGAAAGATGAAAGATGAAACAATGCGGAAAGATGAAACAATGCGGAAAGATGAAACAATGCGGAAAGATGAAACAATGCGGAAAGATGAAACAATGCGGAAAGATGAAACAATGCGGAAAGATGAAACAATGCGGAAAGATGAAACAATGCGGAAAGATGAAACAATGCGGAAAGATGAAACAATGCGGAAAGATGAAACAATGCGGAAAGATGAAACAATGCGGAAAGATGAAACAATGCGGAAAGATGAAACAATGCGGAAAGATGAAACAATGCGGAAAGATGAAACAATGCGGAAAGATGAAACAATGCGGAAAGATGAAACAATGCGGAAAGATGAAACAATGCGGAAAGATGAAACAATGCGGAAAGATGAAACAAGGCAGAAAGATGAAACAATGCGGAAAGATGAAACAATGCGGAAAGATGAAACAATGCGGAAAGATGAAACAATGCGGAAAGATGAAACAATGCGGAAAGATGAAACAATGCGGAAAGATGAAAGATGAAACAATGCGGAAAGATGAAAGATGAAAAAATGCGGAAAGATGAAAGATGAAACAATGCGGAAAGATGAAACAATGCGGAAAGATGAAACAATGCGGAAAGATGAAAGATGAAACAATGCGGAAAGATGAAAGATGAAAAAATGCGGAAAGATGAAAGATGAAACAATGCGGAAAGATGAAAGATGAAAGAATGCGGAAGATGTAAGATGAAACAATGCGGAAAGATGAAACAATGCGGAAAGATGAAAGATGAAAGAATGCGGAAGATGTAAGATGAAACAATGCGGAAAGATGAAACAATGCGGAAAGATGAAACAATGCGGAAAGATGAAACAATGCGGAAAGATGAAACAACGCGGAAAGATGAAACAATGCGGAAAGATGAAACAATGCGGAAAGATGAAACAATGCGGAAAGATGAAACAATGCGGAAAGATGAAACAATGCGGAAAGATGAAACAATGCGGAAAGATGAAACAATGCGGAAAGATGAAACAATGCGGAAAGATGAAAGATGAAACAATGCGGAAAGATGAAAGATGAAAAAATGCGGAAAGATGAAAGATGAAAGAATGCGGAAAGATGAAAGATGAAACAATGCGGAAAGATGAAAGATGAAACAATGCGGAAGGATGAAAGATGAAAGAATGCGGAAAGATGAAAGATGAAACAATGCGGAAAGATGAAAGATGAAACAATGCGGAAAGATGAAACAATGCGGAAAGATGAAAGATGAAACAATGCGGAAAGATGAAAGATGAAACAATGCGGAAAGATGAAAGATGAAAGAATGCGGAAGATGAAAGATGAAACAATGCGGAAAGATGAAACAATGCGGAAAGATGAAAGATGAAACAATGCGGAAAGATGAAAGATGAAACAATGCGTAAAGATGAAAGATGAAACAATGCGGAAAGATGAAAGATGAAACAATGCGGAAAGATGAAAGATGAAACAATGCGGAAAGATGAAAGATGAAACAATGCGGAAAGATGAAACAATGCGGAAAGATGAAACAATGCGGAAAGATGAAACAATGCGGAAAGATGAAACAATGCGGAAAGATGAAACAATGCGGAAAGATGAAACAATGCGGAAAGATGAAACAATGCGGAAAGATGAAACAATGCGAAAAGATGAAACAATGCGGAAAGATGAAACAATGCGGAAAGATGAAACAATGCGGAAAGATGAAACAATGCGGAAAGATGAAACAATGCGGAAAGATGAAACAATGCGGAAAGATGAAACAATGCGGAAAGATGAAACAATGCGGAAAGATGAAACAATGCGGAAAGATGAAACAATGCGGAAAGATTAAACAATGCGGAAAGATGAAACAATGCGGAAAGATGAAAGATGAAACAATGCGGAAAGATGAAAGATGAAACAATGCGGAAAGATGAAAGATGAAACAATGCGGAAAGATGAAAGGTGAAAAAATGCGGAAAGATGAAAGATGAAAGAATGCGGAAAGATGAAAGATGAAACAATGCGGAAAGATGAAAGATGAAACAATGCGGAAAGATGAAACAATGCGGAAAGATGAAAGATGAAACAATGCGGAAAGATGAAAGATGAAAAAATGCGGAAAGATGAAAGATGAAACAATGCGGAAAGATGAAAGATGAAAGAATGCGGAAGATGAAAGATGAAACAATGCGGAAAGATGAAAGATGAAACAATGCGGAAAGATGAAACAATGCGGAAAGATGAAAGATGAAACAATGCGGAAAGATGAAACAATGCGGAAAGATGAAACAATGCGGAAAGATGAAACAATGCGGAAAGATGAAACAATGCGGAAAGATGAAACAATGCGGAAAGATGAAACAATGCGGAAAGATGAAACAATGCGGAAAGATGAAACAATGCGGAAAGATGAAACAATGCGGAAAGATGAAACAATGCGGAAAGATGAAACAATGCGGAAAGATGAAACAATGCGGAAAGATGAAACAATGCGGAAAGATGAAACAATGCGGAAAGATGAAACAATGCGGAAAGATGAAACAATGCGGAAAGATGAAACAATGCGGAAAGATGAAACAATGCGGAAAGATGAAACAATGCGGAAAGATGAAACAATGCGGAAAGATGAAACAATGCGGAAAGATGAAACAATGCGGAAAGATGAAACAATGCGGAAAGATGAAACAATGCGGAAAGATGAAACAATGCGGAAAGATGAAAGATGAAACAATGCGGAAAGATGAAAGATGAAACAATGCGGAAAGATGAAACAATGCGGAAAGATGAAACAATGCGGAAAGATGAAACAATGCGGAAAGATGAAACAATGCGGAAAGATGAAACAATGCGGAAAGATGAAACAATGTGGAAAGATGAAACAATGCGGAAAGATGAAACAATGCGGAAAGATGAAACAATGCGGAAAGATGAAAGATGAAACAATGCGGAAAGATGAAAGATGAAAGAATGCGGAAGATGAAAGATGAAACAATGCGGAAAGATGAAAGATGAAACAATGCGGAAAGATGAAAAATGAAACAATGCGGAAAGATGAAAGATGAAACAATTCGGAAAGATGAAAGATGAAACAATGCGGAAAGATGAAAGATGAAACAATGCGGAAAGATGAAAGATGAAACAATGCGGAAAGATGAAAGATGAAAAAATGCGGAAAGATGAAAGATGAAACAATGCGGAAAGATGAAAGATGAAAGAATGCGGAAAGATGAAAGATGAAACAATGCGGAAAGATGGAAGATAAAACAATGCGGAAAGATGAAAGATGAAACAATGCGGAAAGATGAAAGATGAAACAATGCGGAAAGATGAAAGATGAAACAATGCGGAAAGATGAAACAATGCGGAAAGATGAAACAATGCGGAAAGATGAAACAATGCGGAAAGATGAAACAATGTGGAAAGATGAAACAATGCGGAAAGATGAAACAATGCGGAAAGATGAAACAATGCGGAAAGATGAAAGATGAAACAATGCGGAAAGATGAAAGATGAAAAAATGCGGAAAGATGAAAGATGAAACAATGCGGAAAGATGAAAGATGAAACAATGCGGAAAGATGAAAGATGAAACAATGCGGAAAGATGAAAGATGAAACAATGCGGAAAGATGAAAGATGAAACAATGCGGAAAGATGAAAGATGAAACAATGCGGAAAGATGAAAGATGAAACAATGCGGAAAGATGAAAGATGAAACAATGCGGAAAGATGAAAGATGAAACAATGCGGAAAGATGAAACAATGCGGAAAGATGAAACAATGCGGAAAGATGAAACAATGCGGAAAGATGAAACAATGCGGAAAGATGAAACAATGCGGAAAGATGAAACAATGCGGAAAGATGAAAGATGAAACAATGCGGAAAGATGAAAGATGAAACAATGCGGAAAGATGAAAGATGAAACAATGCGGAAAGATGAAAGATGAAACAATGCGGAAAGATGAAAGATGAAAGAATGCGGAAAGATGAAAGATGAAACAATGCGGAAAGATGAAAGATGAAACAATGCGGAAAGATGAAAGATGAAAAAATGCGGAAAGATGAAAGATGAAACAATGCGGAAAGATGAAACAATGCGGAAAGATGAAAGATGAAACAATGCGGAAAGATGAAAGATGAAACAATGCGGAAAGATGAAAGATGAAAAAATGCGGAAAGATGAAAGATGAAACAATGCGGAAAGATGAAAGATGAAAAAATGCGGAAAGATGAAAGATGAAACAATGCGGAAAGATGAAAGATGAAAAAATGCGGAAAGATGAAAGATGAAACAATGCGGAAAGATGAAAGATGAAAGAATGCGGAAGATGAAAGATGAAACAATGCGGAAAGATGAAAGATGAAACAATGCGGAAAGATGAAAGATGAAACAATGCGGAAAGATGAAAGATGAAACAATGCGGAAAGATGAAAGAGGAAACAATGCGGAAAGATGAAAGATGAAACAATTCGGAAAGATGAAAGATGAAACAATGCAGAAAGATGAAAGATGAAACAATGCGGAAAGATGAAAGATGAAACAATGCGGAAAGATGAAAGATGAAAAAATGCGGAAAGATGAAAGATGAAACAATGCGGAAAGATGAAAGATGAAAGAATGCGGAAAGATGAAAGATGAAACAATGCGGAAAGATGGAAGATGAAACAATGCGGAAAGATGAAAGATGAAACAATGCGGAAAGATGAAAGATGAAACAATGCGGAAAGATGAAAGATGAAACAATGCGGAAAGATGAAAGATGAAACAATGCGGAAAGATGAAACAATGCGGAAAGATGAAACAATGCGGAAAGATGAAACAATGGGAAAGATGAAACAATGCGGAAAGATGAAACAATGCGGAAAGATGAAACAATGCGGAAAGATGAAAGATGAAACAATGCGGAAAGATGAAAGATGAAAAAATGCGGAAAGATGAAAGATGAAACAATGCGGAAAGATGAAAGATGAAACAATGCGGAAAGATGAAAGATGAAACAATGCGGAAAGATGAAAGATGAAACAATGCGGAAAGATGAAAGATGAAACAATTCGGAAAGATGAAAGATGAAACAATGCGGAAAGATGAAAGATGAAACAATGCGGAAAGATGAAAGATGAAACAATGCGGAAAGATGAAAGATGAAAAAATGCGGAAAGATGAAAGATGAAACAATGCGGAAAGATGAAAGATGAAAGAATGCGGAAAGATGAAAGATGAAACAATGCGGAAAGATGGAAGATGAAACAATGCGGAAAGATGAAAGATGAAACAATGCGGAAAGATGAAAGATGAAACAATGCGGAAAGATGAAAGATGAAACAATGCGGAAAGATGAAACAATGCGGAAAGATGAAACAATGCGGAAAGATGAAACAATGCGGAAAGATGAAACAATGCGGAAAGATGAAACAATGCGGAAAGATGAAACAATGCGGAAAGATGAAAGATGAAACAATGCGGAAAGATGAAAGATGAAAAAATGCGGAAAGATGAAAGATGAAACAATGCGGAAAGATGAAAGATGAAACAATGCGGAAAGATGAAAGATGAAACAATGCGGAAAGATGAAAGATGAAACAATGCGGAAAGATGAAAGATGAAACAATGCGGAAAGATGAAAGATGAAACAATGCGGAAAGATGAAAGATGAAACAATGCGGAAAGATGAAAGATGAAACAATGCGGAAAGATGAAAGATGAAACAATGCGGAAAGATGAAAGATGAAACAATGCGGAAAGATGAAACAATGCGGAAAGATGAAACAATGCGGAAAGATGAAACAATGCGGAAAGATGAAACAATGCGGAAAGATGAAACAATGCGGAAAGATGAAACAATGCGGAAAGATGAAACAATGCGGAAAGATGAAACAATGCGGAAAGATGAAACAATGCGGAAAGATGAAACAATGCGGAAAGATGAAACAATGCGGAAAGATGAAACAATGCGGAAAGATGAAACAATGCGGAAAGATGAAACAATGCGGAAAGATGAAACAATGCGGAAAGATGAAACAATGCGGAAAGATGAAACAATGCGGAAAGATGTAACAATGCGGAAAGATGAAACAATGCGGAAAGATGAAACAATGCGGAAAGATGAAAGATGAAACAATGCGGAAAGATGAAAGATGAAACAATTCGGAAAGATGAAAGATGAAAAAATGCGGAAAGATGAAAGATGAAACAATGCGGAAAGATGAAAGATGAAAGAATGCGGAAAGATGAAAGATGAAAGATGAAACAATGCGGAAAGATGAAACAATGCGGAAAGATGAAACAATGCGGAAAGATGAAACAATGCGGAAAGATGAAACAATGCGGAAAGATGAAACAATGCGGAAAGATGAAAGATGAAACAATGCGGAAAGATGAAAGATGAAACAATGCGGAAAGATGAAAGATGAAAAAATGCGGAAAGATGAAAGATGAAACAATGCGGAAAGATGAAAGATGAAACAATGCGGAAAGATGAAACAATGCGGAAAGATGAAACAATGCGGAAAGATGAAACAATGCGGAAAGATGAAACAATGCGGAAAGATGAAACAATGCGGAAAGATGAAACAATGCGGAAAGATGAAACAATGCGGAAAGATGAAACAATGCGGAAAGATGAAAGATGAAACAATGCGGAAAGATGAAAGATGAAAGAATGCGGAAAGATGAAAGATGAAACAATGCGGAAAGATGGAAGATGAAAGAATGCGGAAGATGAACGATGAAACAATGCGGAAAGATGAAAGATGAAACATTGCGGAAAGATGAAAGATGAAACAATGCGGAAAGATGAAAGATGAAAGAATGCGGAAAGATGAAAGATGAAACAATGCGGAAAGATGAAACAATGCGGAAAGATGAAACAATGCGGAAAGATGAAACAATGCGGAAAGATGAAAGATGAAACAATGCGGAAAGATGAAAGATGAAACAATGCGGAAAGATGAAAGATGAAAAAATGCGGAAAGATGAAAGATGAAACAATGCGGAAAGATGAAAGATGAAACAATGCGGAAAGATGAAACAATGCGGAAAGATGAAACAATGCGGAAAGATGAAACAATGCGGAAAGATGAAACAATGCGGAAAGATGAAACAATGCGGAAAGATGAAACAATGCGGAAAGATGAAACAATGCGGAAAGATGAAAGATGAAACAATGCGGAAAGATGAAAGATGAAACAATGCGGAAAGATGAAAGATGAAACAATGCGGAAAGATGAAAGATGAAACAATGCGGAAAGATGAAAGATGAAAGAATGCGGAAAGATGAAAGATGAAACAATGCGGAAAGATGAAAGATGAAACAATGCGGAAAGATGAAAGATGAAACAATGCGGAAAGATGAAACAATGCGGAAAGATGAAAGATGAAACAATGCGGAAAGATGAAAGAGGAAACAATGCGGAAAGATGAAAGATGAAAAAATGCGGAAAGATGAAAGATGAAACAATACGGAAAGATGAAACAATGCGGAAAGATGAAAGATGAAACAATGCGGAAAGATGAAAGATGAAACAATGCTGAAAGATGAAAGATGAAACAATGCGGAAAGATGAAAGATGAAACAATGCGGAAAGATGAAAGATGAAAAAATGCGGAAAGATGAAAGATGAAACAATGCGGAAAGATGAAAGATGAAAAAATGCGGAAAGATGAAAGATGAAACAATGCGGAAAGATGAAAGATGAAAGAATGCGGAAGATGAAAGATGAAACAATGCGGAAAGATGAAAGATGAAACAATGCGGAAAGATGAAAGATGAAACAATGCGGAAAGATGAAAGATGAAACAATGCGGAAAGATGAAAGAGGAAACAATGCGGAAAGATGAAAGATGAAACAATTCGGAAAGATGAAAGATGAAACAATGCAAAAAGATGAAAGATGAAACAATGCGGAAAGATGAAAGATGAAACAATGCGGAAAGATGAAAGATGAAAAAATGCGGAAAGATGAAAGATGAAACAATGCGGAAAGATGAAAGATGAAAGAATGCGGAAAGATGAAAGATGAAACAATGCGGAAAGATGGAAGATGAAACAATGCGGAAAGATGAAAGATGAAACAATGCGGAAAGATGAAAGATGAAACAATGCGGAAAGATGAAAGATGAAACAATGCGGAAAGATGAAAGATGAAACAATGCGGAAAGATGAAACAATGCGGAAAGATGAAACAATGCGGAAAGATGAAACAATGCGGAAAGATGAAACAATGCGGAAAGATGAAACAATGCGGAAAGATGAAACAATGCGGAAAGATGAAACAATGCGGAAAGATGAAAGATGAAACAATGCGGAAAGATGAAAGATGAAAAAATGCGGAAAGATGAAAGATGAAACAATGCGGAAAGATGAAAGATGAAACAATGCGGAAAGATGAAAGATGAAACAATGCGGAAAGATGAAAGATGAAACAATGCGGAAAGATGAAAGATGAAACAATTCGGAAAGATGAAAGATGAAACAATGCGGAAAGATGAAAGATGAAACAATGCGGAAAGATGAAAGATGAAACAATGCGGAAAGATGAAAGATGAAAAAATGCGGAAAGATGAAAGATGAAACAATGCGGAAAGATGAAAGATGAAAGAATGCGGAAAGATGAAAGATGAAACAATGCGGAAAGATGGAAGATGAAACAATGCGGAAAGATGAAAGATGAAACAATGCGGAAAGATGAAAGATGAAACAATGCGGAAAGATGAAAGATGAAACAATGCGGAAAGATGAAACAATGCGGAAAGATGAAACAATGCGGAAAGATGAAACAATGCGGAAAGATGAAACAATGCGGAAAGATGAAACAATGCGGAAAGATGAAACAATGCGGAAAGATGAAACAATGCGGAAAGATGAAACAATGCGGAAAGATGAAACAATGCGGAAAGATGAAAGATGAAACAATGCGGAAAGATGAAAGATGAAAAAATGCGGAAAGATGAAAGATGAAACAATGCGGAAAGATGAAAGATGAAACAATGCGGAAAGATGAAAGATGAAACAATGCGGAAAGATGAAAGATGAAACAATGCGGAAAGATGAAAGATGAAACAATGCGGAAAGATGAAAGATGAAACAATGCGGAAAGATGAAACAATGCGGAAAGATGAAACAATGCGGAAAGATGAAACAATGCGGAAAGATGAAACAATGCGGAAAGATGAAACAATGCGGAAAGATGAAACAATGCGGAAAGATGAAACAATGCGGAAAGATGAAACAATGCGGAAAGATGAAACAATGCGGAAAGATGAAACAATGCGGAAAGATGAAACAATGCGGAAAGATGAAACAATGCGGAAAGATGAAACAATGCGGAAAGATGAAACAATGCGGAAAGATGAAACAATGCGGAAAGATGAAACAATGCGGAAAGATGAAACAATGCGGAAAGATGAAACAATGCGGAAAGATGAAACAATGCGGAAAGATGAAACAATGCGGAAAGATGAAACAATGCGGAAAGATGAAAGATGAAAGAATGCGGAAAGATGAAAGATGAAACAATGCGGAAAGATGAAAGATGAAACAATGCGGAAAGATGAAAGGTGAAAAAATGCGGAAAGATGAAAGATGAAAGAATGCGGAAAGATGAAAGATGAAACAATGCGGAAAGATGAAAGATGAAACAATTCGGAAAGATGAAAGATGAAACAATGCGGAAAGATGAAAGATGAAACAATGCGGAAAGATGAAAGATGAAACAATGCGGAAAGATGAAAGATGAAAAAATGCGGAAAGATGAAAGATGAAACAATGCGGAAAGATGAAAGATGAAAGAATGCGGAAAGATGAAAGATGAAACAATGCGGAAAGATGGAAGATGAAACAATGCGGAAAGATGAAAGATGAAACAATGCGGAAAGATGAAAGATGAAACAATGCGGAAAGATGAAAGATGAAACAATGCGGAAAGATGAAACAATGCGGAAAGATGAAACAATGCGGAAAGATGAAACAATGCGGAAAGATGAAACAATGCGGAAAGATGAAACAATGCGGAAAGATGAAACAATGCGGAAAGATGAAACAATGCGGAAAGATGAAACAATGCGGAAAGATGAAAGATGAAACAATGCGGAAAGATGAAAGATGAAAAAATGCGGAAAGATGAAAGATGAAACAATGCGGAAAGATGAAAGATGAAACAATGCGGAAAGATGAAAGATGAAACAATGCGGAAAGATGAAAGATGAAACAATGCGGAAAGATGAAAGATGAAACAATGCGGAAAGATGAAAGATGAAACAATGCGGAAAGATAAAACAATGCGGAAAGATGAAACAATGCGGAAAGATGAAACAATGCGGAAAGATGAAACAATGCGGAAAGATGAAACAATGCGGAAAGATGAAACAATGCGGAAAGATGAAACAATGCGGAAAGATGAAACAATGCGGAAAGATGAAACAATGCGGAAAGATGAAACAATGCGGAAAGATGAAACAATGCGGAAAGATGAAACAATGCGGAAAGATGAAACAATGCGGAAAGATGAAACAATGCGGAAAGATGAAACAATGCGGAAAGATGAAACAATGCGGAAAGATGAAACAATGCGGAAAGATGAAACAATGCGGAAAGATGAAACAATGCGGAAAGATGAAACAATGCGGAAAGATGAAACAATGCGGAAAGATGAAACAATGCGGAAAGATGAAACAATGCGGAAAGATGAAACAATGCGGAAAGATGAAACAATGCGGAAAGATGAAACAATGCGGAAAGATGAAACACTGCGGAAAGATGAAACAATGCGGAAAGATGAAACAATGCGGAAAGATGAAACAATGCGGAAAGATGAAACAATGCGGAAAGATGAAACAATGCGGAAAGATGAAAGATGAAAGAATGCGGAAAGATGAAAGATGAAACAATGCGGAAAGATGAAAGATGAAACAATGCGGAAAGATGAAAGGTGAAAAAATGCGGAAAGATGAAAGATGAAAGAATGCGGAAAGATGAAAGATGAAACAATGCGGAAAGATGAAAGATGAAAAAATGCGGAAAGATGAAAGATGAAACAATGCGGAAAGATGAAAGATGAAAGAATGCGGAACATGAAAGATGAAACAATGCGGAAAGATGAAAGATGAAACATTGCGGAAAGATGAAAGATGAAACAATGCGGAAAGATGAAAGATGAAAGAATGCGGAAAGATGAAAGATGAAACAATGCGGAAAGATGAAAGATGAAACAATGCGGAAAGATGAAAGATGTAAGAATGCGGAAAGATGAAAGATGAAACAATGCGGAAAGATGAAAGATGAAACAATGCGGAAAGATGAAAGATGAAACAATGCGGAAAGATGAATGATGAAACAATGTGGAAAGATGAAAGATGAAACAATGCGGAAAGATGAAACAATGCGGAAAGATGAAACAATGCGGAAAGATGAAACAATGCGGAAAGATGAAACAATGCGGAAAGATGAAACAATGCGGAAAGATGAAACAATGCGGAAAGATGAAACAATGCGGAAAGATGAAACAATGCGGAAAGATGAAACAATGCGGAAAGATGAAACAATGCGGAAAGATGAAACAATGCGGAAAGATGAAACAATGCGGTAAGATGAAACAATGCGGAAAGATGAAAGATGAAACGATGCGGAAAGATGAAAGATGAAACAATGCGGAAAGATGAAAGATGAAACAATGCGGAAAGATGAAAGGTGAAAAAATGCGGAAAGATGAAAGATGAAAGAATGCGGAAAGATGAAAGATGAAACAATGCGGAAAGATGAAAGATGAAACAATGCGGAAAGATGAAACAATGCGGAAAGATGAAAGATGAAACAATGCGGAAAGATGAAAGATGAAACAATGCGGAAAGATGAAACAATGCGGAAAGATGAAAGATGAAAGAATGCGGAAAGATGAAAGATGAAAGAATGCGGAAGATGAAAGATGAAACAATGCGGAAAGATGAAACAATGCGGAAAGATGAAACAATGCGGAAAGATGAAAGATGAAACAATGCGGAAAGATGAAAGATGAAACAATGCGGAAAGATGAAAGATGAAAGAATGCGGAAAGATGAAAGATGAAACAATGCGGAAAGATGGAAGATGAAACAATGCGGAAAGATGAAAGATGAAACAATGCGGAAAGATGAAAGATGAAACAATGCGGAAAGATGAAAGATGAAACAATGCGGAAAGATGAAAGATGAAACAATGCGGAAAGATGAAACAATGCGGAAAGATGAAACAATGCGGAAAGATGAAACAATGCGGAAAGATGAAACAATGCGGAAAGATGAAACAATGCGGAAAGATGAAACAATGCGGAAAGATGAAACAATGCGGAAAGATGAAACAATGCGGAAAGATGAAACAATGCGGAAAGATGAAACAATGCGGAAAGATGAAACAATGCGGAAAGATGAAACAATGCGGAAAGATGAAACAATGCGGAAAGATGAAACAATGCGGAAAGATGAAACAATGCGGTAAGATGAAACAATGCGGAAAGATGAAAGATGAAACGATGCGGAAAGATGAAAGATGAAACAATGCGGAAAGATGAAAGATGAAACAATGCGGAAAGATGAAAGATGAAAAAATGCGGAAAGATGAAAGATGAAAGAATGCGGAAAGATGAAAGATGAAACAATGCGGAAAGATGAAAGATGAAACAATGCGGAAAGATGAAACAATGCGGAAAGATGAAACAATGCGGAAAGATGAAAGATGAAACAATGCGGAAAGATGAAAGATGAAACAATGCGGAAAGATGAAACAATGCGGAAAGATGAAAGATGAAAGAATGCGGAAAGATGAAAGATGAAAGAATGCGGAAGATGAAAGATGAAACAATGCGGAAAGATGAAACAATGCGGAAAGATGAAACAATGCGGAAAGATGAAAGATGAAACAATGCGGAAAGATGAAAGATGAAACAATGCGGAAAGATGAAAGATGAAAGAATGCGGAAAGATGAAAGATGAAACAATGCGGAAAGATGGAAGATGAAACAATGCGGAAAGATGAAAGATGAAACAATGCGGAAAGATGAAAGATGAAACAATGCGGAAAGATGAAAGATGAAACAATGCGGAAAGATGAAAGATGAAACAATGCGGAAAGATGAAACAATGCGGAAAGATGAAACAATGCGGAAAGATGAAACAATGCGGAAAGATGAAACAATGCGGAAAGATGAAACAATGCGGAAAGATGAAACAATGCGGAAAGATGAAACAATGCGGAAAGATGAAACAATGCGGAAAGATGAAACAATGCGGAAAGATGAAACAATGCGGAAAGATGAAAGATGAAACAATGCGGAAAGATGAAAGATGAAAAAATGCGGAAAGATGAAAGATGAAACAATGCGGAAAGATGAAAGATGAAACAATGCGGAAAGATGAAAGATGAAACAATGCGGAAAGATGAAAGATGAAAAAATGCGGAAAGATGAAAGATGAAACAATGCGGAAAGATGAAAGATGAAACAATGCGGAAAGATGAAAGATGAAACAATGCGGAAAGATGAAAGATGAAACAATGAGGAAAGGTGAAAGATGAAACAATGCGGAAAGATGAAAGATGAAACAATGCGGAAAGATGAAAGATGAAACAATGCGGAAAGATGAAACAATGCGGAAAGATGAAACAATGCGGAAAGATGAAACAATGCGGAAAGATGAAACGATGCGGAAAGATGAAAGATGAAACAATGCGGAAAGATGAAAGATGAAAAAATGCGGAAAGATGAAAGATGAAACAATGCGGAAAGATGAAAGATGAAACAATGCGGAAAGATGAAAGATGAAACAATGCGGAAAGATGAAAGATGAAACAATGCGGAAAGATGAAAGATGAAACAATGCGGAAAGATGAAACAATGCGGAAAGATGAAACAATGCGGAAAGATGAAACAATGCGGAAAGATGAAACAATGCGGAAAGATGAAACAATGCGGAAAGATGAAACAATGCGGAAAGATGAAACAATGCGGAAAGATGAAACAATGCGGAAAGATGAAACAATGCGGAAAGATGAAACAATGCGGAAAGATGAAACAATGCGGAAAGATGAAACAATGCGGAAAGATGAAACAATGCGGAAAGATGAATCAATGCGGAAAGATGAAACAATGCGGAAAGATGAAACAATGCGGAAAGATGAAACAATGCGGAAAGATGAAACAATGCGGAAAGATGAAACAATGCGGAAAGATGAAACAATGCGGAAAGATGAAACAATGCGGAAAGATGAAACAATGCGGAAAGATGAAACAATGCGGAAAGATGAAACAATGCGGAAAGATGAAACAATGCGGAAAGATGAAACAATGCGGAAAGATGAAACAATGCGGAAAGATGAAACAATGCGGAAAGATGAAACAATGCGGAAAGATGAAACAATGCGGAAAGATGAAAAAATGCGGAAAGATGAAAGATGAAACAATGCGGAAAGATGAAAGATGAAAGAATGCGGAAAGATGAAAGATGAAACAATGAGGAAAGATGAAAGATGAAACAATGCGGAAAGATGAAAGATGAAACAATGCGGAAAGATGAAACAATGCGGAAAGATGAAACAATGCGGAAAGATGAAACAATGCGGAAAGATGAAACAATGCGGAAAGATGAAACAATGCGGAAAGATGAAACAATGCGGAAAGATGAAACAATGCGGAAAGATGAAACAATGCGGAAAGATGAAACAATGCGGAAAGATGAAACAATGCGGAAAGATGAAACAATGCGGAAAGATGAAACAATGCGGAAAGATGAAACAATGCGGAAAGATGAAACAATGCGGAAAGATGAAACAATGCGGAAAGATGAAAGATGAAACAATGCGGAAAGATGAAAGATGAAACAATGCGGAAAGATGAAAGATGAAACAATGCGGAAAGATGAAAGGTGAAAAAATGCGGAAAGATGAAAGATGAAAGAATGCGGAAAGATGAAAGATGAAACAATGCGGAAAGATGAAAGATGAAACAATGCGGAAAGATGAAACAATGCGGAAAGATGAAAGATGAAACAATGCGGAAAGATGAAAGATGAAAAAATGCGGAAAGATGAAAGATGAAACAATGCGGAAAGATGAAAGATGAAAGAATGCGGAAGATGAAAGATGAAACAATGCGGAAAGATGAAAGATGAAACATTGCGGAAAGATGAAAGATGAAACAATGCGGAAAGATGAAAGATGAAAGAATGCGGAAAGATGAAAGATGAAACAATGCGGAAAGATGAAAGATGAAACAATGCGGAAAGATGAAAGATGAAAGAATGCGGAAAGATGAAAGATGAAACAATGCGGAAAGATGAAAGATGAAACAATGCGGAAAGATGAAAGATGAAACAATGCGGAAAGATGAAAGATGAAACAATGCGGAAAGATGAAAGATGAAACATTGCGGAAAGATGAAAGATGAAACAATGCGGAAAGATGAAAGATGAAAGAATGCGGAAAGATGAAAGATGAAACAATGCGGAAAGATGAAAGATGAAACAATGCGGAAAGATGAAAGATGAAACAATGCGGAAAGATGAAAGATGAAACAATGCGGAGAGATGAAACAATGCGGAAAGATGAAACAATGCGGAAAGATGAAACAATGCGGAAAGATGAAACAATGCGGAAAGATGAAACAATGCGGAAAGATGAAACAATGCGGAAAGATGAAACAATGCGGAAAGATGAAACAATGCGGAAAGATGAAACAATGCGGAAAGATGAAACAATGCGGAAAGATGAAACAATGCGGAAAGATGAAACAATGCGGAAAGATGAAACAATGCGGAAAGATGAAACAATGCGGAAAGATGTAACAATGCGGAAAGATGAAACAATGCGGAAAGATGAAACAATGCGGAAAGATGAAAGATGAAACAATGCGGAAAGATGAAAGATGAAACAATTCGGAAAGATGAAAGATGAAACAATGCGGAAAGATGAAAGATGAAACAATGCGGAAAGATGAAAGATGAAAAAATGCGGAAAGATGAAAGATGAAACAATGCGGAAAGATGAAAGATGAAAGAATGCGGAAAGATGAAAGATGAAACAATGCGGAAAGATGAAAGATGAAACAATGCGGAAAGATGAAAGATGAAACAATGCGGAAAGATGAAAGATGAAAAAATGCGGAAAGATGAAAGATGAAACAATGCGGAAAGATGAAAGATGAAAGAATGCGGAAGATGAAAGATGAAACAATGCGGAAAGATGAAAGATGAAACAATGCGGAAAGATGAAAGATGAAAGAATGCGGAAAGATGAAAGATGAAACAATGCGGAAAGATGGAAGATGAAAGAATGCGGAAGATGAACGATGAAACAATGCGGAAAGATGAAAGATGAAACATTGCGGAAAGATGAAAGATGAAACAATGCGGAAAGATGAAACAATGCGGAAAGATGAAACAATGCGGAAAGATGAAACAATGCGGAAAGATGAAAGATGAAACAATGCGGAAAGATGAAAGATGAAACAATGCGGAAAGATGAAAGATGAAAAAATGCGGAAAGATGAAAGATGAAACAATGCGGAAAGATGAAAGATGAAACAATGCGGAAAGATGAAAGATGAAACAATGCGGAAAGATGAAACAATGCGGAAAGATGAAACAATGCGGAAAGATGAAACAATGCGGAAAGATGAAACAATGCGGAAAGATGAAACAATGCGGAAAGATGAAACAATGCGGAAAGATGAAACAATGCGGAAAGATGAAACAATGCGGAAAGATGAAACAATGCGGAAAGATGAAACAATGCGGAAAGATGAAACAATGCGGAAAGATGAAACAATGCGGAAAGATGAAACAATGCGGAAAGATGTAACAATGCGGAAAGATGAAACAATGCGGAAAGATGAAACAATGCGGAAAGATGAAAGATGAAACAATGCGGAAAGATGAAAGATGAAACAATTCGGAAAGATGAAAGATGAAACAATGCGGAAAGATGAAAGATGAAACAATGCGGAAAGATGAAAGATGAAAAAATGCGGAAAGATGAAAGATTAAACAATGCGGAAAGATGAAAGATGAAAGAATGCGGAAAGATGAAAGATGAAACAATGCGGAAAGATGAAAGATGAAACAATGCGGAAAGATGAAAGATGAAACAATGCGGAAAGATGAAAGATGAAAAAATGCGGAAAGATGAAAGATGAAACAATGCGGAAAGATGAAAGATGAAAGAATGCGGAAGATGAAAGATGAAACAATGCGGAAAGATGAAAGATGAAACAATGCGGAAAGATGAAAGATGAAAGAATGCGGAAAGATGAAAGATGAAACAATGCGGAAAGATGGAAGATGAAAGAATGCGGAAGATGAACGATGAAACAATGCGGAAAGATGAAAGATGAAACATTGCGGAAAGATGAAAGATGAAACAATGCGGAAAGATGAAAGATGAAAGAATGCGGAAAGATGAAAGATGAAACAATGCGGAAAGATCAAACAATGCGGAAAGATGAAACAATGCGGAAAGATGAAACAATGCGGAAAGATGAAAGATGAAACAATGCGGAAAGATGAAAGATGAAACAATGCGGAAAGATGAAAGATGAAAAAATGCGGAAAGATGAAAGATGAAACAATGCGGAAAGATGAAAGATGAAACAATGCGGAAAGATGAAAGATGAAACAATGCGGAAAGATGAAACAATGCGGAAAGATGAAACAATGCGGAAAGATGAAACAATGCGGAAAGATGAAACAATGCGGAAAGATGAAACAATGCGGAAAGATGAAAGATGAAACAATGCGGAAAGATGAAAGATGAAAAAATGCGGAAAGATGAAAGATGAAACAATGCGGAAAGATGAAAGATGAAACAATGCGGAAAGATGAAAGATGAAACAATGCGGAAAGATGAAAGATGAAACAATGCGGAAAGATGAAAGATGAAACAATTCGGAAAGATGAAAGATGAAACAATGCGGAAAGATGAAAGATGAAACAATTCGGAAAGATGAAAGATGAAACAATGCGGAAAGATGAAAGATGAAAAAATGCGGAAAGATGAAAGATGAAACAATGCGGAAAGATGAAAGATGAAAGAATGCGGAAAGATGAAAGATGAAACAATGCGGAAAGATGGAAGATGAAACAATGCGGAAAGATGAAAGATGAAACAATGCGGAAAGATGAAAGATGAAACAATGCGGAAAGATGAAACAATGCGGAAAGATGAAACAATGCGGAAAGATGAAACAATGCGGAAAGATGAAACAATGCGGAAAGATGAAACAATGCGGAAAGATGAAACAATGCGGAAAGATGAAACAATGCGGAAAGATGAAACAATGCGGAAAGATGAAACAATGCGGAAAGATGAAACAATGCGGAAAGATGAAACAATGCGGAAAGATGAAACAATGCGGAAAGATGAAACAATGCGGAAAGATGAAAGATGAAACAATGCGGAAAGATGAAAGATGAAAAAATGCGGAAAGATGAAAGATGAAACAATGCGGAAAGATGAAAGATGAAACAATGCGGAAAGATGAAACAATGCGGAAAGATGAAACAATGCGGAAAGATGAAACAATGCGGAAAGATGAAACAATGCGGAAAGATGAAACAATGCGGAAAGATGAAACAATGCGGAAAGATGAAACAATGCGGAAAGATGAAACAATGCGGAAAGATGAAACAATGCGGAAAGATGAAACAATGCGGAAAGATGAAACAATGCGGAAAGATGAAACAATGCGGAAAGATGAAACAATGCGGAAAGATGAAACAATGCGGAAAGATGAAACAATGCGGAAAGATGAAACAATGCGGAAAGATGAAACAATGCGGAAAGATGAAACAATGCGGAAAGATGAAACAATGCGGAAAGATGAAACAATGCGGAAAGATGAAACAATGCGGAAAGATGAAACAATGCGGAAAGATGAAACAATGCGGAAAGATGAAACAATGCGGAAAGATGAAACAATGCGGAAAGATGAAACAATGCGGAAAGATGAAACAATGCGGAAAGATGAAACAATGCGGAAAGATGAAACAATGCGGAAAGATGAAACAATGCGGAAAGATGAAACAATGCGGAAAGATGAAACAATGCGGAAAGATGAAACAATGCGGAAAGATGAAACAATGCGGAAAGATGAAAGATGAAAGAATGCGGAAAGATGAAAGATGGAACAATGCGGAAAGATGAAAGATGAAACAATGCGGAAAGATGAAAGGTGAAAAAATGCGGAAAGATGAAAGATGAAAGAATGCGGAAAGATGAAAGATGAAACAATGCGGAAAGATGAAAGATGAAAAAATGCGGAAAGATGAAAGATGAAACAATGCGGAAAGATGAAAGATGAAAGAATGCGGAACATGAAAGATGAAACAATGCGGAAAGATGAAAGATGAAACATTGCGGAAAGATGAAAGATGAAACAATGCGGAAAGATGAAAGATGAAAGAATGCGGAAAGATGAAAGATGAAACAATGCGGAAAGATGAAAGATGAAACAATGCGGAAAGATGAAAGATGAAACAATGCGGAAAGATGAAAGATGAAAGAATGCGGAAAGATGAAAGATGAAACAATGCGGAAAGATGAAAGATGAAACAATGCGGAAAGATGAAAGATGAAACAATGCGGAAAGATGAAAGATGAAACAATGCGGAAAGATGAAAGATGAAAAAATGCGGAAAGATGAAAGATGAAACAATGCGGAAAGATGAAAGATGAAAGAATGCGGAAGATGTAAGATGAAACAATGCGGAAAGATGAAACAATGCGGAAAGATGAAACAATGCGGAAAGATGAAACAACGCGGAAAGATGAAACAATGCGGAAAGATGAAACAATGCGGAAAGATGAAACAATGCGGAAAGATGAAACAATGCGGAAAGATGAAACAATGTGGAAAGATGAAACAATGCGGAAAGATGAAACAATGCGGAAAGATGAAACAATGCGGAAAGATGAAAGATGAAACAATGCGGAAAGATGAAAGATGAAAAAATGCGGAAAGATGAAAGATGAAACAATGCGGAAAGATGAAAGATGAAACAATGCGGAAAGATGAAAGATGAAACAATGCGGAAGGATGAAAGATGAAAGAATGCGGAAAGATGAAAGATGAAACAATGCGGAAAGATGAAAGATGAAACAATGCGGAAAGATGAAACAATGCGGAAAGATGAAAGATGAAACAATGCGGAAAGATGAAAGATGAAACAATGCGGAAAGATGAAAGATGAAAGAATGCGGAAGATGAAAGATGAAACAATGCGGAAAGATGAAACAATGCGGATAGATGAAAGATGAAACAATGCGGAAAGATGAAAGATGAAACAATGCGGAAAGATGAAAGATGAAACAATACGGAAAGATGAAAGATGAAACAATGCGGAAAGATGAAAGATGAAACAATGCGGAAAGATGAAAGATGAAACAATGCGGAAAGATGAAACAATGCGGAAAGATGAAACAATGCGGAAAGATGAAACAATGCGGAAAGATGAAACAATGCGGAAAGATGAAACAATGCGGAAAGATGAAACAATGCGGAAAGATGAAACAATGCGGAAAGATGAAACAATGCGGAAAGATGAAACAATGCGGAAAGATGAAACAATGCGGAAAGATGAAACAATGCGGAAAGATGAAACAATGCGGAAAGATGAAACAATGCGGAAAGATGAAACAATGCGGAAAGATGAAACAATGCGGAAAGATGAAACAATGCGGAAAGATGAAACAATGCGGAAAGATGAAACAATGCGGAAAGATGAAACAATGCGGAAAGATGAAACAATGCGGAAAGATGAAACAATGCGGAAAGATGAAACAATGCGGAAAGATGAAACAATGCGGAAAGATGAAACAATGCGGAAAGATGAAACAATGCGGAAAGATGAAACAATGCGGAAAGATGAAACAATGCGGAAAGATGAAACAATGCGGAAAGATTAAACAATGCGGAAAGATGAAACAATGCGGAAAGATGAAAGATGAAACAATGCGGAAAGATGAAAGATGAAACAATGCGGAAAGATGAAAGATGAAACAATGCGGAAAGATGAAAGGTGAAAAAATGCGGAAAGATGAAAGATGAAAGAATGCGGAAAGATGAAAGATGAAACAATGCGGAAAGATGAAAGATGAAACAATGCGGAAAGATGAAACAATGCGGAAAGATGAAAGATGAAACAATGCGGAAAGATGAAAGATGAAAAAATGCGGAAAGATGAAAGATGAAACAATGCGGAAAGATGAAAGATGAAAGAATGCGGAAGATGAAAGATGAAACAATGCGGAAAGATGAAAGATGAAACAATGCGGAAAGATGAAAGATGAAACAATGCGGAAAGATGAAACAATGTGGAAAGATGAAACAATGCGGAAAGATGAAACAATGCGGAAAGATGAAACAATGCGGAAAGATGAAACAATGCGGAAAGATGAAACAATGCGGAAAGATGAAACAATGCGGAAAGATGAAACAATGCGGAAAGATGAAACAATGCGGAAAGATGAAACAATGCGGAAAGATGAAACAATGCGGAAAGATGAAACAATGCGGAAAGATGAAACAATGCGGAAAGATGAAACAATGCGGAAAGATGAAACAATGCGGAAAGATGAAAGATGAAACAATGCGGAAAGATGAAAGATGAAACAATGCGGAAAGATGAAACAATGCGGAAAGATGAAACAATGCGGAAAGATGAGACAATGCGGAAAGATGAAACAATGCGGAAAGATGAAACAATGCGGAAAGATGAAAGATGAAACAATGCGGAAAGATGAAAGATGAAACAATGCGGAAAGATGAAAGATGAAACAATGCGGAAAGATGAAAGATGAAACAATGCGGAAAGATGAAAGATGAAAGAATGCGGAAAGATGAAAGATGAAACAATGCGGAAAGATGAAAGATGAAACAATGCGGAAAGATGAAAGATGAAAAAATGCGGAAAGATGAAAGATGAAACAATGCGGAAAGATGAAACAATGCGGAAAGATGAAATATGAAACAATGCGGAAAGATGAAAGATGAAACAATGCGGAAAGATGAAAGATGAAACAATGCGGAAAGATGAAAGATGAAACAATGCGGAAAGATGAAAAATGAAACAATGCGGAAAGATGAAAGATGAAACAATTCGGAAAGATGAAAGATGAAACAATGCGGAAAGATGAAAGATGAAACAATGCGGAAAGATGAAAGATGAAACAATGCGGAAAGATGAAAGATGAAAAAATGCGGAAAGATGAAAGATGAAACAATGCGGAAAGATGAAAGATGAAAGAATGCGGAAAGATGAAAGATGAAACAATGCGGAAAGATGGAAGATAAAACAATGCGGAAAGATGAAAGATGAAACAATGCGGAAAGATGAAAGATGAAACAATGCGGAAAGATGAAAGATGAAACAATGCGGAAAGATGAAACAATGCGGAAAGATGAAACAATGTGGAAAGATGAAACAATGCGGAAAGATGAAACAATGCGGAAAGATGAAACAATGCGGAAAGATGAAAGATGAAACAATGCGGAAAGATGAAAGATGAAAAAATGCGGAAAGATGAAAGATGAAACAATGCGGAAAGATGAAAGATGAAACAATTCGGAAAGATGAAAGATGAAACAATGCGGAAAGATGAAAGATGAAACAATGCGGAAAGATGAAAGATGAAACAATGCGGAAAGATGAAAGATGAAACAATGCGGAAAGATGAAAGATGAAACAATGCGGAAAGATGAAAGATGAAACAATGCGGAAAGATGAAAGATGAAACAATGCGGAAAGATGAAACAATGCGGAAAGATGAAACAATGCGGAAAGATGAAACAATGCGGAAAGATGAAACAATGCGGAAAGATGAAACAATGCGGAAAGATGAAACAATGCGGAAAGATGAAACAATGCGGAAAGATGAAACAATGCGGAAAGATGAAACAATGCGGAAAGATGAAACAATGCGGAAAGATGAAACAATGCGGAAAGATGAAACAATGCGGAAAGATGAAACAATGCGGAAAGATGAAACAATGCGGAAAGATTAAACAATGCGGAAAGATGAAACAATGCGGAAAGATGAAAGATGAAACAATGCGGAAAGATGAAAGATGAAACAATGCGGAAAGATGAAAGATGAAACAATGCGGAAAGATGAAAGGTGAAAAAATGCGGAAAGATGAAAGATGAAAGAATGCGGAAAGATGAAAGATGAAACAATGCGGAAAGATGAAAGATGAAACAATGCGGAAAGATGAAACAATGCGGAAAGATGAAAGATGAAACAAGGCGGAAAGATGAAAGATGAAAAAATGCGGAAAGATGAAAGATGAAACAATGCGGAAAGATGAAAGATGAAAGAATGCGGAAGATGAAAGATGAAACAATGCGGAAAGATGAAAGATGAAACAATGCGGAAAGATGAAACAATGCGGAAAGATGAAAGATGAAACAATGCGGAAAGATGAAACAATGCGGAAAGATGAAACAATGCGGAAAGATGAAACAATGCGGAAAGATGAAACAATGCGGAAAGATGAAACAATGCGGAAAGATGAAACAATGCGGAAAGATGAAACAATGCGGAAAGATGAAACAATGCGGAAAGATGAAACAATGCGGAAAGATGAAACAATGCGGAAAGATGAAACAATGCGGAAAGATGAAACAATGCGGAAAGATGAAACAATGCGGAAAGATGAAACAATGCGGAAAGATGAAACAATGCGGAAAGATGAAACAATGCGGAAAGATGAAACAATGCGGAAAGATGAAACAATGCGGAAAGATGAAACAATGCGGAAAGATGAAACAATGCGGAAAGATGAAACAATGCGGAAAGATGAAACAATGCGGAAAGATGAAACAATGCGGAAAGATGAAACAATGCGGAAAGATGAAACAATGCGGAAAGATGAAACAATGCGGAAAGATGAAACAATGCGGAAAGATGAAACAATGCGGAAAGATGAAACAATGCGGAAAGATGAAAGATGAAACAATGCGGAAAGATGAAAGATGAAAAAATGCGGAAAGATGAAAGATGAAACAATGCGGAAAGATGAAAGATGAAACAATGCGGAAAGATGAAAGATGAAACAATGCGGAAAGATGAAAGATGAAACAATGCGGAAAGATGAAAGATGAAACAATTCGGAAAGATGAAAGATGAAACAATGCGGAAAGATGAAAGATGAAACAATGCGGAAAGATGAAAGATGAAACAATGCGGAAAGATGAAAGATGAAAAAATGCGGAAAGATGAAAGATGAAACAATGCGGAAAGATGAAAGATGAAAGAATGCGGAAAGATGAAAGATGAAACAATGCGGAAAGATGGAAGATGAAACAATGCGGAAAGATGAAAGATGAAACAATGCGGAAAGATGAAAGATGAAACAATGCGGAAAGATGAAAGATGAAACAATGCGGAAAGATGAAACAATGCGGAAAGATGAAACAATGCGGAAAGATGAAACAATGCGGAAAGATGAAACAATGCGGAAAGATGAAACAATGCGGAAAGATGAAACAATGCGGAAAGATGAAACAATGCGGAAAGATGAAAGATGAAACAATGCGGAAAGATGAAAGATGAAAAAATGCGGAAAGATGAAAGATGAAACAATGCGGAAAGATGAAAGATGAAACAATGCGGAAAGATGAAAGATGAAACAATGCGGAAAGATGAAAGATGAAACAATGCGGAAAGATGAAAGATGAAACAATGCGGAAAGATGAAAGATGAAACAATGCGGAAAGATGAAACAATGCGGAAAGATGAAACAATGCGGAAAGATGAAACAATGCGGAAAGATGAAACAATGCGGAAAGATGAAACAATGCGGAAAGATGAAACAATGCGGAAATATGAAACAATGCGGAAAGATGAAACAATGCGGAAAGATGAAACAATGCGGAAAGATGAAACAATGCGGAAAGATGAAACAATGCGGAAAGATGAAACAATGCGGAAAGATGAAACAATGCGGAAAGATGAAACAATGCGGAAAGATGAAACAATGCGGAAAGATGAAACAATGCGGAAAGATGAAAGATGAAACGATGCGGAAAGATGAAAGATGAAACAATGCGGAAAGATGAAAGATGAAACAATGCGGAAAGATGAAAGGTGAAAAAATGCGGAAAGATGAAAGATGAAAGAATGCGGAAAGATGAAAGATGAAACAATGCGGAAAGATGAAAGATGAAACAATGCGGAAAGATGAAACAATGCGGAAAGATGAAAGATGAAACAATGCGGAAAGATGAAAGATGAAACAATGCGGAAAGATGAAAGATGAAACAATGCGGAAAGATGAAAGATGAAACAATGCGGAAAGATGAAAGATGAAACAATGCGGAAAGATGAAACAATGCGGAAAGATGAAAGATGAAAGAATGCGGAAAGATGAAAGATGAAAGAATGCGGAAGATGAAAGATGAAACAATGCGGAAAGATGAAACAATGCGGAAAGATGAAACAATGCGGAAAGATGAAAGATGAAACAATGCGGAAAGATGAAAGATGAAACAATGCGGAAAGATGAAAGATGAAACAATGCGGAAAGATGAAAGATGAAACAATGCGGAAAGATGAAAGATGAAAGAATGCGGAAAGATGAAAGATGAAACAATGCGGAAAGATGGAAGATGAAACAATGCGGAAAGATGAAAGATGAAACAATGCGGAAAGATGAAAGATGAAACAATGCGGAAAGATGAAAGATGAAACAATGCGGAAAGATGAAAGATGAAACAATGCGGAAAGATGAAACAATGCGGAAAGATGAAACAATGCGGAAAGATGAAACAATGCGGAAAGATGAAACAATGCGGAAAGATGAAACAATGCGGAAAGATGAAACAATGCGGAAAGATGAAACAATGCGGAAAGATGAAACAATGCGGAAAGATGAAACAATGCGGAAAGATGAAAGATGAAACAATGCGGAAAGATGAAAGATGAAAAAATGCGGAAAGATGAAAGATGAAACAATGCGGAAACATGAAAGATGAAACAATGCGGAAAGATGAAAGATGAAACAATGCGGAAAGATGAAAGATGAAAAAATGCGGAAAGATGAAAGATGAAACAATGCGGAAAGATGAAAGATGAAACAATGCGGAAAGATGAAAGATGAAACAATGCGGAAAGATGAAAGATGAAACAATGCGGAAAGATGAAAGATGAAACAATGCGGAAAGATGAAAGATGAAACAATGCGGAAAGATGAAAGGTGAAAAAATGCGGAAAGATGTAAGATGAAAGAATGCGGAAAGATGAAAGATGAAACAATGCGGAAAGATGAAAGATGAAACAATGCGGAAAGATGAAACAATGCGGAAAGATGAAAGATGAAACAATGCGGAAAGATGAAAGATGAAAAAATGCGGAAAGATGAAAGATGAAACAATGCGGAAAGATGAAAGATGAAAGAATGCGGAAGATGAAAGATGAAACAATGCGGAAAGATGAAAGATGAAACATTGCGGAAAGATGAAAGATGAAACAATGCGGATAGATGAAAGATGAAAGAATGCGGAAAGATGAAAGATGAAACAATGCGGAAAGATGAAAGATGAAACAATGCGGAAAGATGAAAGATGAAACAATGCGGAAAGATGAAAGATGAAAGAATGCGGAAAGATGAAAGATGAAACAATGCGGAAAGATGAAAGATGAAACAATGCGGAAAGATGAAAGATGAAACAATGCGGAAAGATGAAAGATGAAACAATGCGGAAAGATGAAAGATGAAACAATGCGGAAAGATGAAACAATGCGGAAAGATGAAACAATGCGGAAAGATGAAACAATGCGGAAAGATGAAACAATGCGGAAAGATGAAACAATGCGGAAAGATGAAAGATGAAACAATGCGGAAAGATGAAAGATGAAACATTGCGGAAAGATGAAAGATGAAACAATGCGGAAAGATGAAACAATGCGGAAAGATGAAACAATGCGGAAAGATGAAACAATGCGGAAAGATGAAACAATGCGGAAAGATGAAACAATGCGGAAAGATGAAACAATGCGGAAAGATGAAACAATGCGGAAAGATGAAACAATGCGGAAAGATGAAACAATGCGGAAAGATGAAACAATGCGGAAAGATGAAAAAATGCGGAAAGATGAAAGATGAAACAATGCGGAAAGATGAAAGATGAAAGAATGCGGAAAGATGAAAGATGAAACAATGAGGAAAGATGAAAGATGAAACAATGCGGAAAGATGAAAGATGAAACAATGCGGAAAGATGAAAGATGAAACAATGCGGAAAGATGAAACAATGCGGAAAGATGAAACAATGCGGAAAGATGAAACAATGCGGAAAGATGAAACAATGCGGAAAGATGAAACAATGCGGAAAGATGAAACAATGCGGAAAGATGAAACAATGCGGAAAGATGAAACAATGCGGAAAGATGAAACAATGCGGAAAGATGAAACAATGCGGAAAGATGAAACAATGCGGAAAGATGAAACAATGCGGAAAGATGAAACAATGCGGAAAGATGAAACAATGCGGAAAGATGAAAGATGAAACAATGCGGAAAGATGAAAGATGAAACAATGCGGAAAGATGAAAGATGAAACAATGCGGAAAGATGAAAGGTGAAAAAATGCGGAAAGATGAAAGATGAAAGAATGCGGAAAGATGAAAGATGAAACAATGCGGAAAGATGAAAGATGAAACAATGCGGAAAGATGAAACAATGCGGAAAGATGAAAGATGAAACAATGCGGAAAGATGAAAGATGAAAAAATGCGGAAAGATGAAAGATGAAACAATGCGGAAAGATGAAAGATGAAAGAATGCGGAAGATGAAAGATGAAACAATGCGGAAAGATGAAAGATGAAACATTGCGGAAAGATGAAAGATGAAACAATGCGGAAAGATGAAAGATGAAAGAATGCGGAAAGATGAAAGATGAAACAATGCGGAAAGATGAAAGATGAAACAATGCGGAAAGATGAAAGATGAAACAATGCGGAAAGATGAAAGATGAAAGAATGCGGAAAGATGAAAGATGAAACAATGCGGAAAGATGAAAGATGAAACAATGCGGAAAGATGAAAGATGAAACAATGCGGAAAGATGAAAGATGAAACAATGCGGAAAGATGAAAGATGAAACATTGCGGAAAGATGAAAGATGAAACAATGCGGAAAGATGAAAGATGAAAGAATGCGGAAAGATGAAAGATGAAACAATGCGGAAAGATGAAAGATGAAACAATGCGGAAAGATGAAAGATGAAACAATGCGGAAAGATGAAAGATGAAACAATGCGGAAAGATGAAACAATGCGGAAAGATGAAACAATGCGGAAAGATGAAACAATGCGGAAAGATGAAACAATGCGGAAAGATGAAACAATGCGGAAAGATGAAACAATGCGGAAAGATGAAACAATGCGGAAAGATGAAACAATGCGGAAAGATGAAACAATGCGGAAAGATGAAACAATGCGGAAAGATGAAACAATGCGGAAAGATGAAACAATGCGGAAAGATGAAACAATGCGGAAAGATGTAACAATGCGGAAAGATGAAACAATGCGGAAAGATGAAACAATGCGGAAAGATGAAAGATGAAACAATGCGGAAAGATGAAAGATGAAACAATTCGGAAAGATGAAAGATGAAACAATGCGGAAAGATGAAAGATGAAACAATGCGGAAAGATGAAAGATGAAAAAATGCGGAAAGATGAAAGATGAAACAATGCGGAAAGATGAAAGATGAAAGAATGCGGAAAGATGAAAGATGAAACAATGCGGAAAGATGAAAGATGAAACAATGCGGAAAGATGAAAGATGAAACAATGCGGAAAGATGAAAGATGAAAAAATGCGGAAAGATGAAAGATGAAACAATGCGGAAAGATGAAAGATGAAAGAATGCGGAAGATGAAAGATGAAACAATGCGGAAAGATGAAAGATGAAACAATGCGGAAAGATGAAAGATGAAAGAATGCGGAAAGATGAAAGATGAAACAATGCGGAAAGATGGAAGATGAAAGAATGCGGAAGATGAACGATGAAACAATGCGGAAAGATGAAAGATGAAACATTGCGGAAAGATGAAAGATGAAACAATGCGGAAAGATGAAAGATGAAAGAATGCGGAAAGATGAAAGATGAAACAATGCGGAAAGATGAAACAATGCGGAAAGATGAAACAATGCGGAAAGATGAAACAATGCGGAAAGATGAAAGATGAAACAATGCGGAAAGATGAAAGATGAAAAAATGCGGAAAGATGAAAGATGAAACAATGCGGAAAGATGAAAGATGAAACAATGCGGAAAGATGAAAGATGAAAAAATGCGGAAAGATGAAAGATGAAACAATGCGGAAAGATGAAAGATGAAACAATGCGGAAAGATGAAAGATGAAACAATGCGGAAAGATGAAACAATGCGGAAAGATGAAACAATGCGGAAAGATGAAACAATGCGGAAAGATGAAACAATGCGGAAAGATGAAACAATGCGGAAAGATGAAACAATGCGGAAAGATGAAACAATGCGGAAAGATGAAAGATGAAACAATGCGGAAAGATGAAAGATGAAAAAATGCGGAAAGATGAAAGATGAAACAATGCGGAAAGATGAAAGATGAAACAATGCGGAAAGATGAAAGATGAAACAATGCGGAAAGATGAAAGATGAAACAATGCGGAAAGATGAAAGATGAAACAATTCGGAAAGATGAAAGATGAAACAATGCGGAAAGATGAAAGATGAAACAATTCGGAAAGATGAAAGATGAAACAATGCGGAAAGATGAAAGATGAAAAAATGCGGAAAGATGAAAGATGAAACAATGCGGAAAGATGAAAGATGAAAGAATGCGGAAAGATGAAAGATGAAACAATGCGGAAAGATGGAAGATGAAACAATGCGGAAAGATGAAAGATGACACAATGCGGAAATATGAAAGATGAAACAATGCGGAAAGATGAAAGATGAAACAATGCGGAAAGATGAAACAATGCGGAAAGATGAAACAATGCGGAAAGATGAAACAATGCGGAAAGATGAAACAATGCGGAAAGATGAAACAATGCGGAAAGATGAAACAATGCGGAAAGATGAAACAATGCGGAAAGATGAAACAATGCGGAAAGATGAAACAATGCGGAAAGATGAAAGATGAAACAATGCGGAAAGATGAAAGATGAAAAAATGCGGAAAGATGAAAGATGAAACAATGCGGAAAGATGAAAGATGAAACAATGCGGAAAGATGAAAGATGAAACAATGCGGAAAGATGAAAGATGAAACAATGCGGAAAGATGAAAGATGAAACAATGCGGAAAGATGAAAGATGAAACAATGCGGAAAGATGAAACAATGCGGAAAGATGAAACAATGCGGAAAGATGAAACAATGCGGAAAGATGAAACAATGCGGAAAGATGAAAGATGAAACAATGCGGAAAGATGAAAGATGAAAAAATGCGGAAAGATGAAAGATGAAACAATGCGGAAAGATGAAAGGTGAAAAAATGCGGAAAGATGAAAGATGAAAGAATGCGGAAAGATGAAAGATGAAAGAATGCGGAAAGATGAAAGATGAAACAATGCGGAAAGATGAAAGATGAAACAATGCGGAAAGATGAAACAATGCGGAAAGATGAAAGATGAAACAATGCGGAAAGATGAAAGATGAAAAAATGCGGAAAGATGAAAGATGAAACAATGCGGAAAGATGAAAGATGAAAGAATGCGGAAGATGAAAGATGAAACAATGCGGAAAGATGAAAGATGAAACATTGCGGAAAGATGAAAGATGAAACAATGCGGAAAGATGAAAGATGAAAGAATGCGGAAAGATGAAAGATGAAACAATGCGGAAAGATGAAAGATGAAACAATGCGGAAAGATGAAAGATGAAACAATGCGGAAAGATGAAAGATGAAAGAATGCGGAAAGATGAAAGATGAAACAATGCGGAAAGATGAAAGATGAAACAATGCGGAAAGATGAAAGATGAAACAATGCGGAAAGATGAAAGATGAAACAATGCGGAAAGATGAAAGATGAAACAATGCGGAAAGATGAAACAATGCGGAAAGATGAAACAATGCGGAAAGATGAAACAATGCGGAAAGATGAAAGATGAAACAATGCGGAAAGATGAAAGATGAAACATTGCGGAAAGATGAAAGATGAAACAATGCGGAAAGATGAAACAATGCGGAAAGATGAAACAATGCGGAAAGATGAAACAATGCGGAAAGATGAAACAATGCGGAAAGATGAAACAATGCGGAAAGATGAAACAATGCGGAAAGATGAAACAATGCGGAAAGATGAAACAATGCGGAAAGATGAAACAATGCGGAAAGATGAAACAATGCGGAAAGATGAAAAAATGCGGAAAGATGAAAGATGAAACAATGGGGAAAGATGAAAGATGAAAGAATGCGGAAAGATGAAAGATGAAACAATGAGGAAAGATGAAAGATGAAACAATGCGGAAAGATGAAAGATGAAACAATGCGGAAAGATGAAAGATGAAACAATGCGGAAAGATGAAAGATGAAACAATGCGGAAAGATGAAAGATGAAAGAATGCGGAAAGATGAAAGATGAAACAATGCGGAAAGATGAAAGATGAAACAATGCGGAAAGATGAAAGATGAAACAATGCGGAAAGATGAAAGATGAAACAATGCGGAAAGATGAAAGATGAAACATTGCGGAAAGATGAAAGATGAAACAATGCGGAAAGATGAAAGATGAAAGAATGCGGAAAGATGAAAGATGAAACAATGCGGAAAGATGAAAGATGAAACAATGCGGAAAGATGAAAGATGAAACAATGCGGAAAGATGAAAGATGAAACAATGCGGAAAGATGAAACAATGCGGAAAGATGAAACAATGCGGAAAGATGAAACAATGCGGAAAGATGAAACAATGCGGAAAGATGAAACAATGCGGAAAGATGAAACAATGCGGAAAGATGAAACAATGCGGAAAGATGTAACAATGCGGAAAGATGAAACAATGCGGAAAGATGAAACAATGCGGAAAGATGAAAGATGAAACAATGCGGAAAGATGAAAGATGAAACAATTCGGAAAGATGAAAGATGAAACAATGCGGAAAGATGAAAGATGAAACAATGCGGAAAGATGAAAGATGAAAAAATGCGGAAAGATGAAAGATGAAACAATGCGGAAAGATGAAAGATGAAAGAATGCGGAAAGATGAAAGATGAAACAATGCGGAAAGATGAAAGATGAAACAATGCGGAAAGATGAAAGATGAAACAATGCGGAAAGATGAAAGATGAAAAAATGCGGAAAGATGAAAGATGAAACAATGCGGAAAGATGAAAGATGAAAGAATGCGGAAGATGAAAGATGAAACAATGCGGAAAGATGAAAGATGAAACAATGCGGAAAGATGAAAGATGAAAGAATGCGGAAAGATGAAAGATGAAACAATGCGGAAAGATGGAAGATGAAAGAATGCGGAAGATGAACGATGAAACAATGCGGAAAGATGAAAGATGAAACATTGCGGAAAGATGAAAGATGAAACAATGCGGAAAGATGAAAGATGAAAGAATGCGGAAAGATGAAAGATGAAACAATGCGGAAAGATGAAACAATGCGGAAAGATGAAACAATGCGGAAAGATGAAACAATGCGGAAAGATGAAAGATGAAACAATGCGGAAAGATGAAAGATGAAACAATGCGGAAAGATGAAAGATGAAAAAAAGCGGAAAGATGAAAGATGAAACAATGCGGAAAGATGAAAGATGAAACAATGCGGAAAGATGAAAGATGAAACAATGCGGAAAGATGAAACAATGCGGAAAGATGAAACAATGCGGAAAGATGAAACAATGCGGAAAGATGAAACAATGCGGAAAGATGAAACAATGCGGAAAGATGAAACAATGCGGAAAGATGAAACAATGCGGAAAGATGAAACAATGCGGAAAGATGAAACAATGCGGAAAGATGAAACAATGCGGAAAGATGAAAGATGAAACAATGCGGAAAGATGAAAGATGAAAAAATGCGGAAAGATGAAAGATGAAACAATGCGGAAAGATGAAAGATGAAACAATGCGGAAAGATGAAAGATGAAACAATTCGGAAAGATGAAAGATGAAACAATGCGGAAAGATGAAAGATGAAACAATTCGGAAAGATGAAAGATGAAACAATGCGGAAAGATGAAAGATGAAAAAATGCGGAAAGATGAAAGATGAAACAATGCGGAAAGATGAAAGATGAAAGAATGCGGAAAGATGAAAGATGAAACAATGCGGAAAGATGGAAGATGAAACAATGCGGAAAGATGAAAGATGACACAATGCGGAAATATGAAAGATGAAACAATGCGGAAAGATGAAAGATGAAACAATGCGGAAAGATGAAACAATGCGGAAAGATGAAACAATGCGGAAAGATGAAACAATGCGGAAAGATGAAACAATGCGGAAAGATGAAACAATGCGGAAAGATGAAACAATGCGGAAAGATGAAAGATGAAACAATGCGGAAAGATGAAAGATGAAAAAATGCGGAAAGATGAAAGATGAAACAATGCGGAAAGATGAAAGATGAAACAATGCGGAAAGATGAAAGATGAAACAATGCGGAAAGATGAAAGATGAAACAATGCGGAAAGATGAAAGATGAAACAATGCGGAAAGCTGAAAGATGAAACAATGCGGAAAGATGAAACAATGCGGAAAGATGAAACAATGCGGAAAGATGAAACAATGCGGAAAGATGAAACAATGCGGAAAGATGAAACAATGCGGAAAGATGAAAGATGAAACAATGCGGAAAGATGAAAGATGAAAAAATGCGGAAAGATGAAAGATGAAACAATGCGGAAAGATGAAAGGTGAAAAAATGCGGAAAGATGAAAGATGAAAGAATGCGGAAAGATGAAAGATGAAACAATGCGGAAAGATGAAAGATGAAACAATGCGGAAAGATGAAACAATGCGGAAAGATGAAAGATGAAACAATGCGGAAAGATGAAAGATGAAAAAATGCGGAAAGATGAAAGATGAAACAATGCGGAAAGATGAAAGATGAAAGAATGCGGAAGATGAAAGATGAAACAATGCGGAAAGATGAAAGATGAAACATTGCGGAAAGATGAAAGATGAAACAATGCGGAAAGATGAAAGATGAAAGAATGCGGAAAGATGAAAGATGAAACAATGCGGAAAGATGAAAGATGAAACAATGCGGAAAGATGAAAGATGAAACAATGCGGAAAGATGAAAGATGAAAGAATGCGGAAAGATGAAAGATGAAATAATGCGGAAAGATGAAAGATGAAACAATGCGGAAAGATGAAAGATGAAACAATGCGGAAAGATGAAAGATGAAACAATGCGGAAAGATGAAAGATGAAACAATGCGGAAAGATGAAACAATGCGGAAAGATGAAACAATGCGGAAAGATGAAAGATGAAACAATGCGGAAAGATGAAACAATGCGGAAAGATGAAACAATGCGGAAAGATGAAAGATGAAACAATGCGGAAAGATGAAAGATGAAACATTGCGGAAAGATGAAAGATGAAACAATGCGGAAAGATGAAATAATGCGGAAAGATGAAACAATGCGGAAAGATGAAACAATGCGGAAAGATGAAACAATGCGGAAAGATGAAACAATGCGGAAAGATGAAACAATGCGGAAAGATGAAACAATGCGGAAAGATGAAACAATGCGGAAAGATGAAACAATGCGGAAAGATGAAAAAATGCGGAAAGATGAAAGATGAAACAATGCGGAAAGATGAAAGATGAAAGAATGCGGAAAGATGAAAGATGAAACAATGAGGAAAGATGAAAGATGAAACAATGCGGAAAGATGAAAGATGAAACAATGCGGAAAGATGAAAGATGAAACAATGCGGAAAGATGAAACAATGCGGAAAGATGAAACAATGCGGAAAGATGAAACAATGCGGAAAGATGAAACAATGCGGAAAGATGAAACAATGCGGAAAGATGAAACAATGCGGAAAGATGAAACAATGCGGAAAGATGAAACAATGCGGAAAGATGAAACAATGCGGAAAGATGAAACAATGCGGAAAGATGAAACAATGCGGAAAGATGAAACAATGCGGAAAGATGAAAGATGAAACAATGCGGAAAGATGAAAGATGAAACAATGCGGAAAGATGAAAGATGAAACAATGCGGAAAGATGAAAGGTGAAAAAATGCGGAAAGATGAAAGATGAAAGAATGCGGAAAGATGAAAGATGAAACAATGCGGAAAGATGAAAGATGAAACAATGCGGAAAGATGAAACAATGCGGGAAGATGAAACAATGCGGAAAGATGAAACAATGCGGAAAGATGAAAGATGAAACAATGCGGAAAGATGAAAGATGAAAAAATGCGGAAAGATGAAAGATGAAACAATGCGGAAAGATGAAAGATGAAACAATGCGGAAAGATGAAAGATGAAACAATGCGGAAAGATGAAAGATGAAACAATGCGGAAAGATGAAAGATGAAACAATGCGGAAAGCTGAAAGATGAAACAATGCGGAAAGATGAAACAATGCGGAAAGATGAAACAATGCGGAAAGATGAAACAATGCGGAAAGATGAAACAATGCGGAAAGATGAAACAATGCGGAAAGATGAAAGATGAAACAATGCGGAAAGATGAAAGATGAAAAAATGCGGAAAGATGAAAGATGAAACAATGCGGAAAGATGAAAGGTGAAAAAATGCGGAAAGATGAAAGATGAAAGAATGCGGAAAGATGAAAGATGAAACAATGCGGAAAGATGAAAGATGAAACAATGCGGAAAGATGAAACAATGCGGAAAGATGAAAGATGAAACAATGCGGAAAGATGAAAGATGAAAAAATGCGGAAAGATGAAAGATGAAACAATGCGGAAAGATGAAAGATGAAAGAATGCGGAAGATGAAAGATGAAACAATGCGGAAAGATGAAAGATGAAACATTGCGGAAAGATGAAAGATGAAACAATGCGGAAAGATGAAAGATGAAAGAATGCGGAAAGATGAAAGATGAAACAATGCGGAAAGATGAAAGATGAAACAATGCGGAAAGATGAAAGATGAAACAATGCGGAAAGATGAAAGATGAAAGAATGCGGAAAGATGAAAGATGAAATAATGCGGAAAGATGAAAGATGAAACAATGCGGAAAGATGAAAGATGAAACAATGCGGAAAGATGAAAGATGAAAAAATGCGGAAAGATGAAAGATGAAACAATGCGGAAAGATGAAAGATGAAAAAATGCGGAAAGATGAAAGATGAAACAATGCGGAAAGATGAAACAATGCGGAAAGATGAAACAATGCGGAAAGATGAAACAATGCGGAAAGATGAAAGATGAAACAATGCGGAAAGATGAAACAATGCGGAAAGATGAAACAATGCGGAAAGATGAAAGATGAAACAATGCGGAAAGATGAAAGATGAAACATTGCGGAAAGATGAAAGATGAAACAATGCGGAAAGATGAAATAATGCGGAAAGATGAAACAATGCGGAAAGATGAAACAATGCGGAAAGATGAAACAATGCGGAAAGATGAAACAATGCGGAAAGATGAAACAATGCGGAAAGATGAAACAATGCGGAAAGATGAAACAATGCGGAAAGATGAAACAATGCGGAAAGATGAAAAAATGCGGAAAGATGAAAGATGAAACAATGCGGAAAGATGAAAGATGAAAGAATGCGGAAAGATGAAAGATGAAACAATGAGGAAAGATGAAAGATGAAACAATGCGGAAAGATGAAAGATGAAACAATGCGGAAAGATGAAAGATGAAACAATGCGGAAAGATGAAACAATGCGGAAAGATGAAACAATGCGGAAAGATGAAACAATGCGGAAAGATGAAACAATGCGGAAAGATGAAACAATGCGGAAAGATGAAACAATGCGGAAAGATGAAACAATGCGGAAAGATGAAACAATGCGGAAAGATGAAACAATGCGGAAAGATGAAACAATGCGGAAAGATGAAACAATGCGGAAAGATGAAACAATGCGGAAAGATGAAACAATGCGGAAAGATGAAACAATGCGGAAAGATGAAACAATGCGGAAAGATGAAAGATGAAACAATGCGGAAAGATGAAAGATGAAACAATGCGGAAAGATGAAAGATGAAACAATGCGGAAAGATGAAAGGTGAAAAAATGCGGAAAGATGAAAGATGAAAGAATGCGGAAAGATGAAAGATGAAACAATGCGGAAAGATGAAAGATGAAACAATGCGGAAAGATGAAACAATGCGGGAAGATGAAAGATGAAACAATGCGGAAAGATGAAAGATGAAACAATGCGGAAAGATGAAAGATGAAAAAATGCGGAAAGATGAAAGATGAAACAATGCGGAAAGATGAAAGATGAAAGAATGCGGAAGATGAAAGATGAAACAATGCGGAAAGATGAAAGATGAAACATTGCGGAAAGATGAAAGATGAAACAATGCGGAAAGATGAAAGATGAAAGAATGCGGAAAGATGAAAGATGAAACAATGCGGAAAGATGAAAGATGAAACAATGCGGAAAGATGAAAGATGAAACAATGCGGAAAGATGAAAGATGAAAGAATGCGGAAAGATGAAAGATGAAACAATGCGGAAAGATGAAAGATGAAACAATGCGGAAAGATGAAAGATGAAACAATGCGGAAAGATGAAAGATGAAACAATGCGGAAAGATGAAAGATGAAACATTGCGGAAAGATGAAAGATGAAACAATGCGGAAAGATGAAAGATGAAAGAATGCGGAAAGATGAAAGATGAAACAATGCGGAAAGATGAAAGATGAAACAATGCGGAAAGATGAAAGATGAAACAATGCGGAAAGATGAAAGATGAAACAATGCGGAAAGATGAAACAATGCGGAAAGATGAAACAATGCGGAAAGATGAAACAATGCGGAAAGATGAAACAATGCGGAAAGATGAAACAATGCGGAAAGATGAAACAATGCGGAAAGATGAAACAATGCGGAAAGATGAAACAATGCGGAAAGATGAAACAATGCGGAAAGATGAAACAATGCGGAAAGATGAAACAATGCGGAAAGATGAAACAATGCGGGAAGATGAAAGATGAAACAATGCGGAAAGATGAAAGATGAAACAATGCGGAAAGATGAAAGATGAAAAAATGCGGAAAGATGAAAGATGAAACAATGCGGAAAGATGAAAGATGAAAGAATGCGGAAGATGAAAGATGAAACAATGCGGAAAGATGAAAGATGAAACATTGCGGAAAGATGAAAGATGAAACAATGCGGAAAGATGAAAGATGAAACAATGCGGAAAGATGAAAGATGAAACAATGCGGAAAGATGAAATAATGCGGAAAGATGAAACAATGCGGAAAGATGAAACAATGCGGAAAGATGAAACAATGCGGAAAGATGAAACAATGCGGAAAGATGAAACAATGCGGAAAGATGAAACAATGCGGAAAGATGAAACAATGCGGAAAGATGAAACAATGCGGAAAGATGAAAAAATGCGGAAAGATGAAAGATGAAACAATGCGGAAAGATGAAAGATGAAAGAATGCGGAAAGATGAAAGATGAAACAATGAGGAAAGATGAAAGATGAAACAATGCGGAAAGATGAAAGATGAAACAATGCGGAAAGATGAAAGATGAAACAATGCGGAAAGATGAAACAATGCGGAAAGATGAAACAATGCGGAAAGATGAAACAATGCGGAAAGATGAAACAATGCGGAAAGATGAAACAATGCGGAAAGATGAAACAATGCGGAAAGATGAAACAATGCGGAAAGATGAAACAATGCGGAAAGATGAAACAATGCGGAAAGATGAAACAATGCGGAAAGATGAAACAATGCGGAAAGATGAAACAATGCGGAAAGATGAAACAATGCGGAAAGATGAAACAATGCGGAAAGATGAAACAATGCGGAAAGATGAAACAATGCGGAAAGATGAAACAATGCGGAAAGATGAAAGATGAAACAATGCGGAAAGATGAAAGATGAAACAATGCGGAAAGATGAAAGATGAAACAATGCGGAAAGATGAAAGGTGAAAAAATGCGGAAAGATGAAAGATGAAAGAATGCGGAAAGATGAAAGATGAAACAATGCGGAAAGATGAAAGATGAAACAATGCGGAAAGATGAAACAATGCGGGAAGATGAAAGATGAAACAATGCGGAAAGATGAAAGATGAAACAATGCGGAAAGATGAAAGATGAAAAAATGCGGAAAGATGAAAGATGAAACAATGCGGAAAGATGAAAGATGAAAGAATGCGGAAGATGAAAGATGAAACAATGCGGAAAGATGAAAGATGAAACATTGCGGAAAGATGAAAGATGAAACAATGCGGAAAGATGAAAGATGAAACAATGCGGAAAGATGAAAGATGAAACAATGCGGAAAGATGAAAGATGAAACATTGCGGAAAGATGAAAGATGAAACAATGCGGAAAGATGAAAGATGAAAGAATGCGGAAAGATGAAAGATGAAACAATGCGGAAAGATGAAAGATGAAACAATGCGGAAAGATGAAAGATGAAACAATGCGGAAAGATGAAAGATGAAACAATGCGGAAAGATGAAACAATGCGGAAAGATGAAACAATGCGGAAAGATGAAACAATGCGGAAAGATGAAACAATGCGGAAAGATGAAACAATGCGGAAAGATGAAAGATGAAACAATGCGGAAAGATGAAAGGTGAAAAAATGCGGAAAGATGAAAGATGAAAGAATGCGGAAAGATGAAAGATGAAACAATGCGGAAAGATGAAAGATGAAACAATGCGGAAAGATGAAACAATGCGGGAAGATGAAAGATGAAACAATGCGGAAAGATGAAAGATGAAACAATGCGGAAAGATGAAAGATGAAAAAATGCGGAAAGATGAAAGATGAAACAATGCGGAAAGATGAAAGATGAAAGAATGCGGAAGATGAAAGATGAAACAATGCGGAAAGATGAAAGATGAAACATTGCGGAAAGATGAAAGATGAAACAATGCGGAAAGATGAAAGATGAAACAATGCGGAAAGATGAAAGATGAAACAATGCGGAAAGATGAAATAATGCGGAAAGATGAAACAATGCGGAAAGATGAAACAATGCGGAAAGATGAAACAATGCGGAAAGATGAAACAATGCGGAAAGATGAAACAATGCGGAAAGATGAAACAATGCGGAAAGATGAAACAATGCGGAAAGATGAAACAATGCGGAAAGATGAAAAAATGCGGAAAGATGAAAGATGAAACAATGCGGAAAGATGAAAGATGAAAGAATGCGGAAAGATGAAAGATGAAACAATGAGGAAAGATGAAAGATGAAACAATGCGGAAAGATGAAAGATGAAACAATGCGGAAAGATGAAACAATGCGGAAAGATGAAACAATGCGGAAAGATGAAACAATGCGGAAAGATGAAACAATGCGGAAAGATGAAACAATGCGGAAAGATGAAACAATGCGGAAAGATGAAACAATGCGGAAAGATGAAACAATGCGGAAAGATGAAACAATGCGGAAAGATGAAACAATGCGGAAAGATGAAACAATGCGGAAAGATGAAACAATGCGGAAAGATGAAACAATGCGGAAAGATGAAACAATGCGGAAAGATGAAAGATGAAACAATGCGGAAAGATGAAAGATGAAACAATGCGGAAAGATGAAAGATGAAACAATGCGGAAAGATGAAAGGTGAAAAAATGCGGAAAGATGAAAGATGAAAGAATGCGGAAAGATGAAAGATGAAACAATGCGGAAAGATGAAAGATGAAACAATGCGGAAAGATGAAACAATGCGGGAAGATGAAAGATGAAACAATGCGGAAAGATGAAAGATGAAACAATGCGGAAAGATGAAAGATGAAAAAATGCGGAAAGATGAAAGATGAAACAATGCGGAAAGATGAAAGATGAAAGAATGCGGAAGATGAAAGATGAAACAATGCGGAAAGATGAAAGATGAAACATTGCGGAAAGATGAAAGATGAAACAATGCGGAAAGATGAAAGATGAAACAATGCGGAAAGATGAAAGATGAAACAATGCGGAAAGATGAAAGATGAAACATTGCGGAAAGATGAAAGATGAAACAATGCGGAAAGATGAAAGATGAAAGAATGCGGAAAGATGAAAGATGAAACAATGCGGAAAGATGAAAGATGAAACAATGCGGAAAGATGAAAGATGAAACAATGCGGAAAGATGAAAGATGAAACAATGCGGAAAGATGAAACAATGCGGAAAGATGAAACAATGCGGAAAGATGAAACAATGCGGAAAGATGAAACAATGCGGAAAGATGAAACAATGCGGAAAGATGAAACAATGCGGAAAGATGAAACAATGCGGAAAGATGAAACAATGCGGAAAGATGAAACAATGCGGAAAGATGAAACAATGCGGAAAGATGAAACAATGCGGAAAGATGAAACAATGCGGAAAGATGAAACAATGCGGAAAGATGTAACAATGCGGAAAGATGAAACAATGCGGAAAGATGAAACAATGCGGAAAGATGAAAGATGAAACAATGCGGAAAGATGAAAGATGAAACAATTCGGAAAGATGAAAGATGAAACAATGCGGAAAGATGAAAGATGAAACAATGCGGAAAGATGAAAGATGAAAAAATGCGGAAAGATGAAAGATGAAACAATGCGGAAAGATGAAAGATGAAAGAATGCGGAAAGATGAAAGATGAAACAATGCGGAAAGATGAAAGATGAAACAATGCGGAAAGATGAAAGATGAAACAATGCGGAAAGATGAAAGATGAAAAAATGCGGAAAGATGAAAGATGAAACAATGCGGAAAGATGAAAGATGAAAGAATGCGGAAGATGAAAGATGAAACAATGCGGAAAGATGAAAGATGAAACAATGCGGAAAGATGAAAGATGAAAGAATGCGGAAAGATGAAAGATGAAACAATGCGGAAAGATGGAAGATGAAAGAATGCGGAAGATGAACGATGAAACAATGCGGAAAGATGAAAGATGAAACATTGCGGAAAGATGAAAGATGAAACAATGCGGAAAGATGAAAGATGAAAGAATGCGGAAAGATGAAAGATGAAACAATGCGGAAAGATGAAACAATGCGGAAAGATGAAACAATGCGGAAAGATGAAACAATGCGGAAAGATGAAACAATGCGGAAAGATGAAACAATGCGGAAAGATGAAACAATGCGGAAAGATGAAACAATGCGGAAAGATGAAACAATGCGGAAAGATGAAAGATGAAACAATGCGGAAAGATGAAAGATGAAAAAATGCGGAAAGATGAAAGATGAAACAATGCGGAAAGATGAAAGATGAAACAATGCGGAAAGATGAAAGATGAAACAATGCGGAAAGATGAAACAATGCGGAAAGATGAAACAATGCGGAAAGATGAAACAATGCGGAAAGATGAAACAATGCGGAAAGATGAAACAATGCGGAAAGATGAAACAATGCGGAAAGATGAAACAATGCGGAAAGATGAAAGATGAAACAATGCGGAAAGATGAAAGATGAAAAAATGCGGAAAGATGAAAGATGAAACAATGCGGAAAGATGAAACAATGCGGAAAGATGAAACAATGCGGAAAGATGAAACAATGCGGAAAGATGAAACAATGCGGAAAGATGAAACAATGCGGAAAGATGAAACAATGCGGAAAGATGAAACAATGCGGAAAGATGAAACAATGCGGAAAGATGAAACAATGCGGAAAGATGAAACAATGCGGAAAGATGAAACAATGCGGAAAGATGAAAGATGAAACAATGCGGAAAGATGAAAGATGAAAAAATGCGGAAAGATGAAAGATGAAACAATGCGGAAAGATGAAAGATGAAACAATGCGGAAAGATGAAAGATGAAACAATGCGGAAAGATGAAAGATGAAACAATGCGGAAAGATGAAAGATGAAACAATGCGGAAAGATGAAAGATGAAACAATGCGGAAAGATGAAACAATGCGGAAAGATGAAACAATGCGGAAAGATGAAACAATGCGGAAAGATGAAACAATGCGGAAAGATGAAACAATGCGGAAAGATGAAACAATGCGGAAAGATGAAACAATGCGGAAAGATGAAACAATGCGGAAAGATGAAACAATGCGGAAAGATGAAACAATGCGGAAAGATGAAACAATGCGGAAAGATGAAACAATGCGGAAAGATGAAACAATGCGGAAAGATGAAACAATGCGGAAAGATGAAACAATGCGGAAAGATGAAACAATGCGGAAAGATGAAACAATGCGGAAAGATGAAACAATGCGGAAAGATGAAACAATGCGGAAAGATGAAACAATGCGGAAAGATGAAACAATGCGGAAAGATGAAACAATGCGGAAAGATGAAACAATGCGGAAAGATGAAACAATGCGGAAAGATGAAACAATGCGGAAAGATGAAACAATGCGGAAAGATGAAACAATGCGGAAAGATGAAACAATGCGGAAAGATGAAACAATGCGGAAAGATGAAACAATGCGGAAAGATGAAAGATGAAAGAATGCGGAAAGATGAAAGATGAAACAATGCGGAAAGATGAAAGATGAAACAATGCGGAAAGATGAAAGGTGAAAAAATGCGGAAAGATGAAAGATGAAAGAATGCGGAAAGATGAAAGATGAAACAATGCGGAAAGATGAAAGATGAAAAAATGCGGAAAGATGAAAGATGAAACAATGCGGAAAGATGAAAGATGAAAGAATGCGGAACATGAAAGATGAAACAATGCGGAAAGATGAAAGATGAAACATTGCGGAAAGATGAAAGATGAAACAATGCGGAAAGATGAAAGATGAAAGAATGCGGAAAGATGAAAGATGAAACAATGCGGAAAGATGAAAGATGAAACAATGCGGAAAGATGAAAGATGAAACAATGCGGAAAGATGAAAGATGAAAGAATGCGGAAAGATGAAAGATGAAACAATGCGGAAAGATGAAAGATGAAACAATGCGGAAAGATGAAAGATGAAACAATGCGGAAAGATGAAAGATGAAACAATGCGGAAAGATGAAAGATGAAACAATGCGGAAAGATGAAACAATGCGGAAAGATGAAACAATGCGGAAAGATGAAACAATGCGGAAAGATGAAACAATGCGGAAAGATGAAACAATGCGGAAAGATGAAACAATGCGGAAAGATGAAACAATGCGGAAAGATGAAACAATGCGGAAAGATGAAACAATGCGGAAAGATGAAACAATGCGGAAAGATGAAACAATGCGGAAAGATGAAACAATGCGGAAAGATGTAACAATGCGGAAAGATGAAACAATGCGGAAAGATGAAACAATGCGGAAAGATGAAAGATGAAACAATGCGGAAAGATGAAAGATGAAACAATTCGGAAAGATGAAAGATGAAAAAATGCGGAAAGATGAAAGATGAAACAATGCGGAAAGATGAAAGATGAAAGAATGCGGAAGATGAAAGATGAAACAATGCGGAAAGATGAAAGATGAAACAATGCGGAAAGATGAAAGATGAAACAATGCGGAAAGATGAAAGATGAAACAATGCGGAAAGATGAAAGATGAAAAAATGCGGAAAGATGAAAGATGAAACAATGCGGAAAGATGAAAGATGAAAGAATGCGGAAGATGAAAGATGAAACAATGCGGAAAGATGAAAGATGAAACATTGCGGAAAGATGAAAGATGAAACAATGCGGAAAGATGAAAGATGAAAGAATGCGGAAAGATGAAAGATGAAACAATGCGGAAAGATGAAAGATGAAACAATGCGGAAAGATGAAAGATGAAACAATGCGGAAAGATGAAAGATGAAAGAATGCGGAAAGATGAAAGATGAAATAATGCGGAAAGATGAAAGATGAAACAATGCGGAAAGATGAAAGATGAAACAATGCGGAAAGATGAAAGATGAAACAATGCGGAAAGATGAAAGATGAAACAATGCGGAAAGATGAAACAATGCGGAAAGATGAAACAATGCGGAAAGATGAAAGATGAAACAATGCGGAAAGATGAAAGATGAAACATTGCGGAAAGATGAAAGATGAAACAATGCGGAAAGATGAAACAATGCGGAAAGATGAAACAATGCGGAAAGATGAAACAATGCGGAAAGATGAAACAATGCGGAAAGATGAAACAATGCGGAAAGATGAAACAATGCGGAAAGATGAAACAATGCGGAAAGATGAAACAATGCGGAAAGATGAAAAAATGCGGAAAGATGAAAGATGAAACAATGCGGAAAGATGAAAGATGAAAGAATGCGGAAAGATGAAAGATGAAACAATGAGGAAAGATGAAAGATGAAACAATGCGGAAAGATGAAAGATGAAACAATGCGGAAAGATGAAAGATGAAACAATGCGGAAAGATGAAACAATGCGGAAAGATGAAACAATGCGGAAAGATGAAACAATGCGGAAAGATGAAACAATGCGGAAAGATGAAACAATGCGGAAAGATGAAACAATGCGGAAAGATGAAACAATGCGGAAAGATGAAACAATGCGGAAAGATGAAACAATGCGGAAAGATGAAAGATGAAACAATGCGGAAAGATGAAAGATGAAACAATGCGGAAAGATGAAAGATGAAACAATGCGGAAAGATGAAAGGTGAAAAAATGCGGAAAGATGAAAGATGAAAGAATGCGGAAAGATGAAAGATGAAACAATGCGGAAAGATGAAAGATGAAACAATGCGGAAAGATGAAACAATGCGGGAAGATGAAAGATGAAACATTGCGGAAAGATGAAAGATGAAACAATGCGGAAAGATGAAAGATGAAAAAATGCGGAAAGATGAAAGATGAAACAATGCGGAAAGATGAAAGATGAAAGAATGCGGAAGATGAAAGATGAAACAATGCGGAAAGATGAAAGATGAAACATTGCGGAAAGATGAAAGATGAAACAATGCGGAAAGATGAAAGATGAAAGAATGCGGAAAGATGAAAGATGAAACAATGCGGAAAGATGAAAGATGAAACAATGCGGAAAGATGAAAGATGAAACAATGCGGAAAGATGAAAGATGAAAGAATGCGGAAAGATGAAAGATGAAACAATGCGGAAAGATGAAAGATGAAACAATGCGGAAAGATGAAAGATGAAACAATGCGGAAAGATGAAAGATGAAACAATGCGGAAAGATGAAAGATGAAACATTGCGGAAAGATGAAAGATGAAACAATGCGGAAAGATGAAAGATGAAAGAATGCGGAAAGATGAAAGATGAAACAATGCGGAAAGATGAAAGATGAAACAATGCGGAAAGATGAAAGATGAAACAATGCGGAAAGATGAAAGATGAAACAATGCGGAAAGATGAAACAATGCGGAAAGATGAAACAATGCGGAAAGATGAAACAATGCGGAAAGATGAAACAATGCGGAAAGATGAAACAATGCGGAAAGATGAAACAATGCGGAAAGATGAAACAATGCGGAAAGATGAAACAATGCGGAAAGATGAAACAATGCGGAAAGATGAAACAATGCGGAAAGATGAAACAATGCGGAAAGATGAAACAATGCGGAAAGATGTAACAATGCGGAAAGATGAAACAATGCGGAAAGATGAAACAATGCGGAAAGATGAAAGATGAAACAATGCGGAAAGATGAAAGATGAAACAATTCGGAAAGATGAAAGATGAAACAATGCGGAAAGATGAAAGATGAAACAATGCGGAAAGATGAAAGATGAAAAAATGCGGAAAGATGAAAGATGAAACAATGCGGAAAGATGAAAGATGAAACAATGCGGAAAGATGAAAGATGAAAAAATGCGGAAAGATGAAAGATGAAACAATGCGGAAAGATGAAAGATGAAAGAATGCGGAAGATGAAAGATGAAACAATGCGGAAAGATGAAAGATGAAACAATGCGGAAAGATGAAAGATGAAAGAATGCGGAAAGATGAAAGATGAAACAATGCGGAAAGATGGAAGATGAAAGAATGCGGAAGATGAACGATGAAACAATGCGGAAAGATGAAAGATGAAACATTGCGGAAAGATGAAAGATGAAACAATGCGGAAAGATGAAAGATGAAAGAATGCGGAAAGATGAAAGATGAAACAATGCGGAAAGATGAAACAATGCGGAAAGATGAAACAATGCGGAAAGATGAAACAATGCGGAAAGATGAAACAATGCGGAAAGATGAAACAATGCTGAAAGATGAAAGATGAAACAATGCGGAAAGATGAAAGATGAAACAATGCGGAAAGATGAAAGATGAAAAAATGCGGAAAGATGAAAGATGAAACAATGCGGAAAGATGAAAGATGAAACAATGCGGAAAGATGAAAGATGAAACAATGCGGAAAGATGAAACAATGCGGAAAGATGAAACAATGCGGAAAGATGAAACAATGCGGAAAGATGAAACAATGCGGAAAGATGAAACAATGCGGAAAGATGAAACAATGCGGAAAGATGAAACAATGCGGAAAGATGAAACAATGCGGAAAGATGAAAGATGAAACAATGCGGAAAGATGAAAGATGAAAAAATGCGGAAAGATGAAAGATGAAACAATGCGGAAAGATGAAACAATGCGGAAAGATGAAACAATGCGGAAAGATGAAACAATGCGGAAAGATGAAACAATGCGGAAAGATGAAACAATGCGGAAAGATGAAACAATGCGGAAAGATGAAACAATGCGGAAAGATGAAACAATGCGGAAAGATGAAACAATGCGGAAAGATGAAAGATGAAACAATGCGGAAAGATGAAAGATGAAAAAATGCGGAAAGATGAAAGATGAAACAATGCGGAAAGATGAAAGATGAAACAATGCGGAAAGATGAAAGATGAAACAATGCGGAAAGATGAAAGATGAAACAATGCGGAAAGATGAAAGATGAAACAATGCGGAAAGATGAAAGATGAAACAATGCGGAAAGATGAAACAATGCGGAAAGATGAAACAATGCGGAAAGATGAAACAATGCGGAAAGATGAAACAATGCGGAAAGATGAAACAATGCGGAAAGATGAAACAATGCGGAAAGATGAAACAATGCGGAAAGATGAAACAATGCGGAAAGATGAAACAATGCGGAAAGATGAAACAATGCGGAAAGATGAAACAATGCGGAAAGATGAAACAATGCGGAAAGATGAAACAATGCGGAAAGATGAAACAATGCGGAAAGATGAAACAATGCGGAAAGATGAAACAATGCGGAAAGATGAAACAATGCGGAAAGATGAAACAATGCGGAAAGATGAAACAATGCGGAAAGATGAAACAATGCGGAAAGATGAAACAATGCGGAAAGATGAAACAATGCGGAAAGATGAAACAATGCGGAAAGATGAAACAATGCGGAAAGATGAAACAATGCGGAAAGATGAAACAATGCGGAAAGATGAAACAATGCGGAAAGATGAAACAATGCGGAAAGATGAAACAATGCGGAAAGATGAAACAATGCGGAAAGATGAAACAATGCGGAAAGATGAAACAATGCGGAAAGATGAAACAATGCGGAAAGATGAAACAATGCGGAAAGATGAAACAATGCGGAAAGATGAAACAATGCGGAAAGATGAAACAATGCGGAAAGATGAAACAATGCGGAAAGATGAAAGATGAAAGAATGCGGAAAGATGAAAGATGAAACAATGCGGAAAGATGAAAGATGAAACAATGCGGAAAGATGAAAGGTGAAAAAATGCGGAAAGATGAAAGATGAAAGAATGCGGAAAGATGAAAGATGAAACAATGCGGAAAGATGAAAGATGAAAAAATGCGGAAAGATGAAAGATGAAACAATGCGGAAAGATGAAAGATGAAAGAATGCGGAACATGAAAGATGAAACAATGCGGAAAGATGAAAGATGAAACATTGCGGAAAGATGAAAGATGAAACAATGCGGAAAGATGAAAGATGAAAGAATGCGGAAAGATGAAAGATGAAACAATGCGGAAAGATGAAAGATGAAACAATGCGGAAAGATGAAAGATGAAACAATGCGGAAAGATGAAAGATGAAAGAATGCGGAAAGATGAAAGATGAAACAATGCGGAAAGATGAAAGATGAAACAATGCGGAAAGATGAAAGATGAAACAATGCGGAAAGATGAAAGATGAAACAATGCGGAAAGATGAAAGATGAAACAATGCGGAAAGATGAAACAATGCGGAAAGATGAAACAATGCGGAAAGATGAAACAATGCGGAAAGATGAAACAATGCGGAAAGATGAAACAATGCGGAAAGATGAAACAATGCGGAAAGATGAAACAATGCGGAAAGATGAAACAATGCGGAAAGATGAAACAATGCGGAAAGATGAAACAATGCGGAAAGATGAAACAATGCGGAAAGATGAAACAATGCGGAAAGATGTAACAATGCGGAAAGATGAAACAATGCGGAAAGATGAAACAATGCGGAAAGATGAAAGATGAAACAATGCGGAAAGATGAAAGATGAAACAATTCGGAAAGATGAAAGATGAAAAAATGCGGAAAGATGAAAGATGAAACAATGCGGAAAGATGAAAGATGAAAGAATGCGGAAGATGAAAGATGAAACAATGCGGAAAGATGAAAGATGAAACAATGCGGAAAGATGAAAGATGAAAGAATGCGGAAAGATGAAAGATGAAACAATGCGGAAAGATGAAACAATGCGGAAAGATGAAACAATGCGGAAATATGAAACAATGCGGAAAGATGAAACAATGCGGAAAGATGAAACAATGCGGAAAGATGAAACAATGCGGAAAGATGAAACAATGCGGAAAGATGAAACAATGCGGAAAGATGAAAGATGAAACAATGCGGAAAGATGAAAGATGAAACAATGCGGAAAGATGAAAGATGAAAAAATGCGGAAAGATGAAAGATGAAACAATGCGGAAAGATGAAAGATGAAACAATGCGGAAAGATGAAACAATGCGGAAAGATGAAACAATGCGGAAAGATGAAACAATGCGGAAAGATGAAACAATGCGGAAAGATGAAACAATGCGGAAAGATGAAACAATGCGGAAAGATGAAAGATGAAACAATGCGGAAAGATGAAAGATGACAGAATGCGGAAAGATGAAAGATGAAACAATGCGGAAAGATGGAAGATGAAAGAATGCGGAAGATGAACGATGAAACAATGCGGAAAGATGAAAGATGAAACATTGCGGAAAGATGAAAGATGAAACAATGCGGAAAGATGAAAGATGAAAGAATGCGGAAAGATGAAAGATGAAACAATGCGGAAAGATGAAACAATGCGGAAAGATGAAACAATGCGGAAAGATGAAACAATGCGGAAAGATGAAACAATGCGGAAAGATGAAACAATGCGGAAAGATGAAACAATGCGGAAAGATGAAACAATGCGGAAAGATGAAACAATGCGGAAAGATGAAACAATGCGGAAAGATGAAACAATGCGGAAAGATGAAACAATGCGGAAAGATGAAAGATGAAACAATGCGGAAAGATGAAAGATGAAACAATGCGGAAAGATGAAAGATGAAAAAATGCGGAAAGATGAAAGATGAAACAATGCGGAAAGATGAAAGATGAAACAATGCGGAAAGATGAAACAATGCGGAAAGATGAAACAATGCGGAAAGATGAAACAATGCGGAAAGATGAAACAATGCGGAAAGATGAAACAATGCGGAAAGATGAAACAATGCGGAAAGATGAAACAATGCGGAAAGATGAAACAATGCGGAAAGATGAAACAATGCGGAAAGATGAAACAATGCGGAAAGATGAAACAATGCGGAAAGATGAAACAATGCGGAAAGATGAAACAATGCGGAAAGATGAAACAATGCGGAAAGATGAAACAATGCGGAAAGATGAAACAATGCGGAAAGATGAAAGATGAAACAATGCGGAAAGATGAAAGATGAAACAATGCGGAAAGATGAAAGATGAAACAATGCGGAAAGATGAAAGATGAAACAATGCGGAAAGATGAAAGATGAAAGAATGCGGAAAGATGAAAGATGAAACAATGCGGAAAGATGAAAGATGAAACAATGCGGAAAGATGAAAGATGAAACAATGCGGAAAGATGAAACAATGCGGAAAGATGAAAGATGAAACAATGCGGAAAGATGAAAGATGAAACAATGCGGAAAGATGAAAGATGAAAAAATGCGGAAAGATGAAAGATGAAACAATGCGGAAAGATGAAACAATGCGGAAAGATGAAAGATGAAACAATGCGGAAAGATGAAAGATGAAACAATGCTGAAAGATGAAAGATGAAACAATGCGGAAAGATGAAAGATGAAACAATGCGGAAAGAAGAAAGATGAAAAAATGCGGAAAGATGAAAGATGAAACAATGCGGAAAGATGAAAGATGAAAAAATGCGGAAAGATGAAAGATGAAACAATGCGGAAAGATGAAAGATGAAAGAATGCGGAAGATGAAAGATGAAACAATGCGGAAAGATGAAAGATGAAACAATGCGGAAAGATGAAAGATGAAACAATGCGGAAAGATGAAAGATGAAACAATGCGGAAACATGAAAGAGGAAACAATGCGGAAAGATGAAACAATGCGGAAAGATGAAACAATGCGGAAAGATGAAACAATGCGGAAAGATGAAACAATGCGGAAAGATGAAACAATGCGGAAAGATGAAAGATGAAAGAATGCGGAAAGATGAAAGATGAAACAATGCGGAAAGATGAAAGATGAAACAATGCGGAAAGATGAAAGGTGAAAAAATGCGGAAAGATGAAAGATGAAAGAATGCGGAAAGATGAAAGATGAAACAATGCGGAAAGATGAAAGATGAAAAAATGCGGAAAGATGAAAGATGAAACAATGCGGAAAGATGAAAGATGAAAGAATGCGGAACATGAAAGATGAAACAATGCGGAAAGATGAAAGATGAAACATTGCGGAAAGATGAAAGATGAAACAATGCGGAAAGATGAAAGATGAAAGAATGCGGAAAGATGAAAGATGAAACAATGCGGAAAGATGAAAGATGAAACAATGCGGAAAGATGAAAGATGTAAGAATGCGGAAAGATGAAAGATGAAACAATGCGGAAAGATGAAAGATGAAACAATGCGGAAAGATGAAAGATGAAACAATGCGGAAAGATGAAACAATGCGGAAAGATGAAACAATGCGGAAAGATGAAACAATGCGGAAAGATGAAACAATGCGGAAAGATGAAACAATGCGGAAAGATGAAACAATGCGGAAAGATGAAACAATGCGGAAAGATGAAACAATGCGGAAAGATGAAACAATGCGGAAAGATGAAACAATGCGGAAAGATGAAACAATGCGGAAAGATGAAACAATGCGGAAAGATGAAACAATGCGGAAAGATGAAAGATGAAACGATGCGGAAAGATGAAAGATGAAACAATGCGGAAAGATGAAAGATGAAACAATGCGGAAAGATGAAAGGTGAAAAAATACGGAAAGATGAAAGATGAAAGAATGCGGAAAGATGAAAGATGAAACAATGCGGAAAGTTGAAAGATGAAACAATGCGGAAAGATGAAACAATGCGGAAAGATGAAAGATGAAACAATGCGGAAAGATGAAAGATGAAACAATGCAGAAAGATGAAAGTTGAAACAATGCGGAATGATGAAACAATGCGGAAAGATGAAACAATGCGGAAAGATGAAAGATGAAACAATGCGGAAAGATGAAAGATGAAAGAATGCGGAAGATGAAAGATGAAACAATGCGGAAAGATGAAACAATGCGGAAAGATGAAACAATGCGGAAAGATGAAAGATGAAACAATGCGGAAAGATGAAAGATGAAACAATGCGGAAAGATGAAAGATGAAAGAATGCGGAAAGATGAAAGATGAAACAATGCGGAAAGATGGAAGATGAAACAATGCGGAAAGATGAAAGATGAAACAATGCGGAAAGATGAAAGATGAAACAATGCGGAAAGATGAAAGATGAAACAATGCGGAAAGATGAAAGATGAAACAATGCGGAAAGATGAAACAATGCGGAAAGATGAAACAATGCGGAAAGATGAAACAATGCGGAAAGATGAAACAATGCGGAAAGATGAAACAATGCGGAAAGATGAAACAATGCGGAAAGATGAAACAATGCGGAAAGATGTAACAATGCGGAAAGATGAAACAATGCGGAAAGATGAAACAATGCGGAAAGATGAAAGATGAAACAATGCGGAAAGATGAAAGATGAAACAATTCGGAAAGATGAAAGATGAAAAAATGCGGAAAGATGAAAGATGAAACAATGCGGAAAGATGAAAGATGAAAGAATGCGGAAGATGAAAGATGAAACAATGCGGAAAGATGAAAGATGAAACAATGCGGAAAGATGAAAGATGAAAGAATGCGGAAAGATGAAAGATGAAACAATGCGGAAAGATGAAACAATGCGGAAAGATGAAACAATGCGGAAATATGAAACAATGCGGAAAGATGAAACAATGCGGAAAGATGAAACAATGCGGAAAGATGAAACAATGCGGAAAGATGAAACAATGCGGAAAGATGAAACAATGCGGAAAGATGAAAGATGAAACAATGCGGAAAGATGAAAGATGAAACAATGCGGAAAGATGAAAGATGAAAAAATGCGGAAAGATGAAAGATGAAACAATGCGGAAAGATGAAAGATGAAACAATGCGGAAAGATGAAACAATGCGGAAAGATGAAACAATGCGGAAAGATGAAACAATGCGGAAAGATGAAACAATGCGGAAAGATGAAACAATGCGGAAAGATGAAAGATGAAACAATGCGGAAAGATGAAAGATGAAAGAATGCGGAAAGATGAAAGATGAAACAATGCGGAAAGATGGAAGATGAAAGAATGCGGAAGATGAACGATGAAACAATGCGGAAAGATGAAAGATGAAACATTGCGGAAAGATGAAAGATGAAACAATGCGGAAAGATGAAAGATGAAAGAATGCGGAAAGATGAAAGATGAAACAATGCGGAAAGATGAAACAATGCGGAAAGATGAAACAATGCGGAAAGATGAAACAATGCGGAAAGATGAAACAATGCGGAAAGATGAAACAATGCGGAAAGATGAAACAATGCGGAAAGATGAAACAATGCGGAAAGATGAAACAATGCGGAAAGATGAAACAATGCGGAAAGATGAAACAATGCGGAAAGATGAAACAATGCGGAAAGATGAAACAATGCGGAAAGATGAAACAATGCGGAAAGATGAAAGATGAAACAATGCGGAAAGATGAAAGATGAAACAATGCGGAAAGATGAAAGATGAAAAAATGCGGAAAGATGAAAGATGAAACAATGCGGAAAGATGAAAGATGAAACAATGCGGAAAGATGAAACAATGCGGAAAGATGAAACAATGCGGAAAGATGAAACAATGCGGAAAGATGAAACAATGCGGAAAGATGAAACAATGCGGAAAGATGAAACAATGCGGAAAGATGAAACAATGCGGAAAGATGAAACAATGCGGAAAGATGAAACAATGCGGAAAGATGAAACAATGCGGAAAGATGAAACAATGCGGAAAGATGAAAGATGAAACAATGCGGAAAGATGAAAGATGAAACAATGCGGAAAGATGAAAGATGAAACAATGCGGAAAGATGAAAGATGAAACAATGCGGAAAGATGAAAGATGAAAGAATGCGGAAAGATGAAAGATGAAACAATGCGGAAAGATGAAAGATGAAACAATGCGGAAAGATGAAAGATGAAACAATGCGGAAAGATGAAACAATGCGGAAAGATGAAAGATGAAACAATGCGGAAAGATGAAAGATGAAACAATGCGGAAAGATGAAAGATGAAAAAATGCGGAAAGATGAAAGATGAAACAATGCGGAAAGATGAAACAATGCGGAAAGATGAAACAATGCGGAAAGATGAAAGATGAAACAATGCGGAAAGATGAAAGATGAAACAATGCTGAAAGATGAAAGATGAAACAATGCGGAAAGATGAAAGATGAAACAATGCGGAAAGATGAAAGATGAAAAAATGCGGAAAGATGAAAGATGAAACAATGCGGAAAGATGAAAGATGAAAAAATGCGGAAAGATGAAAGATGAAACAATGCGGAAAGATGAAAGATGAAAGAATGCGGAAGATGAAAGATGAAACAATGCGGAAAGATGAAAGATGAAACAATGCGGAAAGATGAAAGATGAAACAATGCGGAAAGATGAAAGATGAAACAATGCGGAAAGATGAAAGATGAAAGAATGCGGAAAGATGAAAGATGAAACAATGCGGAAAGATGAAAGATGAAACAATGCGGAAAGATGAAAGATGAAACAATGCGGAAAGATGAAAGATGAAACAATGCGGAAAGATGAAACAATGCGGAAAGATGAAACAATGCGGAAAGATGAAACAATGCGGAAAGATGAAACAATGCGGAAAGATGAAAGATGAAACAATGCGGAAAGATGAAACAATGCGGAAAGATGAAACAATGCGGAAAGATGAAACAATGCGGAAAGATGAAACAATGCGGAAAGATGAAACAATGCGGAAAGATGAAACAATGCGGAAAGATGAAACAATGCGGAAAGATGAAACAATGCGGAAAGATGAAACAATGCGGAAAGATGAAAGATGAAACAATGCGGAAAGATGAAAGATGAAACAATGCGGAAAGATGAAAGATGAAACAATGCGGAAAGATGAAAGGTGAAAAAATGCGGAAAGATGAAAGATGAAAGAATGCGGAAAGATGAAAGATGAAACAATGCGGAAAGATGAAAGATGAAACAATGCGGAAAGATGAAACAATGCGGGAAGATGAAAGATGAAACAATGCGGAAAGATGAAAGATGAAACAATGCGGAAAGATGAAAGATGAAAAAATGCGGAAAGATGAAAGATGAAACAATGCGGAAAGATGAAAGATGAAAGAATGCGGAAGATGAAAGATGAAACAATGCGGAAAGATGAAAGATGAAACATTGCGGAAAGATGAAAGATGAAACAATGCGGAAAGATGAAAGATGAAAGAATGCGGAAAGATGAAAGATGAAACAATGCGGAAAGATGAAAGATGAAACAATGCGGAAAGATGAAAGATGAAACAATGCGGAAAGATGAAAGATGAAAGAATGCGGAAAGATGAAAGATGAAACAATGCGGAAAGATGAAAGATGAAACAATGCGGAAAGATGAAAGATGAAACAATGCGGAAAGATGAAAGATGAAACAATGCGGAAAGATGAAAGATGAAACATTGCGGAAAGATGAAAGATGAAACAATGCGGAAAGATGAAAGATGAAAGAATGCGGAAAGATGAAAGATGAAACAATGCGGAAAGATGAAAGATGAAACAATGCGGAAAGATGAAAGATGAAACAATGCGGAAAGATGAAAGATGAAACAATGCGGAAAGATGAAACAATGCGGAAAGATGAAACAATGCGGAAAGATGAAACAATGCGGAAAGATGAAACAATGCGGAAAGATGAAACAATGCGGAAAGATGAAACAATGCGGAAAGATGAAACAATGCGGAAAGATGAAACAATGCGGAAAGATGAAACAATGCGGAAAGATGAAACAATGCGGAAAGATGAAACAATGCGGAAAGATGAAACAATGCGGAAAGATGTAACAATGCGGAAAGATGAAACAATGCGGAAAGATGAAACAATGCGGAAAGATGAAAGATGAAACAATGCGGAAAGATGAAAGATGAAACAATTCGGAAAGATGAAAGATGAAACAATGCGGAAAGATGAAAGATGAAACAATGCGGAAAGATGAAAGATGAAAAAATGCGGAAAGATGAAAGATGAAACAATGCGGAAAGATGAAAGATGAAACAATGCGGAAAGATGAAAGATGAAAAAATGCGGAAAGATGAAAGATGAAACAATGCGGAAAGATGAAAGATGAAAGAATGCGGAAGATGAAAGATGAAACAATGCGGAAAGATGAAAGATGAAACAATGCGGAAAGATGAAAGATGAAAGAATGCGGAAAGATGAAAGATGAAACAATGCGGAAAGATGGAAGATGAAAGAATGCGGAAGATGAACGATGAAACAATGCGGAAAGATGAAAGATGAAACATTGCGGAAAGATGAAAGATGAAACAATGCGGAAAGATGAAAGATGAAAGAATGCGGAAAGATGAAAGATGAAACAATGCGGAAAGATGAAACAATGCGGAAAGATGAAACAATGCGGAAAGATGAAACAATGCGGAAAGATGAAACAATGCGGAAAGATGAAACAATGCGGAAAGATGAAACAATGCGGAAAGATGAAACAATGCTGAAAGATGAAAGATGAAACAATGCGGAAAGATGAAAGATGAAACAATGCGGAAAGATGAAAGATGAAAAAATGCGGAAAGATGAAAGATGAAACAATGCGGAAAGATGAAAGATGAAAAAATGCGGAAAGATGAAAGATGAAACAATGCGGAAAGATGAAACAATGCGGAAAGATGAAACAATGCGGAAAGATGAAACAATGCGGAAAGATGAAACAATGCGGAAAGATGAAACAATGCGGAAAGATGAAACAATGCGGAAAGATGAAACAATGCGGAAAGATGAAACAATGCGGAAAGATGAAACAATGCGGAAAGATGAAACAATGCGGAAAGATGAAACAATGCGGAAAGATGAAACAATGCGGAAAGATGAAACAATGCGGAAAGATGAAACAATGCGGAAAGATGAAACAATGCGGAAAGATGAAACAATGCGGAAAGATGAAACAATGCGGAAAGATGAAACAATGCGGAAAGATGAAACAATGCGGAAAGATGAAACAATGCGGAAAGATGAAACAATGCGGAAAGATGAAAGATGAAACAATGCGGAAAGATGAAAGATGAAAAAATGCGGAAAGATGAAAGATGAAACAATGCGGAAAGATGAAAGATGAAACAATGCGGAAAGATGAAAGATGAAACAATGCGGAAAGATGAAAGATGAAACAATGCGGAAAGATGAAAGATGAAACAATGCGGAAAGATGAAAGATGAAACAATGCGGAAAGATGAAACAATGCGGAAAGATGAAACAATGCGGAAAGATGAAACAATGCGGAAAGATGAAACAATGCGGAAAGATGAAACAATGCGGAAAGATGAAACAATGCGGAAAGATGAAACAATGCGGAAAGATGAAACAATGCGGAAAGATGAAACAATGCGGAAAGATGAAACAATGCGGAAAGATGAAACAATGCGGAAAGATGAAACAATGCGGAAAGATGAAACAATGCGGAAAGATGAAACAATGCGGAAAGATGAAACAATGCGGAAAGATGAAACAATGCGGAAAGATGAAACAATGCGGAAAGATGAAACAATGCGGAAAGATGAAACAATGCGGAAAGATGAAACAATGCGGAAAGATGAAACAATGCGGAAAGATGAAACAATGCGGAAAGATGAAACAATGCGGAAAGATGAAACAATGCGGAAAGATGAAACAATGCGGAAAGATGAAACAATGCGGAAAGATGAAACAATGCGGAAAGATGAAACAATGCGGAAAGATGAAACAATGCGGAAAGATGAAACAATGCGGAAAGATGAAACAATGCGGAAAGATGAAACAATGCGGAAAGATGAAACAATGCGGAAAGATGAAACAATGCGGAAAGATGAAACAATGCGGAAAGATGAAACAATGCGGAAAGATGAAAGATGAAAGAATGCGGAAAGATGAAAGATGAAACAATGCGGAAAGATGAAAGATGAAACAATGCGGAAAGATGAAAGGTGAAAAAATGCGGAAAGATGAAAGATGAAAGAATGCGGAAAGATGAAAGATGAAACAATGCGGAAAGATGAAAGATGAAAAAATGCGGAAAGATGAAAGATGAAACAATGCGGAAAGATGAAAGATGAAAGAATGCGGAACATGAAAGATGAAACAATGCGGAAAGATGAAAGATGAAACATTGCGGAAAGATGAAAGATGAAACAATGCGGAAAGATGAAAGATGAAAGAATGCGGAAAGATGAAAGATGAAACAATGCGGAAAGATGAAAGATGAAACAATGCGGAAAGATGAAAGATGAAACAATGCGGAAAGATGAAAGATGAAAGAATGCGGAAAGATGAAAGATGAAACAATGCGGAAAGATGAAAGATGAAACAATGCGGAAAGATGAAAGATGAAACAATGCGGAAAGATGAAAGATGAAACAATGCGGAAAGATGAAAGATGAAACAATGCGGAAAGATGAAACAATGCGGAAAGATGAAACAATGCGGAAAGATGAAACAATGCGGAAAGATGAAACAATGCGGAAAGATGAAACAATGCGGAAAGATGAAACAATGCGGAAAGATGAAACAATGCGGAAAGATGAAACAATGCGGAAAGATGAAACAATGCGGAAAGATGAAACAATGCGGAAAGATGAAACAATGCGGAAAGATGAAACAATGCGGAAAGATGAAACAATGCGGAAAGATGAAACAATGCGGAAAGATGAAACAATGCGGAAAGATGAAACAATGCGGAAAGATGTAACAATGCGGAAAGATGAAACAATGCGGAAAGATGAAACAATGCGGAAAGATGAAAGATGAAACAATGCGGAAAGATGAAAGATGAAACAATTCGGAAAGATGAAAGATGAAAAAATGCGGAAAGATGAAAGATGAAACAATGCGGAAAGATGAAAGATGAAAGAATGCGGAAGATGAAAGATGAAACAATGCGGAAAGATGAAAGATGAAACAATGCGGAAAGATGAAAGATGAAAGAATGCGGAAAGATGAAAGATGAAACAATGCGGAAAGATGAAACAATGCGGAAAGATGAAACAATGCGGAAATATGAAACAATGCGGAAAGATGAAACAATGCGGAAAGATGAAACAATGCGGAAAGATGAAACAATGCGGAAAGATGAAACAATGCGGAAAGATGAAACAATGCGGAAAGATGAAAGATGAAACAATGCGGAAAGATGAAAGATGAAACAATGCGGAAAGATGAAAGATGAAAAAATGCGGAAAGATGAAAGATGAAACAATGCGGAAAGATGAAAGATGAAACAATGCGGAAAGATGAAACAATGCGGAAAGATGAAACAATGCGGAAAGATGAAACAATGCGGAAAGATGAAACAATGCGGAAAGATGAAACAATGCGGAAAGATGAAACAATGCGGAAAGATGAAAGATGAAACAATGCGGAAAGATGAAAGATGAAAGAATGCGGAAAGATGAAAGATGAAACAATGCGGAAAGATGGAAGATGAAAGAATGCGGAAGATGAACGATGAAACAATGCGGAAAGATGAAAGATGAAACATTGCGGAAAGATGAAAGATGAAACAATGCGGAAAGATGAAAGATGAAAGAATGCGGAAAGATGAAAGATGAAACAATGCGGAAAGATGAAACAATGCGGAAAGATGAAACAATGCGGAAAGATGAAACAATGCGGAAAGATGAAACAATGCGGAAAGATGAAACAATGCGGAAAGATGAAACAATGCGGAAAGATGAAACAATGCGGAAAGATGAAACAATGCGGAAAGATGAAACAATGCGGAAAGATGAAACAATGCGGAAAGATGAAACAATGCGGAAAGATGAAAGATGAAACAATGCGGAAAGATGAAAGATGAAACAATGCGGAAAGATGAAAGATGAAAAAATGCGGAAAGATGAAAGATGAAACAATGCGGAAAGATGAAAGATGAAACAATGCGGAAAGATGAAACAATGCGGAAAGATGAAACAATGCGGAAAGATGAAACAATGCGGAAAGATGAAACAATGCGGAAAGATGAAACAATGCGGAAAGATGAAACAATGCGGAAAGATGAAACAATGCGGAAAGATGAAACAATGCGGAAAGATGAAACAATGCGGAAAGATGAAACAATGCGGAAAGATGAAACAATGCGGAAAGATGAAACAATGCGGAAAGATGAAACAATGCGGAAAGATGAAACAATGCGGAAAGATGAAAGATGAAACAATGCGGAAAGATGAAAGATGAAACAATGCGGAAAGATGAAAGATGAAACAATGCGGAAAGATGAAAGATGAAACAATGCGGAAAGATGAAAGATGAAAGAATGCGGAAAGATGAAAGATGAAACAATGCGGAAAGATGAAAGATGAAACAATGCGGAAAGATGAAAGATGAAACAATGCGGAAAGATGAAACAATGCGGAAAGATGAAAGATGAAACAATGCGGAAAGATGAAAGATGAAACAATGCGGAAAGATGAAAGATGAAAAAATGCGGAAAGATGAAAGATGAAACAATGCGGAAAGATGAAACAATGCGGAAAGATGAAAGATGAAACAATGCGGAAAGATGAAAGATGAAACAATGCTGAAAGATGAAAGATGAAACAATGCGGAAAGATGAAAGATGAAACAATGCGGAAAGAAGAAAGATGAAAAAATGCGGAAAGATGAAAGATGAAACAATGCGGAAAGATGAAAGATGAAAAAATGCGGAAAGATGAAAGATGAAACAATGCGGAAAGATGAAAGATGAAAGAATGCGGAAGATGAAAGATGAAACAATGCGGAAAGATGAAAGATGAAACAATGCGGAAAGATGAAAGATGAAACAATGCGGAAAGATGAAAGATGAAACAATGCGGAAACATGAAAGAGGAAACAATGCGGAAAGATGAAACAATGCGGAAAGATGAAACAATGCGGAAAGATGAAACAATGCGGAAAGATGAAACAATGCGGAAAGATGAAACAATGCGGAAAGATGAAAGATGAAAGAATGCGGAAAGATGAAAGATGAAACAATGCGGAAAGATGAAAGATGAAACAATGCGGAAAGATGAAAGGTGAAAAAATGCGGAAAGATGAAAGATGAAAGAATGCGGAAAGATGAAAGATGAAACAATGCGGAAAGATGAAAGATGAAAAAATGCGGAAAGATGAAAGATGAAACAATGCGGAAAGATGAAAGATGAAAGAATGCGGAACATGAAAGATGAAACAATGCGGAAAGATGAAAGATGAAACATTGCGGAAAGATGAAAGATGAAACAATGCGGAAAGATGAAAGATGAAAGAATGCGGAAAGATGAAAGATGAAACAATGCGGAAAGATGAAAGATGAAACAATGCGGAAAGATGAAAGATGTAAGAATGCGGAAAGATGAAAGATGAAACAATGCGGAAAGATGAAAGATGAAACAATGCGGAAAGATGAAAGATGAAACAATGCGGAAAGATGAAACAATGCGGAAAGATGAAACAATGCGGAAAGATGAAACAATGCGGAAAGATGAAACAATGCGGAAAGATGAAACAATGCGGAAAGATGAAACAATGCGGAAAGATGAAACAATGCGGAAAGATGAAACAATGCGGAAAGATGAAACAATGCGGAAAGATGAAACAATGCGGAAAGATGAAACAATGCGGAAAGATGAAACAATGCGGAAAGATGAAACAATGCGGAAAGATGAAAGATGAAACGATGCGGAAAGATGAAAGATGAAACAATGCGGAAAGATGAAAGATGAAACAATGCGGAAAGATGAAAGGTGAAAAAATACGGAAAGATGAAAGATGAAAGAATGCGGAAAGATGAAAGATGAAACAATGCGGAAAGTTGAAAGATGAAACAATGCGGAAAGATGAAACAATGCGGAAAGATGAAAGATGAAACAATGCGGAAAGATGAAAGATGAAACAATGCAGAAAGATGAAAGTTGAAACAATGCGGAATGATGAAACAATGCGGAAAGATGAAACAATGCGGAAAGATGAAAGATGAAAGAATGCGGAAAGATGAAAGATGAAAGAATGCGGAAGATGAAAGATGAAACAATGCGGAAAGATGAAACAATGCGGAAAGATGAAACAATGCGGAAAGATGAAAGATGAAACAATGCGGAAAGATGAAAGATGAAACAATGCGGAAAGATGAAAGATGAAAGAATGCGGAAAGATGAAAGATGAAACAATGCGGAAAGATGGAAGATGAAACAATGCGGAAAGATGAAAGATGAAACAATGCGGAAAGATGAAAGATGAAACAATGCGGAAAGATGAAAGATGAAACAATGCGGAAAGATGAAAGATGAAACAATGCGGAAAGATGAAACAATGCGGAAAGATGAAACAATGCGGAAAGATGAAACAATGCGGAAAGATGAAACAATGCGGAAAGATGAAACAATGCGGAAAGATGAAACAATGCGGAAAGATGAAACAATGCGGAAAGATGTAACAATGCGGAAAGATGAAACAATGCGGAAAGATGAAACAATGCGGAAAGATGAAAGATGAAACAATGCGGAAAGATGAAAGATGAAACAATTCGGAAAGATGAAAGATGAAAAAATGCGGAAAGATGAAAGATGAAACAATGCGGAAAGATGAAAGATGAAAGAATGCGGAAGATGAAAGATGAAACAATGCGGAAAGATGAAAGATGAAACAATGCGGAAAGATGAAAGATGAAAGAATGCGGAAAGATGAAAGATGAAACAATGCGGAAAGATGAAACAATGCGGAAAGATGAAACAATGCGGAAATATGAAACAATGCGGAAAGATGAAACAATGCGGAAAGATGAAACAATGCGGAAAGATGAAACAATGCGGAAAGATGAAACAATGCGGAAAGATGAAACAATGCGGAAAGATGAAAGATGAAACAATGCGGAAAGATGAAAGATGAAACAATGCGGAAAGATGAAAGATGAAAAAATGCGGAAAGATGAAAGATGAAACAATGCGGAAAGATGAAAGATGAAACAATGCGGAAAGATGAAACAATGCGGAAAGATGAAACAATGCGGAAAGATGAAACAATGCGGAAAGATGAAACAATGCGGAAAGATGAAACAATGCGGAAAGATGAAAGATGAAACAATGCGGAAAGATGAAAGATGAAAGAATGCGGAAAGATGAAAGATGAAACAATGCGGAAAGATGGAAGATGAAAGAATGCGGAAGATGAACGATGAAACAATGCGGAAAGATGAAAGATGAAACATTGCGGAAAGATGAAAGATGAAACAATGCGGAAAGATGAAAGATGAAAGAATGCGGAAAGATGAAAGATGAAACAATGCGGAAAGATGAAACAATGCGGAAAGATGAAACAATGCGGAAAGATGAAACAATGCGGAAAGATGAAACAATGCGGAAAGATGAAACAATGCGGAAAGATGAAACAATGCGGAAAGATGAAACAATGCGGAAAGATGAAACAATGCGGAAAGATGAAACAATGCGGAAAGATGAAACAATGCGGAAAGATGAAACAATGCGGAAAGATGAAACAATGCGGAAAGATGAAACAATGCGGAAAGATGAAAGATGAAACAATGCGGAAAGATGAAAGATGAAACAATGCGGAAAGATGAAAGATGAAAAAATGCGGAAAGATGAAAGATGAAACAATGCGGAAAGATGAAAGATGAAACAATGCGGAAAGATGAAACAATGCGGAAAGATGAAACAATGCGGAAAGATGAAACAATGCGGAAAGATGAAACAATGCGGAAAGATGAAACAATGCGGAAAGATGAAACAATGCGGAAAGATGAAACAATGCGGAAAGATGAAACAATGCGGAAAGATGAAACAATGCGGAAAGATGAAACAATGCGGAAAGATGAAACAATGCGGAAAGATGAAAGATGAAACAATGCGGAAAGATGAAAGATGAAACAATGCGGAAAGATGAAAGATGAAACAATGCGGAAAGATGAAAGATGAAACAATGCGGAAAGATGAAAGATGAAAGAATGCGGAAAGATGAAAGATGAAACAATGCGGAAAGATGAAAGATGAAACAATGCGGAAAGATGAAAGATGAAACAATGCGGAAAGATGAAACAATGCGGAAAGATGAAAGATGAAACAATGCGGAAAGATGAAAGATGAAACAATGCGGAAAGATGAAAGATGAAAAAATGCGGAAAGATGAAAGATGAAACAATGCGGAAAGATGAAACAATGCGGAAAGATGAAAGATGAAACAATGCGGAAAGATGAAAGATGAAACAATGCTGAAAGATGAAAGATGAAACAATGCGGAAAGATGAAAGATGAAACAATGCGGAAAGATGAAAGATGAAAAAATGCGGAAAGATGAAAGATGAAACAATGCGGAAAGATGAAAGATGAAAAAATGCGGAAAGATGAAAGATGAAACAATGCGGAAAGATGAAAGATGAAAGAATGCGGAAGATGAAAGATGAAACAATGCGGAAAGATGAAAGATGAAACAATGCGGAAAGATGAAAGATGAAACAATGCGGAAAGATGAAAGATGAAACAATGCGGAAACATGAAAGAGGAAACAATGCGGAAAGATGAAACAATGCGGAAAGATGAAACAATGCGGAAAGATGAAACAATGCGGAAAGATGAAACAATGCGGAAAGATGAAAGATGAAAGAATGCGGAAAGATGAAAGATGAAACAATGCGGAAAGATGAAAGATGAAACAATGCGGAAAGATGAAAGGTGAAAAAATGCGGAAAGATGAAAGATGAAAGAATGCGGAAAGATGAAAGATGAAACAATGCGGAAAGATGAAAGATGAAAAAATGCGGAAAGATGAAAGATGAAACAATGCGGAAAGATGAAAGATGAAAGAATGCGGAACATGAAAGATGAAACAATGCGGAAAGATGAAAGATGAAACATTGCGGAAAGATGAAAGATGAAACAATGCGGAAAGATGAAAGATGAAAGAATGCGGAAAGATGAAAGATGAAACAATGCGGAAAGATGAAAGATGAAACAATGCGGAAAGATGAAAGATGTAAGAATGCGGAAAGATGAAAGATGAAACAATGCGGAAAGATGAAAGATGAAACAATGCGGAAAGATGAAAGATGAAACAATGCGGAAAGATGAAACAATGCGGAAAGATGAAACAATGCGGAAAGATGAAACAATGCGGAAAGATGAAACAATGCGGAAAGATGAAACAATGCGGAAAGATGAAACAATGCGGAAAGATGAAACAATGCGGAAAGATGAAACAATGCGGAAAGATGAAACAATGCGGAAAGATGAAACAATGCGGAAAGATGAAACAATGCGGAAAGATGAAACAATGCGGAAAGATGAAACAATGCGGAAAGATGAAACAATGCGGAAAGATGAAAGATGAAACGATGCGGAAAGATGAAAGATGAAACAATGCGGAAAGATGAAAGATGAAACAATGCGGAAAGATGAAAGGTGAAAAAATACGGAAAGATGAAAGATGAAAGAATGCGGAAAGATGAAAGATGAAACAATGCGGAAAGTTGAAAGATGAAACAATGCGGAAAGATGAAACAATGCGGAAAGATGAAAGATGAAACAATGCGGAAAGATGAAAGATGAAACAATGCAGAAAGATGAAAGTTGAAACAATGCGGAATGATGAAACAATGCGGAAAGATGAAACAATGCGGAAAGATGAAAGATGAAAGAATGCGGAAAGATGAAAGATGAAAGAATGCGGAAGATGAAAGATGAAACAATGCGGAAAGATGAAACAATGCGGAAAGATGAAAGATGAAACAATGCGGAAAGATGAAAGATGAAACAATGCGGAAAGATGAAAGATGAAAGAATGCGGAAAGATGAAAGATGAAACAATGCGGAAAGATGGAAGATGAAACAATGCGGAAAGATGAAAGATGAAACAATGCGGAAAGATGAAAGATGTAAGAATGCGGAAAGATGAAAGATGAAACAATGCGGAAAGATGAAAGATGAAACAATGCGGAAAGATGAAAGATGAAACAATGCGGAAAGATGAATGATGAAACAATGCGGAAAGATGAAAGATGAAACAATGCGGAAAGATGAAACAATGCGGAAAGATGAAACAATGCGGAAAGATGAAACAATGCGGAAAGATGAAACAATGCGGAAAGATGAAACAATGCGGAAAGATGAAACAATGCGGAAAGATGAAACAATGCGGAAAGATGAAACAATGCGGAAAGATGAAACAATGCGGAAAGATGAAACAATGCGGAAAGATGAAACAATGCGGAAAGATGAAACAATGCGGAAAGATGAAACAATGCGGAAAGATGAAACAATGCGGAAAGATGAAACAATGCGGAAAGATGAAACAATGCGGAAAGATGAAAGATGAAACGATGCGGAAAGATGAAAGATGAAACAATGCGGAAAGATGAAAGATGAAACAATGCGGAAAGATGAAAGGTGAAAAAATGCGGAAAGATGAAAGATGAAAGAATGCGGAAAGATGAAAGATGAAACAATGCGGAAAGATGAAAGATGAAACAATGCGGAAAGATGAAACAATGCGGAAAGATGAAAGATGAAACAATGCGGAAAGATGAAAGATGAAACAATGCGGAAAGATGAAAGATGAAACAATGCGGAAAGATGAAACAATGCGGAAAGATGAAAGATGAAAGAATGCGGAAAGATGAAAGATGAAAGAATGCGGAAGATGAAAGATGAAACAATGCGGAAAGATGAAACAATGCGGAAAGATGAAACAATGCGGAAAGATGAAAGATGAAACAATGCGGAAAGATGAAAGATGAAACAATGCGGAAAGATGAAAGATGAAACAATGCGGAAAGATGAAAGATGAAACAATGCGGAAAGATGAAAGATGAAACAATGCGGAAAGATGAAACAATGCGGAAAGATGAAACAATGCGGAAAGATGAAACAATGCGGAAAGATGAAACAATGCGGAAAGATGAAACAATGCGGAAAGATGAAACAATGCGGAAAGATGAAACAATGCGGAAAGATGAAACAATGCGGAATGATGAAAGATGAAACAATGCGGAAAGATGAAAGATGAAAAAATGCGGAAAGATGAAAGATGAAACAATGCGGAAAGATGAAAGATGAAACAATGCGGAAAGATGAAAGATGAAACAATGCGGAAAGATGAAAGATGAAAAAATGCGGAAAGATGAAAGATGAAACAATGCGGAAAGATGAAAGATGAAACAATGCGGAAAGATGAAAGATGAAACAATGCGGAAAGATGAAAGATGAAACAATGAGGAAAGGTGAAAGATGAAACAATGCGGAAAGATGAAAGATGAAACAATGCGGAAAGATGAAAGATGAAACAATGCGGAAAGATGAAACAATGCGGAAAGATGAAACAATGCGGAAAGATGAAACAATGCGGAAAGATGAAACGATGCTGAAAGATGAAAGATGAAACAATGCGGAAAGATGAAAGATGAAAAAATGCGGAAAGAAGAAAGATGAAACAATGCGGAAAGATGAAAGATGAAACAATGCGGAAAGATGAAAGATGAAACAATGCGGAAAGATGAAAGATGAAACAATGCGGAAAGATGAAAGATGAAACAATGCGGAAAGATGAAACAATGCGGAAAGATGAAACAATGCGGAAAGATGAAACAATGCGGAAAGATGAAACAATGCGGAAAGATGAAACAATGCGGAAAGATGAAACAATGCGGAAAGATGAAACAATGCGGAAAGATGAAACAATGCTGAAAGATGAAACAATGCGGAAAGATGAAACAATGCGGAAAGATGAAACAATGCGGAAAGATGAAACAATGCGGAAAGATGAAACAATGCGGAAAGATGAAACAATGCGGAAAGATGAAACAATGCGGAAAGATGAAACAATGCGGAAAGATGAAACATTGCGGAAAGATGAAACAATGCGGAAAGATGAAACAATGCGGAAAGATGAAACAATGCGGAAAGATGAAAGATGAAACAATGCGGAAAGATGAAAGATGAAACAATGCGGAAAGATGAAAGATGAAACAATGCGGAAAGATGAAAGGTGAAAAAATGCGGAAAGATGAAAGATGAAAGAATGCGGAAAGATGAAAGATGAAACAATGCGGAAAGATGAAAGATGAAACAATGCGGAAAGATGAAACAATGCGGAAAGATGAAAGATGAAACAATGCGGAAAGATGAAAGATGAAAAAATGCGGAAAGATGAAAGATGAAACAATGCGGAAAGATGAAAGATGAAAGAATGCGGAAGATGAAAGATGAAACAATGCGGAAAGATGAAAGATGAAAAAATGCGGAAAGATGAAAGATGAAACAATGCGGAAAGATGAAAGATGAAACAATGCGGAAAGATGAAAGATGAAACAATGCGGAAAGATGAAAGATGAAACAATGCGGAAAGATGAAAGATGAAACAATTCGGAAAGATGAAAGATGAAACAATGCGGAAAGATGAAAGATGAAACAATTCGGAAAGATGAAAGATGAAACAATGCGGAAAGATGAAAGATGAAACAATGCGGAAAGATGAAAGATGAAACAATGCGGAAAGATGAAAGATGAAACAATGCGGAAAGATGAAACAATGCGGAAAGATGAAACAATGCGGAAAGATGAAAGATGAAACAATGCGGAAAGATGAAAGATGAAACATTGCGGAAAGATGAAAGATGAAACAATGCGGAAAGATGAAACAATGCGGAAAGATGAAACAATGCGGAAAGATGAAACAATGCGGAAAGATGAAACAATGCGGAAAGATGAAACAATGCGGAAAGATGAAACAATGCGGAAAGATGAAACAATGCGGAAAGATGAAACAATGCGGAAAGATGAAACAATGCGGAAAGATGAAAAAATGCGGAAAGATGAAAGATGAAACAATGCGGAAAGATGAAAGATGAAAGAATGCGGAAAGATGAAAGATGAAACAATGAGGAAAGATGAAAGATGAAACAATGCGGAAAGATGAAAGATGAAACAATGCGGAAAGATGAAAGATGAAACAATGCGGAAAGATGAAACAATGCGGAAAGATGAAACAATGCGGAAAGATGAAACAATGCGGAAAGATGAAACAATGCGGAAAGATGAAACAATGCGGAAAGATGAAACAATGCGGAAAGATGAAACAATGCGGAAAGATGAAACAATGCGGAAAGATGAAACAATGCGGAAAGATGAAACAATGCGGAAAGATGAAACAATGCGGAAAGATGAAACAATGCGGAAAGATGAAACAATGCGGAAAGATGAAACAATGCGGAAAGATGAAACAATGCGGAAAGATGAAACAATGCGGAAAGATGAAACAATGCGGAAAGATGAAAGATGAAACGATGCGGAAAGATGAAAGATGAAACAATGCGGAAAGATGAAAGATGAAACAATGCGGAAAGATGAAAGGTGAAAAAATGCGGAAAGATGAAAGATGAAAGAATGCGGAAAGATGAAAGATGAAACAATGCGGAAAGATGAAAGATGAAACAATGCGGAAAGATGAAACAATGCGGAAAGATGAAAGATGAAACAATGCGGAAAGATGAAAGATGAAACAATGCGGAAAGATGAAAGATGAAACAATGCGGAAAGATGAAAGATGAAACAATGCGGAAAGATGAAACAATGCGGAAAGATGAAAGATGAAAGAATGCGGAAAGATGAAAGATGAAAGAATGCGGAAGATGAAAGATGAAACAATGCGGAAAGATGAAACAATGCGGAAAGATGAAACAATGCGGAAAGATGAAACAATGCGGAAAGATGAAAGATGAAACAATGCGGAAAGATGAAAGATGAAACAATGCGGAAAGATGAAACAATGCGGAAAGATGAAACAATGCGGAAAGATGAAACAATGCGGAAAGATGAAACAATGCGGAAAGATGAAACAATGCGGAATGATGAAAGATGAAACAATGCGGAAAGATGAAAGATGAAAAAATGCGGAAAGATGAAAGATGAAACAATGCGGAAAGATGAAAGATGAAACAATGCGGAAAGATGAAAGATGAAACAATGCGGAAAGATGAAACAATGCGGAAAGATGAAACAATGCGGAAAGATGAAACGATGCGGAAAGATGAAAGATGAAACAATGCGGAAAGATGAAAGATGAAAAAATGCGGAAAGATGAAAGATGAAACAATGCGGAAAGATGAAAGATGAAACAATGCGGAAAGATGAAAGATGAAACAATGCGGAAAGATGAAAGATGAAACAATGCGGAAAGATGAAAGATGAAACAATGCGGAAAGATGAAACAATGCGGAAAGATGAAACAATGCGGAAAGATGAAACAATGCGGAAAGATGAAACAATGCGGAAAGATGAAACAATGCGGAAAGATGAAACAATGCGGAAAGATGAAACAATGCGGAAAGATGAAACAATGCGGAAAGATGAAACAATGCGGAAAGATGAAACAATGCGGAAAGATGAAACAATGCGGAAAGATGAAACAATGCGGAAAGATGAAACAATGCGGAAAGATGAAACAATGCGGAAAGATGAAACATTGCGGAAAGATGAAACAATGCGGAAAGATGAAACAATGCGGAAAGATGAAACAATGCGGAAAGATGAAAGATGAAACAATGCGGAAAGATGAAAGATGAAACAATGCGGAAAGATGAAAGATGAAACAATGCGGAAAGATGAAAGGTGAAAAAATGCGGAAAGATGAAAGATGAAAGAATGCGGAAAGATGAAAGATGAAACAATGCGGAAAGATGAAAGATGAAACAATGCGGAAAGATGAAACAATGCGGAAAGATGAAAGATGAAACAATGCGGAAAGATGAAAGATGAAAAAATGCGGAAAGATGAAAGATGAAACAATGCGGAAAGATGAAAGATGAAAGAATGCGGAAGATGAAAGATGAAACAATGCGGAAAGATGAAAGATGAAAAAATGCGGAAAGATGAAAGATGAAACAATGCGGAAAGATGAAAGATGAAACAATGCGGAAAGATGAAAGATGAAACAATGCGGAAAGATGAAAGATGAAACAATGCGGAAAGATGAAAGATGAAACAATTCGGAAAGATGAAAGATGAAACAATGCGGAAAGATGAAAGATGAAACAATTCGGAAAGATGAAAGATGAAACAATGCGGAAAGATGAAAGATGAAACAATGCGGAAAGATGAAAGATGAAACAATGCGGAAAGATGAAAGATGAAACAATGCGGAAAGATGAAACAATGCGGAAAGATGAAACAATGCGGAAAGATGAAAGATGAAACAATGCGGAAAGATGAAAGATGAAACATTGCGGAAAGATGAAAGATGAAACAATGCGGAAAGATGAAACAATGCGGAAAGATGAAACAATGCGGAAAGATGAAACAATGCGGAAAGATGAAACAATGCGGAAAGATGAAACAATGCGGAAAGATGAAACAATGCGGAAAGATGAAACAATGCGGAAAGATGAAACAATGCGGAAAGATGAAACAATGCGGAAAGATGAAACAATGCGGAAAGATGAAACAATGCGGAAAGATGAAACAATGCGGAAAGATGAAACAATGCGGAAAGATGAAAAAATGCGGAAAGATGAAAGATGAAACAATGCGGAAAGATGAAAGATGAAAGAATGCGGAAAGATGAAAGATGAAACAATGAGGAAAGATGAAAGATGAAACAATGCGGAAAGATGAAAGATGAAACAATGCGGAAAGATGAAAGATGAAACAATGCGGAAAGATGAAACAATGCGGAAAGATGAAACAATGCGGAAAGATGAAACAATGCGGAAAGATGAAACAATGCGGAAAGATGAAACAATGCGGAAAGATGAAACAATGCGGAAAGATGAAACAATGCGGAAAGATGAAACAATGCGGAAAGATGAAACAATGCGGAAAGATGAAACAATGCGGAAAGATGAAACAATGCGGAAAGATGAAACAATGCGGAAAGATGAAACAATGCGGAAAGATGAAACAATGCGGAAAGATGAAACAATGCGGAAAGATGAAACAATGCGGAAAGATGAAAGATGAAACAATGCGGAAAGATGAAAGATGAAACAATGCGGAAAGATGAAAGATGAAACAATGCGGAAAGATGAAAGGTGAAAAAATGCGGAAAGATGAAAGATGAAAGAATGCGGAAAGATGAAAGATGAAACAATGCGGAAAGATGAAAGATGAAACAATGCGGAAAGATGAAACAATGCGGAAAGATGAAAGATGAAACAATGCGGAAAGATGAAAGATGAAAAAATGCGGAAAGATGAAAGATGAAACAATGCGGAAAGATGAAAGATGAAAGAATGCGGAAGATGAAAGATGAAACAATGCGGAAAGATGAAAGATGAAACATTGCGGAAAGATGAAAGATGAAACAATGCGGAAAGATGAAAGATGAAAGAATGCGGAAAGATGAAAGATGAAACAATGCGGAAAGATGAAAGATGAAACAATGCGGAAAGATGAAAGATGAAACAATGCGGAAAGATGAAAGATGAAAGAATGCGGAAAGATGAAAGATGAAACAATGCGGAAAGATGAAAGATGAAACAATGCGGAAAGATGAAAGATGAAACAATGCGGAAAGATGAAAGATGAAACAATGCGGAAAGATGAAAGATGAAACATTGCGGAAAGATGAAAGATGAAACAATGCGGAAAGATGAAAGATGAAAGAATGCGGAAAGATGAAAGATGAAACAATGCGGAAAGATGAAAGATGAAACAATGCGGAAAGATGAAAGATGAAACAATGCGGAAAGATGAAAGATGAAACAATGCGGAAAGATGAAACAATGCGGAAAGATGAAACAATGCGGAAAGATGAAACAATGCGGAAAGATGAAACAATGCGGAAAGATGAAACAATGCAGAAAGATGAAACAATGCGGAAAGATGAAACAATGCGGAAAGATGAAACAATGCGGAAAGATGAAACAATGCGGAAAGATGAAACAATGCGGAAAGATGAAACAATGCGGAAAGATGAAACAATGCGGAAAGATGAAACAATGCGGAAAGATGTAACAATGCGGAAAGAGAAACAATGCGGAAAGATGAAACAATGCGGAAAGATGAAAGATGAAACAATGCGGAAAGATGAAAGATGAAACAATTCGGAAAGATGAAAGATGAAACAATGCGGAAAGATGAAAGATGAAACAATGCGGAAAGATGAAAGATGAAAAAATGCGGAAAGATGAAAGATGAAACAATGCGGAAAGATGAAAGATGAAAGAATGCGGAAAGATGAAAGATGAAACAATGCGGAAAGATGAAAGATGAAACAATGCGGAAAGATGAAAGATGAAACAATGCGGAAAGATGAAAGATGAAAAAATGCGGAAAGATGAAAGATGAAACAATGCGGAAAGATGAAAGATGAAAGAATGCGGAAGATGAAAGATGAAACAATGCGGAAAGATGAAAGATGAAACAATGCGGAAAGATGAAAGATGAAAGAATGCGGAAAGATGAAAGATGAAACAATGCGGAAAGATGGAAGATGAAAGAATGCGGAAGATGAACGATGAAACAATGCGGAAAGATGAAAGATGAAACATTGCGGAAAGATGAAAGATGAAACAATGCGGAAAGATGAAAGATGAAAGAATGCGGAAAGATGAAAGATGAAACAATGCGGAAAGATGAAACAATGCGGAAAGATGAAACAATGCGGAAAGATGAAACAATGCGGAAAGATGAAACAATGCGGAAAGATGAAACAATGCGGAAAGATGAAACAATGCGGAAAGATGAAACAATGCGGAAAGATGAAACAATGCGGAAAGATGAAAGATGAAACAATGCGGAAAGATGAAAGATGAAACAATGCGGAAAGATGAAAGATGAAAAAATGCGGAAAGATGAAAGATGAAACAATGCGGAAAGATGAAAGATGAAACAATGCGGAAAGATGAAACAATGCGGAAAGATGAAACAATGCGGAAAGATGAAACAATGCGGAAAGATGAAAGATGAAACAATGCGGAAAGATGAAAGATGAAACAATGCGGAAAGATGAAAGATGAAACAATGCGGAAAGATGAAACAATGCGGAAAGATGAAACAATGCGGAAAGATGAAAGATGAAAGAATGCGGAAAGATGAAAGATGAAAGAATGCGGAAGATGAAAGATGAAACAATGCGGAAAGATGAAACAATGCGGAAAGATGAAACAATGCGGAAAGATGAAAGATGAAACAATGCGGAAAGATGAAAGATGAAACAATGCGGAAAGATGAAAGATGAAAGAATGCGGAAAGATGAAAGATGAAACAATGCGGAAAGATGGAAGATGAAACAATGCGGAAAGATGAAAGATGAAACAATGCGGAAAGATGAAAGATGAAACAATGCGGAAAGATGAAAGATGAAACAATGCGGAAAGATGAAAGATGAAACAATGCGGAAAGATGAAACAATGCGGAAAGATGAAACAATGCGGAAAGATGAAACAATGCGGAAAGATGAAACAATGCGGAAAGATGAAACAATGCGGAAAGATGAAACAATGCGGAAAGATGAAACAATGCGGAAAGATGAAAGATGAAACAATGCGGAAAGATGAAAGATGAAAAAATGCGGAAAGATGAAAGATGAAACAATGCGGAAAGATGAAAGATGAAACAATGCGGAAAGATGAAAGATGAAACAATGCGGAAAGATGAAAGATGAAAAAATGCGGAAAGATGAAAGATGAAACAATGCGGAAAGATGAAAGATGAAACAATGCGGAAAGATGAAACAATGCGGAAAGATGAAAGATGAAACAATGCGGAAAGATGAAAGATGAAACAATGCGGAAAGATGAAACAATGCGGAAAGATGAAAGATGAAAGAATGCGGAAAGATGAAAGATGAAAGAATGCGGAAGATGAAAGATGAAAGAATGCGGAAAGATGAAAGATGAAACAATGCGGAAAGATGAAAGATGAAACAATGCGGAAAGATGAAAGATGTAAGAATGCGGAAAGATGAAAGATGAAACAATGCGGAAAGATGAAAGATGAAAGAATGCGGAACATGAAAGATGAAACAATGCGGAAAGATGAAAGATGAAACATTGCGGAAAGATGAAAGATGAAACAATGCGGAAAGATGAAAGATGAAAGAATGCGGAAAGATGAAAGATGAAAGATGAAACAATGCGGAAAGATGAAAGATGTAAGAATGCGGAAAAATGAAAGATGAAACAATGCGGAAAGAAGAAAGATGAAACAATGCGGAAAGATGAAAGATGAAACAATGCGGAAAGATGAATGATGAAACAATGCGGAAAGATGAAAGATGAAACAATGCGGAAAGATGAAACAATGCGGAAAGATGAAACAATGCGGAAAGATGAAACAATGCGGAAAGATGAAACAATGCGGAAAGATGAAACAATGCGGAAAGATGAAACAATGCGGAAAGATGAAACAATGCGGAAAGATGAAACAATGCGGAAAGATGAAACAATGCGGAAAGATGAAACAATGCGGAAAGATGAAACAATGCGGAAAGATGAAACAATGCGGAAAGATGAAAGATGAAACGATGCGGAAAGATGAAAGATGAAACAATGCGGAAAGATGAAAGATGAAACAATGCGGAAAGATGAAAGGTGAAAAAATGCGGAAAGATGAAATATGAAAGAATGCGGAAAGATGAAAGATGAAACAATGCGGAAAGATGAAAGATGAAACAATGCGGAAAGATGAAACAATGCGGAAAGATGAAAGATGAAACAATGCGGAAAGATGAAAGATGAAACAATGCGGAAAGATGAAAGATGAAACAATGCGGAAAGATGAAACAATGCGGAAAGATGAAAGATGAAAGAATGCGGAAAGATGAAAGATGAAAGAATGCGGAAGATGAAAGATGAAACAATGCGGAAAGATGAAACAATGCGGAAAGATGAAACAATGCGGAAAGATGAAAGATGAAACAATGCGGAAAGATGAAAGATGAAACAATGCGGAAAGATGAAAGATGAAAGAATGCGGAAAGATGAAAGATGAAACAATGCGGAAAGATGGAAGATGAAACAATGCGGAAAGATGAAAGATGAAACAATGCGGAAAGATGAAAGATGAAACAATGCGGAAAGATGAAAGATGAAACAATGCGGAAAGATGAAAGATGAAACAATGCGGAAAGATGAAACAATGCGGAAAGATGAAACAATGCGGAAAGATGAAACAATGCGGAAAGATGAAACAATGCGGAAAGATGAAACAATGCGGAAAGATGAAACAATGCGGAAAGATGAAACAATGCGGAAAGATGAAACAATGCGGAAAGATGAAACAATGCGGAAAGATGAAACAATGCGGAAAGATGAAACAATGCGGAAAGATGAAAGATGAAACAATGCGGAAAGATGAAAGATGAAAAAATGCGGAAAGATGAAAGATGAAACAATGCGGAAAGATGAAAGATGAAACAATGCGGAAAGATGAAAGATGAAACAATGCGGAAAGATGAAAGATGAAAAAATGCGGAAAGATGAAAGATGAAACAATGCGGAAAGATGAAAGATGAAACAATGCGGAAAGATGAAAGATGAAACAATGCGGAAAGATGAAAGATGAAACAATGAGGAAAGGTGAAAGATGAAACAATGCGGAAAGATGAAAGATGAAACAATGCGGAAAGATGAAAGATGAAACAATGCGGAAAGATGAAACAATGCGGAAAGATGAAACAATGCGGAAAGATGAAACAATGCGGAAAGATGAAACGATGCGGAAAGATGAAAGATGAAACAATGCGGAAAGATGAAAGATGAAAAAATGCGGAAAGATGAAAGATGAAACAATGCGGAAAGATGAAAGATGAAACAATGCGGAAAGATGAAAGATGAAACAATGCGGAAAGATGAAAGATGAAACAATGCGGAAAGATGAAAGATGAAACAATGCGGAAAGATGAAACAATGCGGAAAGATGAAACAATGCGGAAAGATGAAACAATGCGGAAAGATGAAACAATGCGGAAAGATGAAACAATGCGGAAAGATGTAACAATGCGGAAAGATGAAACAATGCGGAAAGATGAAACAATGCGGAAAGATGAAACAATGCGGAAAGATGAAACAATGCGGAAAGATGAAACAATGCGGAAAGATGAAACAATGCGGAAAGATGAAACAATGCGGAAAGATGAAACAATGCGGAAAGATGAAAGATGAAACAATGCGGAAAGATGAAAGATGAAACAATGCGGAAAGATGAAAGATGAAACAATGCGGAAAGATGAAAGGTGAAAAAATGCGGAAAGATGAAAGATGAAAGAATGCGGAAAGATGAAAGATGAAACAATGCGGAAAGATGAAAGATGAAACAATGCGGAAAGATGAAACAATGCGGAAAGATGAAAGATGAAACAATGCGGAAAGATGAAAGATGAAAAAATGCGGAAAGATGAAAGATGAAACAATGCGGAAAGATGAAAGATGAAAGAATGCGGAAGATGAAAGATGAAACAATGCGGAAAGATGAAAGATGAAACATTGCGGAAAGATGAAAGATGAAACAATGCGGAAAGATGAAAGATGAAAGAATGCGGAAAGATGAAAGATGAAACAATGCGGAAAGATGAAAGATGAAACAATGCGGAAAGATGAAAGATGAAACAATGCGGAAAGATGAAAGATGAAAGAATGCGGAAAGATGAAAGATGAAAGAATGCGGAAAGATGAAAGATGAAACAATGCGGAAAGATGAAAGATGAAACAATGCGGAAAGATGAAAGATGAAACAATGCGGAAAGATGAAAGATGAAACAATGCGGAAAGATGAAACAATGCGGAAAGATGAAACAATGCGGAAAGATGAAAGATGAAACAATGCGGAAAGATGAAAGATGAAACATTGCGGAAAGATGAAAGATGAAACAATGCGGAAAGATGAAACAATGCGGAAAGATGAAACAATGCGGAAAGATGAAACAATGCGGAAAGATGAAACAATGCGGAAAGATGAAACAATGCGGAAAGATGAAACAATGCGGAAAGATGAAACAATGCGGAAAGATGAAACAATGCGGAAAGATGAAACAATGCGGAAAGATGAAACAATGCGGAAAGATGAAACAATGCGGAAAGATGAAACAATGCGGAAAGATGAAACAATGCGGAAAGATGAAAAAATGCGGAAAGATGAAAGATGAAACAATGCGGAAAGATGAAAGATGAAAGAATGCGGAAAGATGAAAGATGAAACAATGAGGAAAGATGAAAGATGAAACAATGCGGAAAGATGAAAGATGAAACAATGCGGAAAGATGAAAGATGAAACAATGCGGAAAGATGAAACAATGCGGAAAGATGAAACAATGCGGAAAGATGAAACAATGCGGAAAGATGAAACAATGCGGAAAGATGAAACAATGCGGAAAGATGAAACAATGCGGAAAGATGAAACAATGCGGAAAGATGAAACAATGCGGAAAGATGAAACAATGCGGAAAGATGAAACAATGCGGAAAGATGAAACAATGCGGAAAGATGAAACAATGCGGAAAGATGAAACAATGCGGAAAGATGAAACAATGCGGAAAGATGAAACAATGCGGAAAGATGAAAGATGAAACAATGCGGAAAGATGAAAGATGAAACAATGCGGAAAGATGAAAGGTGAAAAAATGCGGAAAGATGAAAGATGAAAGAATGCGGAAAGATGAAAGATGAAACAATGCGGAAAGATGAAAGATGAAACAATGCGGAAAGATGAAACAATGCGGAAAGATGAAAGATGAAACAATGCGGAAAGATGAAAGATGAAAAAATGCGGAAAGATGAAAGATGAAACAATGCGGAAAGATGAAAGATGAAAGAATGCGGAAGATGAAAGATGAAACAATGCGGAAAGATGAAAGATGAAACATTGCGGAAAGATGAAAGATGAAACAATGCGGAAAGATGAAAGATGAAAGAATGCGGAAAGATGAAAGATGAAACAATGCGGAAAGATGAAAGATGAAACAATGCGGAAAGATGAAAGATGAAACAATGCGGAAAGATGAAAGATGAAAGAATGCGGAAAGATGAAAGATGAAACAATGCGGAAAGATGAAAGATGAAACAATGCGGAAAGATGAAAGATGAAACAATGCGGAAAGATGAAAGATGAAACAATGCGGAAAGATGAAAGATGAAACATTGCGGAAAGATGAAAGATGAAACAATGCGGAAAGATGAAAGATGAAAGAATGCGGAAAGATGAAAGATGAAACAATGCGGAAAGATGAAAGATGAAACAATGCGGAAAGATGAAAGATGAAACAATGCGGAAAGATGAAACAATGCGGAAAGATGAAACAATGCGGAAAGATGAAACAATGCGGAAAGATGAAACAATGCGGAAAGATGAAACAATGCGGAAAGATGAAACAATGCGGAAAGATGAAACAATGCGGAAAGATGAAACAATGCGGAAAGATGAAACAATGCGGAAAGATGAAACAATGCGGAAAGATGAAACAATGCGGAAAGATGAAACAATGCGGAAAGATGAAACAATGCGGAAAGATGAAACAATGCGGAAAGATGAAACAATGCGGAAAGATGTAACAATGCGGAAAGATGAAACAATGCGGAAAGATGAAACAATGCGGAAAGATGAAAGATGAAACAATGCGGAAAGATGAAAGATGAAACAATTCGGAAAGATGAAAGATGAAACAATGCGGAAAGATGAAAGATGAAACAATGCGGAAAGATGAAAGATGAAAAAATGCGGAAAGATGAAAGATGAAACAATGCGGAAAGATGAAAGATGAAACAATGCGGAAAGATGAAAGATGAAACAATGCGGAAAGATGAAAGATGAAACAATGCGGAAAGATGAAAGATGAAACAATGCGGAAAGATGAAAGATGAAAAAATGCGGAAAGATGAAAGATGAAACAATGCGGAAAGATGAAAGATGAAAGAATGCGGAAGATGAAAGATGAAACAATGCGGAAAGATGAAAGATGAAACAATGCGGAAAGATGAAAGATGAAAGAATGCGGAAAGATGAAAGATGAAACAATGCGGAAAGATGGAAGATGAAAGAATGCGGAAGATGAACGATGAAACAATGCGGAAAGATGAAAGATGAAACATTGCGGAAAGATGAAAGATGAAACAATGCGGAAAGATGAAAGATGAAAGAATGCGGAAAGATGAAAGATGAAACAATGCGGAAAGATGAAACAATGCGGAAAGATGAAACAATGCGGAAAGATGAAACAATGCGGAAAGATGAAACAATGCGGAAAGATGAAACAATGCGGAAAGATGAAACAATGCGGAAAGATGAAACAATGCGGAAAGATGAAACAATGCGGAAAGATGAAACAATGCGGAAAGATGAAACAATGCGGAAAGATGAAACAATGCGGAAAGATGAAACAATGCGGAAAGATGAAACAATGCGGAAAGATGAAACAATGCGGAAAGATGAAAGATGAAACAATGCGGAAAGATGAAAGATGAAACAATGCGGAAAGATGAAAGATGAAAAAATGCGGAAAGATGAAAGATGAAACAATGCGGAAAGATGAAAGATGAAACAATGCGGAAAGATGAAACAATGCGGAAAGATGAAACAATGCGGAAAGATGAAACAATGCGGAAAGATGAAAGATGAAACAATGCGGAAAGATGAAAGATGAAACAATGCGGAAAGATGAAAGATGAAACAATGCGGAAAGATGAAAGATGAAACAATGCGGAAAGATGAAAGATGAAAGAATGCGGAAAGATGAAAGATGAAACAATGCGTAAAGATGAAAGATGAAACAATGCGGAAAGATGAAAGATGAAACAATGCGGAAAGATGAAACAATGCGGAAAGATGAAAGATGAAACAATGCGGAAAGATGAAAGATGAAACAATGCGGAAAGATGAAAGATGAAAAAATGCGGAAAGATGAAAGATGAAACAATGCGGAAAGATGAAACAATGCGGAAAGATGAAAGATGAAACAATGCGGAAAGATGAAAGATGAAACAATGCGGAAAGATGAAAGATGAAAAAATGCGGAAAGATGAAAGATGAAACAATGCGGAAAGATGAAAGATGAAAAAATGCGGAAAGATGAAAGATGAAACAATGCGGAAAGATGAAAGATGAAAAAATGCGGAAAGATGAGAGATGAAACAATGCGGAAAGATGAAAGATGAAAGAATGCGGAAGATGAAAGATGAAACAATGCGGAAAGATGAAAGATGAAACAATGCGGAAAGATGAAAGATGAAACAATGCGGAAAGATGAAAGATGAAACAATGCGGAAAGATGAAAGATGAAAGAATGCGGAAAGATAAAAGATGAAACAATGCGGAAAGATGAAAGGTGAAACAATGCGGAAAGATGAAACAATGCGGAAAGATGAAAGATGAAACAATGCGGAAAGATGAAAGATGAAACAATGCGGAAAGATGAAAGATGAAACAATGCGGAAAGATGAAAGATGAAAAAATGCGGAAAGATGAAAGATGAAACAATGCGGAAAGATGAAACAATGCGGAAAGATGAAAGATGAAACAATGCGGAAAGATGAAAGATGAAACAATGCTGAAAGATGAAAGATGAAACAATGCGGAAAGATGAAAGATGAAACAATGCGGAAAGATGAAAGATGAAAAAATGCGGAAAGATGAAAGATGAAACAATGCGGAAAGATGAAAGATGAAAAAATGCGGAAAGATGAAAGATGAAACAATGCGGAAAGATGAAAGATGAAAGAATGCGGAAGATGAAAGATGAAACAATGCGGAAAGATGAAAGATGAAACAATGCGGAAAGATGAAAGATGAAACAATGCGGAAAGATGAAAGATGAACCAATGCGGAAAGATGAAAGAGGAAACAATGCGGAAAGATGAAAGATGAAACAATTCGGAAAGATGAAAGATGAAACAATGCAGAAAGATGAAAGATGAAACAATGCGGAAAGATGAAAGATGAAACAATGCGGAAAGATGAAAGATGAAAAAATGCGGAAAGATGAAAGATGAAACAATGCGGAAAGATGAAAGATGAAAGAATGCGGAAAGATGAAAGATGAAACAATGCGGAAAGATGGAAGATGAAACAATGCGGAAAGATGAAAGATGAAACAATGCGGAAAGATGAAAGATGAAACAATGCGGAAAGATGAAAGATGAAACAATGCGGAAAGATGAAAGATGAAACAATGCGGAAAGATGAAACAATGCGGAAAGATGAAACAATGCGGAAAGATGAAACAATGCGGAAAGATGAAACAATGCGGAAAGATGAAACAATGCGGAAAGATGAAACAATGCGGAAAGATGAAAGATGAAACAATGCGGAAAGATGAAAGATGAAAAAATGCGGAAAGATGAAAGATGAAACAATGCGGAAAGATGAAAGATGAAACAATGCGGAAAGATGAAAGATGAAACAATGCGGAAAGATGAAAGATGAAACAATGCGGAAAGATGAAAGATGAAACAATTCGGAAAGATGAAAGATGAAACAATGCGGAAAGATGAAAGATGAAACAATGCGGAAAGATGAAAGATGAAACAATGCGGAAAGATGAAAGATGAAAAAATGCGGAAAGATGAAAGATGAAACAATGCGGAAAGATGAAAGATGAAAGAATGCGGAAAGATGAAAGATGAAACAATGCGGAAAGATGGAAGATGAAACAATGCGGAAAGATGAAAGATGAAACAATGCGGAAAGATGAAAGATGAAACAATGCGGAAAGATGAAAGATGAAACAATGCGGAAAGATGAAACAATGTGGAAAGATGAAACAATGCGGAAAGATGAAACAATGCGGAAAGATGAAACAATGCGGAAAGATGAAAGATGAAACAATGCGGAAAGATGAAAGATGAAAAAATGCGGAAAGATGAAAGATGAAACAATGCGGAAAGATGAAAGATGAAACAATGCGGAAAGATGAAAGATGAAACAATGCGGAAAGATGAAAGATGAAACAATGCGGAAAGATGAAAGATGAAACAATGCGGAAAGATGAAAGATGAAACAATGCGGAAAGATGAAACAATGCGGAAAGATGAAACAATGCGGAAAGATGAAACAATGCGGAAAGATGAAACAATGCGGAAAGATGAAACAATGCGGAAAGATGAAACAATGCGGAAAGATGAAACAATGCGGAAAGATGAAACAATGCGGAAAGATGAAACAATGCGGAAAGATGAAACAATGCGGAAAGATGAAACAATGCGGAAAGATGAAACAATGCGGAAAGATGAAAGATGAAACGATGCGGAAAGATGAAAGATGAAACAATGCGGAAAGATGAAAGATGAAACAATGCGGAAAGATGAAAGGTGAAAAAATGCGGAAAGATGAAAGATGAAAGAATGCGGAAAGATGAAAGATGAAACAATGCGGAAAGATGAAAGATGAAACAATGCGGAAAGATGAAACAATGCGGAAAGATGAAAGATGAAACAATGCGGAAAGATGAAAGATGAAACAATGCGGAAAGATGAAAGATGAAACAATGCGGAAAGATGAAAGATGAAACAATGCGGAAAGATGAAACAATGCGGAAAGATGAAAGATGAAAGAATGCGGAAAGATGAAAGATGAAAGAATGCGGAAGATGAAAGATGAAACAATGCGGAAAGATGAAACAATGCGGAAAGATGAAACAATGCGGAAAGATGAAAGATGAAACAATGCGGAAAGATGAAAGATGAAACAATGCGGAAAGATGAAAGATGAAAGAATGCGGAAAGATGAAAGATGAAACAATGCGGAAAGATGGAAGATGAAACAATGCGGAAAGATGAAAGATGAAACAATGCGGAAAGATGAAAGATGAAACAATGCGGAAAGATGAAAGATGAAACAATGCGGAAAGATGAAAGATGAAACAATGCGGAAAGATGAAACAATGCGGAAAGATGAAACAATGCGGAAAGATGAAACAATGCGGAAAGATGAAACAATGCGGAAAGATGAAACAATGCGGAAAGATGAAACAATGCGGAAAGATGAAACAATGCGGAAAGATGAAACAATGCGGAAAGATGAAACAATGCGGAAAGATGAAACAATGCGGAAAGATGAAACAATGCGGAAAGATGAAACAATGCGGAAAGATGAAAGATGAAACAATGCGGAAAGATGAAAGATGAAAAAATGCGGAAAGATGAAAGATGAAACAATGCGGAAAGATGAAAGATGAAACAATGCGGAAAGATGAAAGATGAAACAATGCGGAAAGATGAAAGATGAAAAAATGCGGAAAGATGAAAGATGAAACAATGCGGAAAGATGAAAGATGAAACAATGCGGAAAGATGAAAGATGAAACAATGCGGAAAGATGAAAGATGAAACAATGAGGAAAGGTGAAAGATGAAACAATGCGGAAAGATGAAAGATGAAACAATGCGGAAAGATGAAAGATGAAACAATGCGGAAAGATGAAACAATGCGGAAAGATGAAACAATGCGGAAAGATGAAACAATGCGGAAAGATGAAACGATGCGGAAAGATGAAAGATGAAACAATGCGAAAAGATGAAAGATGAAAAAATGCGGAAAGATGAAAGATGAAACAATGCGGAAAGATGAAAGATGAAACAATGCGGAAAGATGAAAGATGAAACAATGCGGAAAGATGAAAGATGAAACAATGCGGAAAGATGAAACAATGCGGAAAGATGAAACGATGCGGAAAGATGAAACAATGCGGAAAGATGAAACAATGCGGAAAGATGAAACAATGCGGAAAGATGAAACAATGCGGAAAGATGAAACAATGCGGAAAGATGAAACAATGCGGAAAGATGAAACAATGCGGAAAGATGAAACAATGCGGAAAGATGAAACAATGCGGAAAGATGAAACAATGCGGAAAGATGAAACAATGCGGAAAGATGAAACAATGCGGAAAGATGAAACAATGCGGAAAGATGAAACAATGCGGAAAGATGAAACAATGCGGAAAGATGAAACAATGCGGAAAGATGAAACAATGCGGAAAGATGAAACAATGCGGAAAGATGAAACAATGCGGAAAGATGAAACAATGCGGAAAGATGAAACAATGCGGAAAGATGAAACATTGCGGAAAGATGAAACAATGTGGAAAGATGAAACAATGCGGAAAGATGAAACAATGCGGAAAGATGAAAGATGAAACAATGCGGAAAGATGAAAGATGAAACAATGCGGAAAGATGAAAGATGAAACAATGCGGAAAGATGAAAGGTGAAAAAATGCGGAAAGATGAAAGATGAAAGAATGCGGAAAGATGAAAGATGAAACAATGCAGAAAGATGAAAGATGAAACAATGCGGAAAGATGAAACAATGCGGAAAGATGAAAGATGAAACAATGCGGAAAGATGAAAGATGAAAAAATGCGGAAAGATGAAAGATGAAACAATGCGGAAAGATGAAAGATGAAAGAATGCGGAAGATGAAAGATGAAACAATGCGGAAAGATGAAAGATGAAACATTGCGGAAAGATGAAAGATGAAACAATGCGGAAAGATGAAAGATGAAAGAATGCGGAAAGATGAAAGATGAAACAATGCGGAAAGATGAAAGATGAAACAATGCGGAAAGATGAAAGATGAAACAATGCGGAAAGATGAAAGATGAAAGAATGCGGAAAGATGAAAGATGAAACAATGCGGAAAGATGAAAGATGAAACAATGCGGAAAGATGAAAGATGAAAGAATGCGGAAGATGAAAGATGAAACAATGCGGAAAGATGAAAGATGAAACAATGCGGAAAGATGAAAGATGAAACAATGCGGAAAGATGAAAGATGAAACAATGCGGAAAGATGAAAGAGGAAACAATGCGGAAAGATGAAAGATGAAACAATTCGGAAAGATGAAAGATGAAACAATGCAGAAAGATGAAAGATGAAACAATGCGGAAAGATGAAAGATGAAACAATGCGGAAAGATGAAAGATGAAAAAATGCGGAAAGATGAAAGATGAAACAATGCGGAAAGATGAAAGATGAAAGAATGCGGAAAGATGAAAGATGAAACAATGCGGAAAGATGGAAGATGAAACAATGCGGAAAGATGAAACAATGCGGAAAGATGAAACAATGCGGAAAGATGTAACAATGCGGAAAGATGAAACAATGCGGAAAGATGAAACAATGCGGAAAGATGAAAGATGAAACAATGCGGAAAGATGAAAGATGAAACAATTCGGAAAGATGAAAGATGAAACAATGCGGAAAGATGAAAGATGAAACAATGCGGAAAGATGAAAGATGAAAAAATGCGGAAAGATGAAAGATGAAACAATGCGGAAAGATGAAAGATGAAACAATGCGGAAAGATGAAAGATGAAACAATGCGGAAAGATGAAAGATGAAACAATGCGGAAAGATGAAAGATGAAACAATGCGGAAAGATGAAAGATGAAAAAATGCGGAAAGATGAAAGATGAAACAATGCGGAAAGATGAAAGATGAAAGAATGCGGAAGATGAAAGATGAAACAATGCGGAAAGATGAAAGATGAAACAATGCGGAAAGATGAAAGATGAAAGAATGCGGAAAGATGAAAGATGAAACAATGCGGAAAGATGGAAGATGAAAGAATGCGGAAGATGAACGATGAAACAATGCGGAAAGATGAAAGATGAAACATTGCGGAAAGATGAAAGATGAAACAATGCGGAAAGATGAAAGATGAAAGAATGCGGAAAGATGAAAGATGAAACAATGCGGAAAGATGAAACAATGCGGAAAGATGAAACAATGCGGAAAGATGAAACAATGCGGAAAGATGAAACAATGCGGAAAGATGAAACAATGCGGAAAGATGAAACAATGCGGAAAGATGAAACAATGCGGAAAGATGAAACAATGCGGAAAGATGAAACAATGCGGAAAGATGAAACAATGCGGAAAGATGAAACAATGCGGAAAGATGAAACAATGCGGAAAGATGAAACAATGCGGAAAGATGAAACAATGCGGAAAGATGAAAGATGAAACAATGCGGAAAGATGAAAGATGAAACAATGCGGAAAGATGAAAGATGAAAAAATGCGGAAAGATGAAAGATGAAACAATGCGGAAAGATGAAAGATGAAACAATGCGGAAAGATGAAACAATGCGGAAAGATGAAACAATGCGGAAAGATGAAACAATGCGGAAAGATGAAAGATGAAACAATGCGGAAAGATGAAAGATGAAACAATGCGGAAAGATGAAAGATGAAACAATGCGGAAAGATGAAAGATGAAACAATGCGGAAAGATGAAAGATGAAAGAATGCGGAAAGATGAAAGATGAAACAATGCGTAAAGATGAAAGATGAAACAATGCGGAAAGATGAAAGATGAAACAATGCGGAAAGATGAAACAATGCGGAAAGATGAAAGATGAAACAATGCGGAAAGATGAAAGATGAAACAATGCGGAAAGATGAAAGATGAAAAAATGCGGAAAGATGAAAGATGAAACAATGCGGAAAGATGAAACAATGCGGAAAGATGAAAGATGAAACAATGCGGAAAGATGAAAGATGAAACAATGCGGAAAGATGAAAGATGAAAAAATGCGGAAAGATGAAAGATGAAACAATGCGGAAAGATGAAAGATGAAAAAATGCGGAAAGATGAAAGATGAAACAATGCGGAAAGATGAAAGATGAAAAAATGCGGAAAGATGAGAGATGAAACAATGCGGAAAGATGAAAGATGAAAGAATGCGGAAGATGAAAGATGAAACAATGCGGAAAGATGAAAGATGAAACAATGCGGAAAGATGAAAGATGAAACAATGCGGAAAGATGAAAGATGAAACAATGCGGAAAGATGAAAGATGAAAGAATGCGGAAAGATAAAAGATGAAACAATGCGGAAAGATGAAAGGTGAAACAATGCGGAAAGATGAAACAATGCGGAAAGATGAAAGATGAAACAATGCGGAAAGATGAAAGATGAAACAATGCGGAAAGATGAAAGATGAAACAATGCGGAAAGATGAAAGATGAAAAAATGCGGAAAGATGAAAGATGAAACAATGCGGAAAGATGAAACAATGCGGAAAGATGAAAGATGAAACAATGCGGAAAGATGAAAGATGAAACAATGCTGAAAGATGAAAGATGAAACAATGCGGAAAGATGAAAGATGAAACAATGCGGAAAGATGAAAGATGAAAAAATGCGGAAAGATGAAAGATGAAACAATGCGGAAAGATGAAAGATGAAAAAATGCGGAAAGATGAAAGATGAAACAATGCGGAAAGATGAAAGATGAAAGAATGCGGAAGATGAAAGATGAAACAATGCGGAAAGATGAAAGATGAAACAATGCGGAAAGATGAAAGATGAAACAATGCGGAAAGATGAAAGATGAACCAATGCGGAAAGATGAAAGAGGAAACAATGCGGAAAGATGAAAGATGAAACAATTCGGAAAGATGAAAGATGAAACAATGCAGAAAGATGAAAGATGAAACAATGCGGAAAGATGAAAGATGAAACAATGCGGAAAGATGAAAGATGAAAAAATGCGGAAAGATGAAAGATGAAACAATGCGGAAAGATGAAAGATGAAAGAATGCGGAAAGATGAAAGATGAAACAATGCGGAAAGATGGAAGATGAAACAATGCGGAAAGATGAAAGATGAAACAATGCGGAAAGATGAAAGATGAAACAATGCGGAAAGATGAAAGATGAAACAATGCGGAAAGATGAAAGATGAAACAATGCGGAAAGATGAAACAATGCGGAAAGATGAAACAATGCGGAAAGATGAAACAATGCGGAAAGATGAAACAATGCGGAAAGATGAAACAATGCGGAAAGATGAAACAATGCGGAAAGATGAAAGATGAAACAATGCGGAAAGATGAAAGATGAAAAAATGCGGAAAGATGAAAGATGAAACAATGCGGAAAGATGAAAGATGAAACAATGCGGAAAGATGAAAGATGAAACAATGCGGAAAGATGAAAGATGAAACAATGCGGAAAGATGAAAGATGAAACAATTCGGAAAGATGAAAGATGAAACAATGCGGAAAGATGAAAGATGAAACAATGCGGAAAGATGAAAGATGAAACAATGCGGAAAGATGAAAGATGAAAAAATGCGGAAAGATGAAAGATGAAACAATGCGGAAAGATGAAAGATGAAAGAATGCGGAAAGATGAAAGATGAAACAATGCGGAAAGATGGAAGATGAAACAATGCGGAAAGATGAAAGATGAAACAATGCGGAAAGATGAAAGATGAAACAATGCGGAAAGATGAAAGATGAAACAATGCGGAAAGATGAAACAATGTGGAAAGATGAAACAATGCGGAAAGATGAAACAATGCGGAAAGATGAAACAATGCGGAAAGATGAAAGATGAAACAATGCGGAAAGATGAAAGATGAAAAAATGCGGAAAGATGAAAGATGAAACAATGCGGAAAGATGAAAGATGAAACAATGCGGAAAGATGAAAGATGAAACAATGCGGAAAGATGAAAGATGAAACAATGCGGAAAGATGAAAGATGAAACAATGCGGAAAGATGAAAGATGAAACAATGCGGAAAGATGAAACAATGCGGAAAGATGAAACAATGCGGAAAGATGAAACAATGCGGAAAGATGAAACAATGCGGAAAGATGAAACAATGCGGAAAGATGAAACAATGCGGAAAGATGAAACAATGCGGAAAGATGAAACAATGCGGAAAGATGAAACAATGCGGAAAGATGAAACAATGCGGAAAGATGAAACAATGCGGAAAGATGAAACAATGCGGAAAGATGAAAGATGAAACGATGCGGAAAGATGAAAGATGAAACAATGCGGAAAGATGAAAGATGAAACAATGCGGAAAGATGAAAGGTGAAAAAATGCGGAAAGATGAAAGATGAAAGAATGCGGAAAGATGAAAGATGAAACAATGCGGAAAGATGAAAGATGAAACAATGCGGAAAGATGAAACAATGCGGAAAGATGAAAGATGAAACAATGCGGAAAGATGAAAGATGAAACAATGCGGAAAGATGAAAGATGAAACAATGCGGAAAGATGAAAGATGAAACAATGCGGAAAGATGAAACAATGCGGAAAGATGAAAGATGAAAGAATGCGGAAAGATGAAAGATGAAAGAATGCGGAAGATGAAAGATGAAACAATGCGGAAAGATGAAACAATGCGGAAAGATGAAACAATGCGGAAAGATGAAAGATGAAACAATGCGGAAAGATGAAAGATGAAACAATGCGGAAAGATGAAAGATGAAAGAATGCGGAAAGATGAAAGATGAAACAATGCGGAAAGATGGAAGATGAAACAATGCGGAAAGATGAAAGATGAAACAATGCGGAAAGATGAAAGATGAAACAATGCGGAAAGATGAAAGATGAAACAATGCGGAAAGATGAAAGATGAAACAATGCGGAAAGATGAAACAATGCGGAAAGATGAAACAATGCGGAAAGATGAAACAATGCGGAAAGATGAAACAATGCGGAAAGATGAAACAATGCGGAAAGATGAAACAATGCGGAAAGATGAAACAATGCGGAAAGATGAAACAATGCGGAAAGATGAAACAATGCGGAAAGATGAAACAATGCGGAAAGATGAAACAATGCGGAAAGATGAAACAATGCGGAAAGATGAAAGATGAAACAATGCGGAAAGATGAAAGATGAAAAAATGCGGAAAGATGAAAGATGAAACAATGCGGAAAGATGAAAGATGAAACAATGCGGAAAGATGAAAGATGAAACAATGCGGAAAGATGAAAGATGAAAAAATGCGGAAAGATGAAAGATGAAACAATGCGGAAAGATGAAAGATGAAACAATGCGGAAAGATGAAAGATGAAACAATGCGGAAAGATGAAAGATGAAACAATGAGGAAAGGTGAAAGATGAAACAATGCGGAAAGATGAAAGATGAAACAATGCGGAAAGATGAAAGATGAAACAATGCGGAAAGATGAAACAATGCGGAAAGATGAAACAATGCGGAAAGATGAAACAATGCGGAAAGATGAAACGATGCGGAAAGATGAAAGATGAAACAATGCGAAAAGATGAAAGATGAAAAAATGCGGAAAGATGAAAGATGAAACAATGCGGAAAGATGAAAGATGAAACAATGCGGAAAGATGAAAGATGAAACAATGCGGAAAGATGAAAGATGAAACAATGCGGAAAGATGAAACAATGCGGAAAGATGAAACGATGCGGAAAGATGAAACAATGCGGAAAGATGAAACAATGCGGAAAGATGAAACAATGCGGAAAGATGAAACAATGCGGAAAGATGAAACAATGCGGAAAGATGAAACAATGCGGAAAGATGAAACAATGCGGAAAGATGAAACAATGCGGAAAGATGAAACAATGCGGAAAGATGAAACAATGCGGAAAGATGAAACAATGCGGAAAGATGAAACAATGCGGAAAGATGAAACAATGCGGAAAGATGAAACAATGCGGAAAGATGAAACAATGCGGAAAGATGAAACAATGCGGAAAGATGAAACAATGCGGAAAGATGAAACAATGCGGAAAGATGAAACAATGCGGAAAGATGAAACAATGCGGAAAGATGAAACAATGCGGAAAGATGAAACATTGCGGAAAGATGAAACAATGTGGAAAGATGAAACAATGCGGAAAGATGAAACAATGCGGAAAGATGAAAGATGAAACAATGCGGAAAGATGAAAGATGAAACAATGCGGAAAGATGAAAGATGAAACAATGCGGAAAGATGAAAGGTGAAAAAATGCGGAAAGATGAAAGATGAAAGAATGCGGAAAGATGAAAGATGAAACAATGCAGAAAGATGAAAGATGAAACAATGCGGAAAGATGAAACAATGCGGAAAGATGAAAGATGAAACAATGCGGAAAGATGAAAGATGAAAAAATGCGGAAAGATGAAAGATGAAACAATGCGGAAAGATGAAAGATGAAAGAATGCGGAAGATGAAAGATGAAACAATGCGGAAAGATGAAAGATGAAACATTGCGGAAAGATGAAAGATGAAACAATGCGGAAAGATGAAAGATGAAAGAATGCGGAAAGATGAAAGATGAAACAATGCGGAAAGATGAAAGATGAAACAATGCGGAAAGATGAAAGATGAAACAATGCGGAAAGATGAAAGATGAAAGAATGCGGAAAGATGAAAGATGAAACAATGCGGAAAGATGAAAGATGAAACAATGCGGAAAGATGAAAGATGAAAGAATGCGGAAGATGAAAGATGAAACAATGCGGAAAGATGAAAGATGAAACAATGCGGAAAGATGAAAGATGAAACAATGCGGAAAGATGAAAGATGAAACAATGCGGAAAGATGAAAGAGGAAACAATGCGGAAAGATGAAAGATGAAACAATTCGGAAAGATGAAAGATGAAACAATGCAGAAAGATGAAAGATGAAACAATGCGGAAAGATGAAAGATGAAACAATGCGGAAAGATGAAAGATGAAAAAATGCGGAAAGATGAAAGATGAAACAATGCGGAAAGATGAAAGATGAAAGAATGCGGAAAGATGAAAGATGAAACAATGCGGAAAGATGGAAGATGAAACAATGCGGAAAGATGAAAGATGAAACAATGCGGAAAGATGAAAGATGAAACAATGCGGAAAGATGAAAGATGAAACAATGCGGAAAGATGAAAGATGAAACAATGCGGAAAGATGAAACAATGCGGAAAGATGAAACAATGCGGAAAGATGAAACAATGCGGAAAGATGAAAGATGAAACAATGCGGAAAGATGAAAGATGAAAAAATGCGGAAAGATGAAAGATGAAACAATGCGGAAAGATGAAAGATGAAAGAATGCGGAAAGATGAAAGATGAAACAATGCGGAAAGATGGAAGATGAAACAATGCGGAAAGATGAAAGATGAAACAATGCGGAAAGATGAAAGATGAAAGAATGCGGAAAGATGAAAGATGAAACAATGCGGAAAGATGAAAGATGAAACAATGCGGAAAGATGAAACAATGCGGAAAGATGAAACAATGCGGAAAGATGAAACAATGCGGAAAGATGAAACAATGCGGAAAGATGAAACAATGCGGAAAGATGAAACAATGCGGAAAGATGAAACAATGCGGAAAGATGAAACAATGCGGAAAGATGAAACAATGCGGAAAGATGAAACAATGCGGAAAGATGAAACAATGCGGAAAGATGAAACAATGCGGAAAGATGAAACAATGCGGAAAGATGAAACAATGCGGAAAGATGAAACAATGCGGAAAGATGAAAGATGAAACAATGCGGAAAGATGAAAGATGAAACAATGCGGAAAGATGAAAGATGAAACAATGCGGAAAGATGAAAGATGAAACAATGCGGAAAGATGAAACAATGCGGAAAGATGAAACAATGCGGAAAGATGAAACAATGCGGAAAGATGAAACAATGCGGAAAGATGAAACAATGCGGAAAGATGAAACAATGCGGAAAGATGAAACAATGCGGAAAGATGAAACAATGCGGAAAGATGAAACAATGCGGAAAGATGAAACAATGCGGAAAGATGAAACAATGCGGAAAGATGAAACAATGCGGAAAGATGAAACAATGCGGAAAGATGAAAGATGAAACAATGCGGAAAGATGAAAGATGAAACAATGCGGAAAGATGAAAGATGAAACAATGCGGAAAGATGAAAGATGAAACAATGCGGAAAGATGAAAGATGAAAGAATGCGGAAAGATGAAAGATGAAACAATGCGTAAAGATGAAAGATGAAACAATGCGGAAAGATGAAAGATGAAACAATGCGGAAAGATGAAACAATGCGGAAAGATGAAAGATGAAACAATGCGGAAAGATGAAAGATGAAACAATGCGGAAAGATGAAAGATGAAAAAATGCGGAAAGATGAAAGATGAAACAATGCGGAAAGATGAAACAATGCGGAAAGATGAAAGATGAAACAATGCGGAAAGATGAAAGATGAAACAATGCGGAAAGATGAAAGATGAAAAAATGCGGAAAGATGAAAGATGAAACAATGCGGAAAGATGAAAGATGAAAAAATGCGGAAAGATGAAAGATGAAACAATGCGGAAAGATGAAAGATGAAAAAATTCGGAAAGATGAAAGATGAAACAATGCGGAAAGATGAAAGATGAAAGAATGCGGAAGATGAAAGATGAAACAATGCGGAAAGATGAAAGATGAAACAATGCGGAAAGATGAAAGATGAAACAATGCGGAAAGATGAAAGATGAAACAATGCGGAAAGATGAAAGAGGAAACAATGCGGAAAGATGAAAGATGAAACAATTCGGAAAGATGAAAGATGAAACAATGCAGAAAGATGAAAGATGAAACAATGCGGAAAGATGAAAGATGAAACAATGCGGAAAGATGAAAGATGAAAAAATGCGGAAAGATGAAAGATGAAACAATGCGGAAAGATGAAAGATGAAAGAATGCGGAAAGATGAAAGATGAAACAATGCGGAAAGATGGAAGATGAAACAATGCGGAAAGATGAAAGATGAAACAATGCGGAAAGATGAAAGATGAAACAATGCGGAAAGATGAAAGATGAAACAATGCGGAAAGATGAAAGATGAAACAATGCGGAAAGATGAAACAATGCGGAAAGATGAAACAATGCGGAAAGATGAAACAATGCGGAAAGATGAAACAATGCGGAAAGATGAAACAATGCGGAAAGATGAAAGATGAAACAATGCGGAAAGATGAAAGATGAAAAAATGCGGAAAGATGAAAGATGAAACAATGCGGAAAGATGAAAGATGAAACAATGCGGAAAGATGAAAGATGAAACAATGCGGAAAGATGAAAGATGAAACAATGCGGAAAGATGAAAGATGAAACAATTCGGAAAGATGAAAGATGAAACAATGCGGAAAGATGAAAGATGAAACAATGCGGAAAGATGAAAGATGAAACAATGCGGAAAGATGAAAGATGAAAAAATGCGGAAAGATGAAAGATGAAACAATGCGGAAAGATGAAAGATGAAAGAATGCGGAAAGATGAAAGATGAAACAATGCGGAAAGATGGAAGATGAAACAATGCGGAAAGATGAAAGATGAAACAATGCGGAAAGATGAAAGATGAAACAATGCGGAAAGATGAAAGATGAAACAATGCGGAAAGATGAAACAATGCGGAAAGATGAAACAATGCGGAAAGATGAAACAATGCGGAAAGATGAAACAATGCGGAAAGATGAAACAATGCGGAAAGATGAAACAATGCGGAAAGATGAAACAATGCGGAAAGATGAAACAATGCGGAAAGATGAAACAATGCGGAAAGATGAAACAATGCGGAAAGATGAAACAATGCGGAAAGATGAAACAATGCGGAAAGATGAAACAATGCGGAAAGATGAAAGATGAAACAATGCGGAAAGATGAAAGATGAAAAAATGCGGAAGGTTGAAAGATGAAACAATGCGGAAAGATGAAAGATGAAACAATGCGGAAAGATGAAAGATGAAACAATGCGGAAAGATGAAAGATGAAACAATGCGGAAAGATGAAAGATGAAACAATGCGGAAAGATGAAAGATGAAACAATGCGGAAAGATGAAACAATGCGGAAAGATGAAACAATGCGGAAAGATGAAACAATGCGGAAAGATGAAACAATGCGGAAAGATGAAACAATGCGGAAAGATGAAACAATGCGGAAAGATGAAACAATGCGGAAAGATGAAACAATGCGGAAAGATGAAACAATGCGGAAATATGAAACAATGCGGAAAGATGAAACAATGCGGAAAGATGAAACAATGCGGAAAGATGAAACAATGCGGAAAGATGAAACAATGCGGAAAGATGAAACAATGCGGAAAGATGAAACAATGCGGAAAGATGAAACAATGCGGAAAGATGAAACAATGCGGAAAGATGAAACAATGCGGAAAGATGAAAGATGAAAGAATGCGGAAAGATGAAAGATGAAACAATGCGGAAAGATGAAAGATGAAACAATGCGGAAAGATGAAAGGTGAAAAAATGCGGAAAGATGAAAGATGAAAGAATGCGGAAAGATGAAAGATGAAACAATGCGGAAAGATGAAAGATGAAACAATGCGGAAAGATGAAACAATGCGGAAAGATGAAAGATGAAACAATGCGGAAAGATGAAAGATGAAAAAATGCGGAAAGATGAAAGATGAAACAATGCGGAAAGATGAAAGATGAAAGAATGCGGAAGATGAAAGATGAAACAATGCGGAAAGATGAAAGATGAAACATTGCGGAAAGATGAAAGATGAAACAATGCGGAAAGATGAAAGATGAAAGAATGCGGAAAGATGAAAGATGAAACAATGCGGAAAGATGAAAGATGAAACAATGCGGAAAGATGAAAGATGAAACAATGCGGAAAGATGAAAGATGAAAGAATGCGGAAAGATGAAAGATGAAACAATGCGGAAAGATGAAAGATGAAACAATGCGGAAAGATGAAAGATGAAACAATGCGGAAAGATGAAAGATGAAACAATGCGGAAAGATGAAAGATGAAACAATGCGGAAAGATGAAACAATGCGGAAAGATGAAACAATGCGGAAAGATGAAACAATGCGGAAAGATGAAACAATGCGGAAAGATGAAACAATGCGGAAAGATGAAACAATGCGGAAAGATGAAACAATGCGGAAAGATGAAACAATGCGGAAAGATGAAACAATGCGGAAAGATGAAACAATGCGGAAAGATGAAACAATGCGGAAAGATGAAAGATGAAACAATGCGGAAAGATGAAAGATGAAACAATGCGGAAAGATGAAAGATGAAACAATGCGGAAAGATGAAAGATGAAACAATGCGGAAAGATGAAACAATGCGGAAAGATGAAACAATGCGGAAAGATGAAACAATGCGGAAAGATGAAACAATGCGGAAAGATGAAACAATGCGGAAAGATGAAACAATGCGGAAAGATGAAACAATGCGGAAAGATGAAACAATGCGGAAAGATGAAACAATGCGGAAAGATGAAACAATGCGGAAAGATGAAACAATGCGGAAAGATGAAACAATGCGGAAAGATGAAACAATGCGGAAAGATGAAACAATGCGGAAAGATGAAACAATGCGGAAAGATGAAACAATGCGGAAAGATGAAAGATGAAACAATGCGGAAAGATGAAAGATGAAACAATGCGGAAAGATGAAACAATGCGGAAAGATGAAAGATGAAACAATGCGGAAAGATGAAAGATGAAAGAATGCGGAAAGATGAAAGATGAAACAATGCGGAAAGATGAAAGATGAAACAATGCGGAAAGATGAAAGATGAAACAATGCGGAAAGATGAAACAATGCGGAAAGATGAAAGATGAAACAATGCGGAAAGATGAAAGATGAAACAATGCGGAAAGATGAAAGATGAAAAAATGCGGAAAGATGAAAGATGAAACAATGCGGAAAGATGAAACAATGCGGAAAGATGAAAGATGAAACAATGCGGAAAGATGAAAGATGAAACAATGCGGAAAGATGAAAGATGAAAAAATGCGGAAAGATGAAAGATGAAACAATGCGGAAAGATGAAAGATGAAAAAATGCGGAAAGATGAAAGATGAAACAATGCGGAAAGATGAAAGATGAAAAAATTCGGAAAGATGAAAGATGAAACAATGCGGAAAGATGAAAGATGAAAGAATGCGGAAGATGAAAGATGAAACAATGCGGAAAGATGAAAGATGAAACAATGCGGAAAGATGAAAGATGAAACAATGCGGAAAGATGAAAGATGAAACAATGCGGAAAGATGAAAGAGGAAACAATGCGGAAAGATGAAAGATGAAACAATTCGGAAAGATGAAAGATGAAACAATGCAGAAAGATGAAAGATGAAACAATGCGGAAAGATGAAAGATGAAACAATGCGGAAAGATGAAAGATGAAAAAATGCGGAAAGATGAAAGATGAAACAATGCGGAAAGATGAAAGATGAAAGAATGCGGAAAGATGAAAGATGAAACAATGCGGAAAGATGGAAGATGAAACAATGCGGAAAGATGAAAGATGAAACAATGCGGAAAGATGAAAGATGAAACAATGCGGAAAGATGAAAGATGAAACAATGCGGAAAGATGAAAGATGAAACAATGCGGAAAGATGAAACAATGCGGAAAGATGAAACAATGCGGAAAGATGAAACAATGCGGAAAGATGAAACAATGCGGAAAGATGAAACAATGCGGAAAGATGAAAGATGAAACAATGCGGAAAGATGAAAGATGAAAAAATGCGGAAAGATGAAAGATGAAACAATGCGGAAAGATGAAAGATGAAACAATGCGGAAAGATGAAAGATGAAACAATGCGGAAAGATGAAAGATGAAACAATGCGGAAAGATGAAAGATGAAACAATTCGGAAAGATGAAAGATGAAACAATGCGGAAAGATGAAAGATGAAACAATGCGGAAAGATGAAAGATGAAACAATGCGGAAAGATGAAAGATGAAAAAATGCGGAAAGATGAAAGATGAAACAATGCGGAAAGATGAAAGATGAAAGAATGCGGAAAGATGAAAGATGAAACAATGCGGAAAGATGGAAGATGAAACAATGCGGAAAGATGAAAGATGAAACAATGCGGAAAGATGAAAGATGAAACAATGCGGAAAGATGAAAGATGAAACAATGCGGAAAGATGAAACAATGCGGAAAGATGAAACAATGCGGAAAGATGAAACAATGCGGAAAGATGAAACAATGCGGAAAGATGAAACAATGCGGAAAGATGAAACAATGCGGAAAGATGAAACAATGCGGAAAGATGAAACAATGCGGAAAGATGAAACAATGCGGAAAGATGAAACAATGCGGAAAGATGAAAGATGAAACAATGCGGAAAGATGAAAGATGAAAAAATGCGGAAGGTTGAAAGATGAAACAATGCGGAAAGATGAAAGATGAAACAATGCGGAAAGATGAAAGATGAAACAATGCGGAAAGATGAAAGATGAAACAATGCGGAAAGATGAAAGATGAAACAATGCGGAAAGATGAAAGATGAAACAATGCGGAAAGATGAAACAATGCGGAAAGATGAAACAATGAGGAAAGATGAAACAATGCGGAAAGATGAAACAATGCGGAAAGATGAAACAATGCGGAAAGATGAAACAATGCGGAAAGATGAAACAATGCGGAAAGATGAAACAATGCGGAAAGATGAAACAATGCGGAAAGATGAAACAATGCGGAAAGATGAAACAATGCGGAAAGATGAAACAATGCGGAAAGATGAAACAATGCGGAAAGATGAAACAATGCGGAAAGATGAAACAATGCGGAAAGATGAAACAATGCGGAAAGATGAAACAATGCGGAAAGATGAAACAATGCGGAAAGATGAAACAATGCGGAAAGATGAAAGATGAAAGAATGCGGAAAGATGAAAGATGAAACAATGCGGAAAGATGAAAGATGAAACAATGCGGAAAGATGAAAGGTGAAAAAATGCGGAAAGATGAAAGATGAAAGAATGCGGAAAGATGAAAGATGAAACAATGCGGAAAGATGAAAGATGAAACAATGCGGAAAGATGAAACAATGCGGAAAGATGAAAGATGAAACAATGCGGAAAGATGAAAGATGAAAAAATGCGGAAAGATGAAAGATGAAACAATGCGGAAAGATGAAAGATGAAAGAATGCGGAAGATGAAAGATGAAACAATGCGGAAAGATGAAAGATGAAACATTGCGGAAAGATGAAAGATGAAACAATGCGGAAAGATGAAAGATGAAAGAATGCGGAAAGATGAAAGATGAAACAATGCGGAAAGATGAAAGATGAAACAATGCGGAAAGATGAAAGATGAAACAATGCGGAAAGATGAAAGATGAAAGAATGCGGAAAGATGAAAGATGAAACAATGCGGAAAGATGAAAGATGAAACAATGCGGAAAGATGAAAGATGAAACAATGCGGAAAGATGAAAGATGAAACAATGCGGAAAGATGAAAGATGAAACAATGCGGAAAGATGAAACAATGCGGAAAGATGAAACAATGCGGAAAGATGAAACAATGCGGAAAGATGAAACAATGCGGAAAGATGAAACAATGCGGAAAGATGAAAGATGAAACAATGCGGAAAGATGAAAGATGAAAAAATGCGGAGAGATGAAAGATGAAACAATGCGGAAAGATGAAAGATGAAACAATGCGGAAAGATGAAAGATGAAACAATGCGGAAAGATGAAAGATGAAACAATGCGGAAAGATGAAAGATGAAACAATTCGGAAAGATGAAAGATGAAACAATGCGGAAAGATGAAAGATGAAACAATGCGGAAAGATGAAAGATGAAACAATGCGGAAAGATGAAAGATGAAAAAATGCGGAAAGATGAAAGATGAAACAATGCGGAAAGATGAAAGATGAAAGAATGCGGAAAGATGAAAGATGAAACAATGCGGAAAGATGGAAGATGAAACAATGCGGAAAGATGAAAGATGAAACAATGCGGAAAGATGAAAGATGAAACAATGCGGAAAGATGAAAGATGAAACAATGCGGAAAGATGAAACAATGCGGAAAGATGAAACAATGCGGAAAGATGAAACAATGCGAAAAGATGAAACAATGCGGAAAGATGAAAGATGAAACAATGCGGAAAGATGAAAGATGAAAAAATGCGGAAAGATGAAAGATGAAACAATGCGGAAAGATGAAAGATGAAACAATGCGGAAAGATGAAAGATGAAACAATGCGGAAAGATGAAAGATGAAACAATGCGGAAAGATGAAAGATGAAACAATGCGGAAAGATGAAAGATGAAACAATGCGGAAAGATGAAACAATGCGGAAAGATGAAACAATGCGGAAAGATGAAACAATGCGGAAAGATGAAACAATGCGGAAAGATGAAACAATGCGGAAAGATGAAACAATGCGGAAAGATGAAACAATGCGGAAAGATGAAACAATGCGGAAAGATGAAAGATGAAACAATGCGGAAAGATGAAAGATGAAACAATGCGGAAAGATGAAAGATGAAACAATGCGGAAAGATGAAAGATGAAACAATGCGGAAAGATGAAAGATGAAACAATTCGGAAAGATGAAAGATGAAACAATGCGGAAAGATGAAAGATGAAACAATGCGGAAAGATGAAAGATGAAACAATGCGGAAAGATGAAAGATGAAAAAATGCGGAAAGATGAAAGATGAAACAATGCGGAAAGATGAAAGATGAAAGAATGCGGAAAGATGAAAGATGAAACAATGCGGAAAGATGGAAGATGAAACAATGCGGAAAGATGAAAGATGAAACAATGCGGAAAGATGAAAGATGAAACAATGCGGAAAGATGAAAGATGAAACAATGCGGAAAGATGAAACAATGCGGAAAGATGAAACAATGCGGAAAGATGAAACAATGCGGAAAGATGAAACAATGCGGAAAGATGAAACAATGCGGAAAGATGAAACAATGCGGAAAGATGAAACAATGCGGAAAGATGAAACAATGCGGAAAGATGAAACAATGCGGAAAGATGAAACAATGCGGAAAGATGAAAGATGAAACAATGCGGAAAGATGAAACAATGCGGAAAGATGAAACAATGCGGAAAGATGAAACAATGCGGAAAGATGAAACAATGCGGAAAGATGAAACAATGCGGAAAGATGAAACAATGCGGAAAGATGAAACAATGCGGAAAGATGAAACAATGCGGAAAGATGAAACAATGCGGAAAGATGAAACAATGCGGAAAGATGAAACAATGCGGAAAGATGAAACAATGCGGAAAGATGAAACAATGCGGAAAGATGAAACAATGCGGAAAGATGAAACAATGCGGAAAGATGAAACAATGCGGAAAGATGAAACAATGCGGAAAGATGAAACAATGCGGAAAGATGAAACAATGCGGAAAGATGAAACAATGCGGAAAGATGAAACAATGCGGAAAGATGAAACAATGCGGAAAGATGAAACAATGCGGAAAGATGAAACAATGCGGAAAGATGAAACAATGCGGAAAGATGAAACAATGCGGAAAGATGAAACAATGCGGAAAGATGAAACAATGCGGAAAGATGAAACAATGCGGAAAGATGAAACAATGCGGAAAGATGAAAGATGAAAGAATGCGGAAAGATGAAAGATGAAACAATGCGGAAAGATGAAAGATGAAACAATGCGGAAAGATGAAAGGTGAAAAAATGCGGAAAGATGAAAGATGAAAGAATGCGGAAAGATGAAAGATGAAACAATGCGGAAAGATGAAAGATGAAACAATGCGGAAAGATGAAACAATGCGGAAAGATGAAAGATGAAACAATGCGGAAAGATGAAAGATGAAAAAATGCGGAAAGATGAAAGATGAAACAATGCGGAAAGATGAAAGATGAAAGAATGCGGAAGATGAAAGATGAAACAATGCGGAAAGATGAAAGATGAAACATTGCGGAAAGATGAAAGATGAAACAATGCGGAAAGATGAAAGATGAAAGAATGCGGAAAGATGAAAGATGAAACAATGCGGAAAGATGAAAGATGAAACAATGCGGAAAGATGAAAGATGAAACAATGCGGAAAGATGAAAGATGAAAGAATGCGGAAAGATGAAAGATGAAACAATGCGGAAAGATGAAAGATGAAACAATGCGGAAAGATGAAAGATGAAACAATGCGGAAAGATGAAAGATGAAACAATGCGGAAAGATGAAAGATGAAACAATGCGGAAAGATGAAACAATGCGGAAAGATGAAACAATGCGGAAAGATGAAACAATGCGGAAAGATGAAACAATGCGGAAAGATGAAACAATGCGGAAAGATGAAACAATGCGGAAAGATGAAACAATGCGGAAAGATGAAACAATGCGGAAAGATGAAAGATGAAACAATGCGGAAAGATGAAAGATGAAAAAATGCGGAGAGATGAAAGATGAAACAATGCGGAAAGATGAAAGATGAAACAATGCGGAAAGATGAAAGATGAAACAATGCGGAAAGATGAAAGATGAAACAATGCGGAAAGATGAAAGATGAAACAATTCGGAAAGATGAAAGATGAAACAATGCGGAAAGATGAAAGATGAAACAATGCGGAAAGATGAAAGATGAAACAATGCGGAAAGATGAAAGATGAAAAAATGCGGAAAGATGAAAGATGAAACAATGCGGAAAGATGAAAGATGAAAGAATGCGGAAAGATGAAAGATGAAACAATGCGGAAAGATGGAAGATGAAACAATGCGGAAAGATGAAAGATGAAACAATGCGGAAAGATGAAAGATGAAACAATGCGGAAAGATGAAAGATGAAACAATGCGGAAAGATGAAACAATGCGGAAAGATGAAACAATGCGGAAAGATGAAACAATGCGAAAAGATGAAACAATGCGGAAAGATGAAAGATGAAACAATGCGGAAAGATGAAAGATGAAAAAATGCGGAAAGATGAAAGATGAAACAATGCGGAAAGATGAAAGATGAAACAATGCGGAAAGATGAAAGATGAAACAATGCGGAAAGATGAAAGATGAAACAATGCGGAAAGATGAAAGATGAAACAATGCGGAAAGATGAAAGATGAAACAATGCGGAAAGATGAAACAATGCGGAAAGATGAAACAATGCGGAAAGATGAAACAATGCGGAAAGATGAAACAATGCGGAAAGATGAAACAATGCGGAAAGATGAAACAATGCGGAAAGATGAAACAATGCGGAAAGATGAAACAATGCGGAAAGATGAAACAATGCGGAAAGATGAAACAATGCGGAAAGATGAAACAATGCGGAAAGATGAAACAATGCGGAAAGATGAAACAATGCGGAAAGATGAAACAATGCGGAAAGATGAAACAATGCGGAAAGATGAAACAATGCGGAAAGATGAAACAATGCGGAAAGATGAAACAATGCGGAAAGATGAAACAATGCGGAAAGATGAAACAATGCGGAAAGATGAAACAATGCGGAAAGATGAAACAATGCGGAAAGATGAAACAATGCGGAAAGATGAAACAATGCGGAAAGATGAAACAATGCGGAAAGATGAAACAATGCGGAAAGATGAAACAATGCGGAAAGATGAAACAATGCGGAAAGATGAAAGAATGCGGAAAGATGAAAGATGAAAGAATGCGGAAAGATGAAAGATGAAACAATGCGGAAAGATGAAAGATGAAACAATGCGGAAAGATGAAAGGTGAAAAAATGCGGAAAGATGAAAGATGAAAGAATGAGGAAAGATGAAAGATGAAACAATGCGGAAAGATGAAAGATGAAAAAATGCGGAAAGATGAAAGATGAAACAATGCGGAAAGATGAAAGATGAAAGAATGCGGAACATGAAAGATGAAACAATGCGGAAAGATGAAAGATGAAACATTGCGGAAAGATGAAAGATGAAACAATGCGGAAAGATGAAAGATGAAAGAATGCGGAAAGATGAAAGATGAAACAATGCGGAAAGATGAAAGATGAAACAATGCGGAAAGATGAAAGATGAAACAATGCGGAAAGATGAAAGATGAAAGAATGCGGAAAGATGAAAGATGAAACAATGCGGAAAGATGAAAGATGAAACAATGCGGAAAGATGAAAGATGAAACAATGCGGAAAGATGAATGATGAAACAATGCGGAAAGATGAAAGATGAAACAATGCGGAAAGATGAAACAATGCGGAAAGATGAAACAATGCGGAAAGATGAAACAATGCGGAAAGATGAAACAATGCGGAAAGATGAAACAATGCGGAAAGATGAAACAATGCGGAAAGATGAAACAATGCGGAAAGATGAAACAATGCGGAAAGATGAAACAATGCGGAAAGATGAAACAATGCGGAAAGATGAAACAATGCGGAAAGATGAAACAATGCGGAAAGATGAAACAATGCGGAAAGATGAAACAATGCGGAAAGATGAAACAATGCGGAAAGATGAAACAATGCGGAAAGATGAAAGATGAAACAATGCGGAAAGATGAAAGATGAAACAATGCGGAAAGATGAAAGATGAAACAATGCGGAAAGATGAATGGTGAAAAAATGCGGAAAGATGAAAGATGAAAGAATGCGGAAAGATGAAAGATGAAACAATGCGGAAAGATGAAAGATGAAACAATGCGGAAAGATGAAAGAATGCGGAAAGATGAAAGATGAAACAATGCGGAAAGATGAAAGATGAAACAATGCGGAAAGATGAAAGATGAAACAATGCGGAAAGATGAAACAATGCGGAAATATGAAAGATGAAACAATGCGGAAAGATGAAAGATGAAAAAATGCGGAAAGATGAAAGATGAAACAATGCGGAAAGATGAAAGATGAAAAAATGCGGAAAGATGAAAGATGAAACAATGCGGAAAGATGAAACAATGCGGAAAGATGAAAGAATGCGGAAGATGAAAGATGAAACAATGCGGAAAGATGAAAGATGAAACAATGCGGAAAGATGAAACAATGCGGAAAGATGAAAGATGAAACAATGCGGAAAGATGAAAGATGAAAAAATGCGGAAAGATGAAAGATGAAACAATGCGGAAAGATGAAAGATGAAACAATGCGGAAAGATGAAAGATGAAACAATGCGGAAAGATGAAAGATGAAACAATGCGTAAAGATGAAAGATGAAACAATGCGGAAAGATGAAAGATGAAAAAATGCGGAAAGATGAAAGATGAAACAATGCGGAAAGATGAAAGATGAAAGAATGCGGAAAGATGAAAGATGAAACAATGCGGAAAGATGAAAGATGAAACAATGCGGAAAGATGAAAGATGAAAGAATGCGGAAAGATGAAAGATGAAAGAATGCGGAAGTTGAAAGATGAAACAATGCGGAAAGATGAAACAATGCGGAAAGATGAAACAATGCGGAAAGATGAAAGATGAAACAATGCGGAAAGATGAAAGATGAAAGAATGCGGAAAGATGAAAGATGAAACAATGCGGAAAGATGGAAGATGAAACAATGCGGAAAGATGAAAGATGAAACAATGCGGAAAGATGAAAGATGAAACAATGCGGAAAGATGAAAGATGAAACAATGCGGAAAGATGAAAAATGAAACAATGCGGAAAGATGAAACAATGCGGGAAGATGAAACAATGCGGAAAGATGAAACAATGCGGAAAGATGAAAGATGAAACAATGCGGAAAGATGAAAGATGAAAAAATGCGGAAAGATGAAAGATGAAACAATGCGGAAAGATGAAAGATGAAACAATGCGGAAAGATGAGAGATGAAACAATGCGGAAAGATGAAAGATGAAACAATGAGGAAAGGTGAAAGATGAAACAATGCATAAAGATGAAAGATGAAACAATGCGGAAAGATGAAAGATGAAACAATGCGGAAGGATGAAAGATGAAAGAATGCGGAAAGATGAAAGATGAAACAATGCGGAAAGATGAAAGATGAAACAATGCGGAAAGATGAAACAATGCGGAAAGATGAAAGATGAAACAATGCGGAAAGATGAAAGATGAAACAATGCGGAAAGATGAAACAATGCGGAAAGATGAAACAATGCGGAAAGATGAAACAATGCGGAAAGATGAAACAATGCGGAAAGATGAAAGATGAAACAATGCGGAAAGATGAAAGAATGCGGAAAGATGAAACAATGCGGAAAGATGAAACAATGCGGAAAGATGAAAGATGAAACAATGCGGAAAGATGAAACAATGCGGAAAGATGAAACAATGCGGAAAGATGAAACAATGCGGAAAGATGAAACAATGCGGAAAGATCAAACAATGCGGAAAAATGAAACAATGCGGAAAGATGAAACAATGCGGAAAGATGAAACAATGCGGAAAGATGAAAGATGAAACAATGCGGAAAGATGAAAGATGAAAAAATGCGGAAAGATGAAAGATGAAACAATGCGGAAAGATGAAAGATGAAAGAATGCGGAAGATGAAAGTTGCAACAATGCGGAAAGATGAAACAATGCGGAAAGATGAAACAATGCGGAAAGATGAAACAATGCGGAAAGATGAAACAATGCGGAAAGATGAAACAATGCGGAAAGATGAAACAATGCGGAAAGATGAAACAATGCGGAAAGATGAAACAATGCGGAAAGATGAAACAATGCGGAAAGATGAAACAATGCGGAAAGATGAAACAATGCGGAAAGATGAAACAATGCGGAAAGATGAAACAATGCGGAAAGATGAAACAATGCGGAAAGATGAAACAATGCGGAAAGATGAAACAATGCGGAAAGATGAAACAATGCGGAAAGATGAAACAATGCGGAAAGATGAAACAATGCGGAAAGATGAAACAATGCGGAAAGATGAAACAATGCGGAAAGATGAAACAATGCGGAAAGATGAAACAATGCGGAAAGATGAAACAATGCGGAAAGATGAAACAATGCGGAAACATGAAACAATGCGGAAAGATGAAACAATGCGGAAAGATGAAACAATGCGGAAAAATGAAACAATGCGGAAAGATGAAACAATGCGGAAAGATGAAACAATGCGGAAAGATGAAACAATGCGGAAAGATGAAACAATGCGGAAAGATGAAACAATGCGGAAAGATGAAACAATGCGGAAAGATGAAACAATGCGGAAAGATGAAACAATGCGGAAAGATGAAACAATGCGGAAAGATGAAACAATGCGGAAAGATGAAACAATGCGGAAAGATGAAAGATGAAACAATGCGGAAAGATGAAAGATGAAAAAATGCGGAAAGATGAAAGATGAAACAATGCGGAAAGATGAAAGATGAAAAAATGCGGAAAGATGAAAGATGAAACAATGCGGAAAGATGAAAGATGAAAGAATGCGGAAGATGAAAGATGAAACAATGCGGAAAGATGAAACAATGCGGAAAGATGAAACAATGCGGAAAGATGAAACAATGCGGAAAGATGAAACAATGCGGAAAGATGAAACAATGCGGAAAGATGAAACAATGCGGGAAGATGAAAGATGAAACAATGCGGAAAGATGAAAGATGAAAAAATGCGGAAAGATGAAAGATGAAAGAATGCGGAAAGATGAAAGATGAAACAATGCGGAAAGATGAAAGATGAAACAATGCGGAAGGATGAAAGATGAAAGAATGCGGAAAGATGAAAGATGAAACAATGCGGAAAGATGAAAGATGAAACAATGCGGAAAGATGAAACAATGCGGAAAGATGAAAGATGAAACAATGCGGAAAGATGAAAGATGAAACAATGCGGAAAGATGAAAGATGAAAGAATGCGGAAGATGAAAGATGAAACAATGCGGAAAGATGAAACAATGCGGAAAGATGAAAGATGAAACAATGCGGAAAGATGAAAGATGAAACAATGCGGAAAGATGAAAGATGAAACAATGCGGAAAGATGAAAGATGATACAATGCGGAAAGATTAAACAATGCGGAAAGATGAAACAATGCGGAAAGATGAAACAATGCGGAAAGATGAAACAATGCGGAAAGATGAAACAATGCGGAAAGATGAAACAATGCGGAAAGATGAAACAATGCGGAAAGATGAAAGATGAAACAATGCGGAAAGATGAAAGATGAAAGAATGCGGAAAGATGAAAGATGAAACAATGCGGAAAGATGAAAGATGAAACATTGCGGAAAGATGAAACAATGCGGAAAGATGAAAGATGAAACAATTCGGAAAGATGAAAGATGAAACAATGCGGAAAGATGAAAGATGAAACAATGCGGAAAGATGAAAGATGAAACAATGCGGAAAGATGAAAGATGAAACAATGCGGAAAGATGAAAGATGAAACAATGCGGAAAGATGAAACAATGCGGAAAGATGAAACAATGCGGAAAGATGAAACAATGCGGAAAGATGAAACAATGCGGAAAGATGAAACAATGCGGAAAGATGAAACAATGCGGAAAGATGAAACAATGCGGAAAGATGAAACAATGCGGAAAGATGAAACAATGCGGAAAGATGAAACAATGCGGAAAGATGAAACAATGCGGAAAGATGAAACAATGCGGAAAGATGAAACAATGCGGAAAGATGAAAGATGAAAGAATGCGGAAAGATGAAAGATGAAACAATGCGGAAAGATGAAAGATGAAAGAATGCGGAAAGATGAAAGATGAAACAATGCGGAAAGATGAAAGATGAAACAATGCGGAAAGATGAAACAATGCGGAAAGATGAAACAATGCGGAAAGATGAAACAATGCGGAAAGATGAAACAATGCGGAAAGATGAAACAATGCGGAAAGATGAAACAATGCGGAAAGATGAAACAATGCGGAAAGATGAAACAATGCGGAAAGATGAAACAATGCGGAAAGATGAAACAATGCGGAAAGATGAAACAATGCGGAAAGATGAAACAATGCGGAAAGATGAAAGATGAAACAATGCGGAAAGATGAAAGATGAAAAAATGCGGAAAGATGAAAGATGAAACAATGCGGAAAGATGAAAGATGAAACAATGCGGAAAGATGAAAGATGAAACAATGCGGAAAGATGAAAGATGAAAGAATGCGGAAAGATGAAAGATGAAACAATGCGGAAAGATGAAAGATGAAACAATGCGGAAAGATGAAAGATGAAACAATGCGGAAAGATGAAAGATGAAACAATGCGGAAAGATGAAAGATGAAACAATGCGGAAAGATGAAAGATGAAACAATGCGGAAAGATGAAAGATGAAACAATGCGGAAAGATGAAAGATGAAACAATGCGGAAAGATGAAAGATGAAACAATGCGGAAAGATGAAAGATGAAACAATGCGGAAAGATGAAACAATGCGGAAAGATGAAACAATGCGGAAAGATGAAACAATGCGGAAAGATGAAACAATGCGGAAAGATGAAACAATGCGGAAAGATGAAAGAATGCGGAAAGATGAAAGATGAAACAATGCGGAAAGATGAAAGATGAAAAAATGCGGAAAGATGAAAGATGAAAAAAGCGGAAAGATGAAAGATGAAAGAATGCGGAAGATGAAAGATGAAACAATGCGGAAAGTTGAAACAATGCGGAAAGATGAAAGATGAAAGAATGCGGAAGATGAAAGATGAAACAATGCGGAAAGATGAAAGATGAAACAATGCGGAAAGATGAAAGATGAAAGAATGCGGAAGATGAAAGATGAAACAATGCGGAAAGATGAAACAATGCGGAAAGATGAAACAATGCGGAAAGATGAAACAATGCGGAAAGATGAAAGATGAAACAATGCGGAAAGATGAAAGATGAAACAATTCGGAAAGATGAAAGATGAAACAATGCGGAAAGATGAAAGATGAAACAATGCGGAAAGATGAAAGATGAAAAAATGCGGAAAGATGAAAGATGAAACAATGCGGAAAGATGAAAGATGAAAGAATGCGGAAAGATGAAAGATGAAAAAATGCGGAAAGATGAAAGATGAAACAATGCGGAAAGATGAAAGATGAAAGAATGCGGAAGATGAAAGATGAAACAATGCGGAAAGATGAAAGATGAAAGAATGCGGAAAGATGAAAGATGAAACAATGCGGAAAGATGGAAGATGAAACAATGCGGAAAGATGAAAGATGAAACAATGCGGAAAGATGAAAGATGAAACAATGCGGAAAGATGAAAGATGAAACAATGCGGAAAGATGAAAGATGAAACAATGCGGAAAGATGAAACAATGCGGAAAGATGAAACAATGCGGATAGATGAAAGATGAAACAATGCGGAAAGATGAAAGATGAAAAAATGCGGAAAGATGAAAGATGAAACAATGCGGAAAGATGAAAGATGAAACAATGCGGAAAGATGAAAGATGAAACAATGCGGAAAGATGAAAGATGAAACAATGCGGAAAGATGAAAGATGAAACAATTCGGAAAGATGAAAGATGAAACAATGCGGAAAGATGAAAGATGAAACAATGCGGAAAGATGAAAGATGAAACAATGCGGAAAGATGAAAGATGAAAAAATGCGGAAAGATGAAAGATGAAACAATGCGGAAAGATGAAAGATGAAAGAATGCGGAAAGATGAAAAATGAAACAATGCGGAAAGATGGAAGATGAAACAATGCGGAAAGATGAAAGATGAAACAATGCGGAAAGATGAAAGATGAAACAATGCGGAAAGATGAAAGATGAAACAATGCGGAAAGATGAAACAATGCGGAAAGATGAAACAATGCGGAAAGATGAAACAATGCGGAAAGATGAAACAATGCGGAAAGATGAAACAATGCGGAAAGATGAAACAATGCGGAAAGATGAAACAATGCGGAAAGATGAAACAATGCGGAAAGATGAAAGATGAAACAATGCGGAAAGATGAAAGATGAAAAAATGCGGAAAGATGAAAGATGAAACAATGCGGAAAGATGAAAGATGAAACAATGCGGAAAGATGAAAGATGAAACAATGCGGAAAGATGAAAGATGAAACAATGCGGAAAGATGAAAGATGAAACAATGCGGAAAGATGAAACAATGCGGAAAGATGAAACAATGCGGAAAGATGAAACAATGCGGAAAGATGAAACAATGCGGAAAGATGAAACAATGCGGAAAGATGAAACAATGCGGAAAGATGAAACAATGCGGAAAGATGAAACAATGCGGAAAGATGAAACAATGCGGAAAGATGAAACAATGCGGAAAGATGAAACAATGCGGAAAGATGAAACAATGCGGAAAGATGAAACAATGCGGAAAGATGAAACAATGCGGAAAGATGAAAGATGAAAGAATGCGGAAAGATGAAAGATGAAACAATGCGGAAAGATGAAAGATGAAACAATGCGGAAAGTTGAAAGGTGAAAAAATGCGGAAAGATGATAGATGAAAGAATGCGGAAAGATGAAAGATGAAACAATGCGGAAAGATGAAAGATGAAAAAATGCGGAAAGATGAAAGATGAAACAATCCGGAAAGATGAAAGATGAAAGAATGCGGAAGATGAAAGATGAAACAATGCGGAAAGATGAAAGATGAAACATTGCGGAAAGATGAAAGATGAAACAATGCGGAAAGATGAAAGATGAAAGAATGCGGAAAGATGAAAGATGAAACAATGCGGAAAGATGAAAGATGAAACAATGCGGAAAGATGAAAGATGAAACAATGCGGAAAGATGAAAGATGAAAGAATGCGGAAAGATGAAAGATGAAACAATGCGGAAAGATGAAAGATGAAACAATGCGGAAAGATGAAAGATGAAACAATGCGGAAAGATGAATGATGAAACAATGCGGAAAGATGAAAGATGAAACAATGCGGAAAGATGAAACAATGCGGAAAGATGAAACAATGCGGAAAGATGAAACAATGCGGAAAGATGAAACAATGCGGAAAGATGAAACAATGCGGAAAGATGAAACAATGCGGAAAGATGAAACAATGGGGAAAGATGAAACAATGCGGAAAGATGAAACAATGCGGAAAGATGAAACAATGCGGAAAGATGAAACAATGCGGAAAGATGAAACAATGCGGAAAGATGAAACAATGCGGAAAGATGAAACAATGCGGAAAGATGAAAGATGAAACAATGCGGAAAGATGAAAGATGAAAGAATGCGGAAAGATGAAAGATGAAACAATGTGGAAAGATGAAAGATGAAACAATGCGGAAAGATGAATCAATGCGGAAATATGAAAGATGAAACAATGCGGAAAGATGAAAGATGAAAAAATGCGGAAAGATGAAAGATGAAACAATGCGGAAAGATGAAAGATGAAAAAATGCGGAAAGATGAAAGATGAAACAATGCGGAAAGATGAAAGATGAAAGAATGCGGAAGATGAAAGATGAAACAATGCGGAAAGATGACAGATGAAACAATGCGGAAAGATGAAAGATGAAACAATGCGGAAAGATGAAACAATGCGGAAAGATGAAACAATGCGGAAAGATGAAACAATGCGGAAAGATAAAAGATGAAACAATGCGGAAAGATGAAAGATGAAAAAATGCGGAAAGATGAAACAATGCGGAAAGATGAAACAATGCGGAAAGATGAAACAATGCGGAAAGATGAAACAATGCGGAAAGATGAAACAATGCGGAAAGATGAAACAATGCGGAAAGATGAAACAATGCGGAAAGATGAAACAATGCGGAAAGATGAAACAATGCGGAAAGATGAAACAATGCGGAAAGATGAAACAATGCGGAAAGATGAAACAATGCGGAAAGATGAAACAATGCGGAAAGATGAAACAATGCGGAAAGATGAAACAATGCGGAAAGATGAAACAATGCGGAAAGATGAAACAATGCGGAAAGATGAAAGATGAAACAATGCGGAAAGATGAAAGATGAGAAAATGCGGAAAGATGAAAGATGAAACAATGCGGAAAGATGAAACAATGCGGAAAGATGAAACAATGCGGAAAGATGAAAGATGAAACAATGCGGAAAGATGAAAGATGAAAAAATGCGGAAAGATGAAAGATGAAACAATGCGGAAAGATGAAAGATGAAAGAATGCGGAAGATGTAAGATGAAACAATGCGGAAAGATGAAACAATGCGGAAAGATGAAACAATGCGGAAAGATGAAACAACGCGGAAAGATGAAACAATGCGGAAAGATGAAACAATGCGGAAAGATGAAACAATGCGGAAAGATGAAACAATGCGGAAAGATGAAACAATGCGGAAAGATGAAACAATGCGGAAAGATGAAACAATGCGGAAAGATGAAACAATGCGGAAAGATGAAACAATGCGGAAAGATGAAAGATGAAACAATGCGGAAAGATGAAAGATGAAACAATGCGGAAGGATGAAAGATGAAAGAATGCGGAAAGATGAAAGATGAAACAATGCGGAAAGATGAAAGATGAAACAATGCGGAAAGATGAAACAATGCGGAAAGATGAAACAATGCGGAAAGATGAAAGATGAAACAATGCGGAAAGATGAAAGATGAAACAATGCGGAAAGATGAAAGATGAAAGAATGCGGAAGATGAAAGATGAAACAATGCGGAAAGATGAAACAATGCGGTAAGATGAAAGATGAAACAATGCGGAAAGATGAAAGATGAAACAATGCGGAAAGATGAAAGATGAAACAATGCGGAAAGATGAAAGATGAAACAATGCGGAAAGATGAAACAATGCGGAAAGATGAAACAATGCGGAAAGATGAAACAATGCGGAAAGATGAAACAATGCGGAAAGATGAAACAATGCGGAAAGATGAAAGATGAAAGAATGCGGAAAGATGAAAGATGAAACAATGCGGAAAGATGAAAGATGAAACAATGCGGAAAGATGAAAGATGAAACAATGCGGAAAGATGAAAGATGAAACAATGCGGAAAGATGAAAGATGAAACAATGCGGAAAGATGAAAGATGAAACAATGCGGAAAGATGAAAGATGAAACAATGCGGAAAGATGAAAGATGAAACAATGCGGAAAGATGAAAGATGAAACCATGCGGAAAGATGAAACAATGCGGAAAGATGAAACAATGCGGAAAGATGAAACAATGCGGAAAGATGAAACAATGCGGAAAGATGAAACAATGCGGAAAGATGAAACAATGCGGAAAGATGAAACAATGCGGAAAGATGAAACAATGCGGAAAGATGAAACAATGCGGAAAGATGAAACAATGCGGAAAGATGAAACAATGCGGAAAGATGAAACAATGCCGAAAGATGAAACAATGCGGAAAGATGTAACAATGCGGAAAGATGAAACAATGCGGAAAGATGAAACAATGCGGAAAGATGAAACAATGCGGAAAGATGAAACAATGCGGAAAGATGAAACAATGCGGAAAGATGAAACAATGCGGAAAGATGAAAGAATGCGGAAAGATGAAAGATGAAACAATGCGGAAAGATGAAAGATGAAAAAATGCGGAAAGATGAAAGATGAAAAAAGCGGAAAGATGAAAGATGAAAGAATGCGGAAGATGAAAGATGAAACAATGCGGAAAGTTGAAACAATGCGGAAAGATGAAAGATGAAAGAATGCGGAAGATGAAAGATGAAACAATGCGGAAAGATGAAAGATGAAACAATGCGGAAAGATGAAAGATGAAAGAATGCGGAAGATGAAAGATGAAACAATGCGGAAAGATGAAACAATGCGGAAAGATGAAACAATGCGGAAAGATGAAAGATGAAACAATGCGGAAAGATGAAAGATGAAACAATTCGGAAAGATGAAAGATGAAACAATGCGGAAAGATGAAAGATGAAACAATGCGGAAAGATGAAAGATGAAAAAATGCGGAAAGATGAAAGATGAAACAATGCGGAAAGATGAAAGATGAAAGAATGCGGAAAGATGAAAGATGAAAAAATGCGGAAAGATGAAAGATGAAACAATGCGGAAAGATGAAAGATGAAAGAATGCGGAAGATGAAAGATGAAACAATGCGGAAAGATGAAAGATGAAAGAATGCGGAAAGATGAAAGATGAAACAATGCGGAAAGATGGAAGATGAAACAATGCGGAAAGATGAAAGATGAAACAATGCGGAAAGATGAAAGATGAAACAATGCGGAAAGATGAAAGATGAAACAATGCGGAAAGATGAAAGATGAAACAATGCGGAAAGATGAAACGATGCGGAAAGATGAAACAATGCGGAAAGATGAAAGATGAAACAATGCGGAAAGATGAAAGATGAAAAAATGCGGAAAGATGAAAGATGAAACAATGCGGAAAGATGAAAGATGAAACAATGCGGAAAGATGAAAGATGAAACAATGCGGAAAGATGAAAGATGAAACAATGCGGAAAGATGAAAGATGAAACAATTCGGAAAGATGAAAGATGAAACAATGCGGAAAGATGAAAGATGAAACAATGCGGAAAGATGAAAGATGAAACAATGCGGAAAGATGAAAGATGAAAAAATGCGGAAAGATGAAAGATGAAACAATGCGGAAAGATGAAAGATGAAAGAATGCTGAAAGATGAAAAATGAAACAATGCGGAAAGATGGAAGATGAAACAATGCGGAAAGATGAAAGATGAAACAATGCGGAAAGATGAAAGATGAAACAATGCGGAAAGATGAAAGATGAAACAATGCGGAAAGATGAAACAATGCGGAAAGATGAAACAATGCGGAAAGATGAAACAATGCGGAAAGATGAAACAATGCGGAAAGATGAAACAATGCGGAAAGATGAAACAATGCGGAAAGATGAAACAATGCGGAAAGATGAAACAATGCGGAAAGATGAAAGATGAAACAATGCGGAAAGATGAAAGATGAAAAAATGCGGAAAGATGAAAGATGAAACAATGCGGAAAGATGAAAGATGAAACAATGCGGAAAGATGAAAGATGAAACAATGCGGAAAGATGAAAGATGAAACAATGCGGAAAGATGAAAGATGAAACAATGCGGAAAGATGAAACAATGCGGAAAGATGAAACAATGCGGAAAGATGAAACAATGCGGAAAGATGAAACAATGCGGAAAGATGAAACAATGCGGAAAGATGAAACAATGCGGAAAGATGAAACAATGCGGAAAGATGAAACAATGCGGAAAGATGAAACAATGCGGAAAGATGAAACAATGCGGAAAGATGAAACAATGCGGAAAGATGAAACAATGCGGAAAGATGAAACAATGCGGAAAGATGAAACAATGCGGAAAGATGAAACAATGCGGAAAGATGAAACAATGCGGAAAGATGAAACAATGCGGAAAGATGAAACAATGCGGAAAGATGAAACAATGCGGAAAGATGAAACAATGCGGAAAGATGAAAGATGAAAGAATGCGGAAAGATGAAAGATGAAACAATGCGGAAAGATGAATGATGAAACAATGCGAAAAGTTGAAAGGTGAAAAAATGCGGAAAGATGATAGATGAAAGAATGCGGAAAGATGAAAGATGAAACAATGCGGAAAGATGAAAGATGAAAAAATGCGGAAAGATGAAAGATGAAACAATCCGGAAAGATGAAAGATGAAAGAATGCGGAAGATGAAAGATGAAACAATGCGGAAAGATGAAAGATGAAACATTGCGGAAAGATGAAAGATGAAACAATGCGGAAAGATGAAACAATGCGGAAAGATGAAACAATGCGGAAAGATGAAACAATGCGGAAAGATGAAACAATGCGGAAAGATGAAACAATGCGGAAAGATGAAAGATGAAACAATGCGGAAAGATGAAAGATGAAAAAATGCGGAAAGATGAAAGATGAAACAATGCGGAAAGATGAAAGATGAAACAATGCGGAAAGATGAAAGATGAAACAATGCGGAAAGATGAAAGATGAAACAATGCGGAAAGATGAAAGATGAAACAATGCGGAAAGATGAAACAATGCGGAAAGATGAAACAATGCGGAAAGATGAAACAATGCGGAAAGATGAAACAATGCGGAAAGATGAAACAATGCGGAAAGATGAAACAATGCGGAAAGATGAAACAATGCGGAAAGATGAAACAATGCGGAAAGATGAAACAATGCGGAAAGATGAAACAATGCGGAAAGATGAAACAATGCGGAAAGATGAAACAATGCGGAAAGATGAAAGAATGCGGAAAGATGAAAGATGAAACAATGCGGAAAGATGAAAGATGAAAAAATGCGGAAAGATGAAAGATGAAAAAAGCGGAAAGATGAAAGATGAAAGAATGCGGAAGATGAAAGATGAAACAATGCGGAAAGTTGAAACAATGCGGAAAGATGAAAGATGAAAGAATGCGGAAGATGAAAGATGAAACAATGCGGAAAGATGAAAGATGAAACAATGCGGAAAGATGAAAGATGAAAGAATGCGGAAGATGAAAGATGAAACAATGCGGAAAGATGAAACAATGCGGAAAGATGAAACAATGCGGAAAGATGAAAGATGAAACAATGCGGAAAGATGAAAGATGAAACAATTCGGAAAGATGAAAGATGAAACAATGCGGAAAGATGAAAGATGAAACAATGCGGAAAGATGAAAGATGAAAAAATGCGGAAAGATGAAAGATGAAACAATGCGGAAAGATGAAAGATGAAAGAATGCGGAAAGATGAAAGATGAAAAAATGCGGAAAGATGAAAGATGAAACAATGCGGAAAGATGAAAGATGAAAGAATGCGGAAGATGAAAGATGAAACAATGCGGAAAGATGAAAGATGAAAGAATGCGGAAAGATGAAAGATGAAACAATGCGGAAAGATGGAAGATGAAACAATGCGGAAAGATGAAAGATGAAACAATGCGGAAAGATGAAAGATGAAACAATGCGGAAAGATGAAAGATGAAACAATGCGGAAAGATGAAAGATGAAACAATGCGGAAAGATGAAACAATTCGGAAAGATGAAACAATGCGGAAAGATGAAAGATGAAACAATGCGGAAAGATGAAAGATGAAAAAATGCGGAAAGATGAAAGATGAAACAATGCGGAAAGATGAAAGATGAAACAATGCGGAAAGATGAAAGATGAAACAATGCGGAAAGATGAAAGATGAAACAATGCGGAAAGATGAAAGATGAAACAATTCGGAAAGATGAAAGATGAAACAATGCGGAAAGATGAAAGATGAAACAATGCGGAAAGATGAAAGATGAAACAATGCGGAAAGATGAAAGATGAAAAAATGCGGAAAGATGAAAGATGAAACAATGCGGAAAGATGAAAGATGAAAGAATGCTGAAAGATGAAAAATGAAACAATGCGGAAAGATGGAAGATGAAACAATGCGGAAAGATGAAAGATGAAACAATGCGGAAAGATGAAAGATGAAACAATGCGGAAAGATGAAAGATGAAACAATGCGGAAAGATGAAACAATGCGGAAAGATGAAACAATGCGGAAAGATGAAACAATGCGGAAAGATGAAACAATGCGGAAAGATGAAACAATGCGGAAAGATGAAACAATGCGGAAAGATGAAACAATGCGGAAAGATGAAACAATGCGGAAAGATGAAAGATGAAACAATGCGGAAAGATGAAAGATGAAAAAATGCGGAAAGATGAAAGATGAAACAATGCGGAAAGATGAAAGATGAAACAATGCGGAAAGATGAAAGATGAAACAATGCGGAAAGATGAAAGATGAAACAATGCGGAAAGATGAAAGATGAAACAATGCGGAAAGATGAAACAATGCGGAAAGATGAAACAATGCGGAAAGATGAAACAATGCGGAAAGATGAAACAATGCGGAAAGATGAAACAATGCGGAAAGATGAAACAATGCGGAAAGATGAAACAATGCGGAAAGATGAAACAATGCGGAAAGATGAAACAATGCGGAAAGATGAAACAATGCGGAAAGATGAAACAATGCGGAAAGATGAAACAATGCGGAAAGATGAAACAATGCGGAAAGATGAAACAATGCGGAAAGATGAAACAATGCGGAAAGATGAAACAATGCGGAAAGATGAAACAATGCGGAAAGATGAAACAATGCGGAAAGATGAAACAATGCGGAAAGATGAAACAATGCGGAAAGATGAAACAATGCGGAAAGATGAAACAATGCGGAAAGATGAAACAATGCGGAAAGATGAAACAATGCGGAAAGATGAAAGATGAAAGAATGCGGAAAGATGAAAGATGAAACAATGCGGAAAGATGAAAGATGAAACAATGCGGAAAGTTGAAAGGTGAAAAAATGCGGAAAGATGATAGATGAAAGAATGCGGAAAGATGAAAGATGAAACAATGCGGAAAGATGAAAGATGAAAAAATGCGGAAAGATGAAAGATGAAACAATCCGGAAAGATGAAAGATGAAAGAATGCGGAAGATGAAAGATGAAACAATGCGGAAAGATGAAAGATGAAACATTGCGGAAAGATGAAAGATGAAACAATGCGGAAAGATGAAACAATGCGGAAAGATGAAACAATGCGGAAAGATGAAACAATGCGGAAAGATGAAACAATGCGGAAAGATGAAACAATGCGGAAAGATGAAAGATGAAACAATGCGGAAAGATGAAAGATGAAAAAATGCGGAAAGATGAAAGATGAAACAATGCGGAAAGATGAAAGATGAAACAATGCGGAAAGATGAAAGATGAAACAATGCGGAAAGATGAAAGATGAAACAATGCGGAAAGATGAAAGATGAAACAATGCGGAAAGATGAAACAATGCGGAAAGATGAAACAATGCGGAAAGATGAAAGATGAAACAATGCGGAAAGATGAAAGATGAAAAAATGCGGAAAGATGAAAGATGAAACAATGCGGAAAGATAAAGATGAAAGAATGCGGAAGATGAAAGATGAAACAATGCGGAAAGATGAAACAATGCGGAAAGATGAAACAATGCGGAAAGATGAAACAATGCGGAAAGATGAAACAATGCGGAAAGATGAAACAATGCGGAAAGATGAAAGATGAAAGAATGCGGAAGATGAAAGATGAAACGATGCGGAAAGATGAAAGATGAAACAATGCGGAAAGATGAAAGATGAAAGAATGCGGAAAGATGAAAGATGAAACAATGCGGAAAGATGGAAGATGAAAGAATGCGGAAGATGAACGATGAAACAATGCGGAAAGATGAAAGATGAAACATTGCGGAAAGATGAAAGATGAAACAATGCGGAAAGATGAAAGATGAAAGAATGCGGAAAGATGAAAGATGAAACAATGCGGAAAGATGAAAGATGAAACAATGCGGAAAGATGAAAGATGAAAGAATGCGGAAAGATGAAAGATGAAACAATGCGGAAAGATGAAAGATGAAACAATGCGGAAAGATGAAAGATGAAACAATGCGGAAAGATGAAAGATGAAAGAATGCGGAAAGATGAAAGATGAAACAATGCGGAAAGATGAAAGATGAAACAATGCGGAAAGATGAAAGATGAAACAATGCGGAAAGATGAATGATGAAACAATGCGGAAAGATGAAAGATGAAACAATGCGGAAAGATGAAACAATGCGGAAAGATGAAACAATGCGGAAAGATGAAACAATGCGGAAAGATGAAACAATGCGGAAAGATGAAACAATGCGGAAAGATGAAACAATGCGGAAAGATGAAACAATGCGGAAAGATGAAACAATGCGGAAAGATGAAACAATGCGGAAAGATGAAACAATGCGGAAAGATGAAACAATGCGGAAAGATGAAACAATGCGGAAAGATGAAACAATGCGGAAAGATGAAACAATGCGGAAAGATGAAAGATGAAACAATGCGGAAAGATGAAAGATGAAAGAATGCGGAAAGATGATAGATGAAACAATGTGGAAAGATGAAAGATGAAACAATGCGGAAAGATGAAACAATGCGGAAATATGAAAGATGAAACAATGCGGAAAGATGAAAGATGAAAAAATGCGGAAAGATGAAAGATGAAACAATGCGGAAAGATGAAAGATGAAAAAATGCGGAAAGATGAAAGATGAAACAATGCGGAAAGATGAAAGATGAAAGAATGCGGAAGATGAAAGATGAAACAATGCGGAAAGATGACAGATGAAACAATGCGGAAAGATGAAAGATGAAACAATGCGGAAAGATGAAACAATGCGGAAAGATAAAAGATGAAACAATGCGGAAAGATGAAAGATGAAAAAATGCGGAAAGATGAAACAATGCGGAAAGATGAATCAATGCGGAAAGATGAAACAATGCGGAAAGATGAAACAATGCGGAAAGATGAAACAATGCGGAAAGATGAAACAATGCGGAAAGATGAAACAATGCGGAAAGATGAAACAATGCGGAAAGATGAAACAATGCGGAAAGATGAAACAATGCGGAAAGATGAAACAATGCGGAAAGATGAAACAATGCGGAAAGATGAAACAATGCGGAAAGATGAAACAATGCGGAAAGATGAAACAATGCGGAAAGATGAAACAATGCGGAAAGATGAAACAATGCGGAAAGATGAAACAATGCGGAAAGATGAAACAATGCGGAAAGATGAAAGATGAAACAATGCGGAAAGATGAAAGATGAGAAAATGCGGAAAGATGAAAGATGAAACAATGCGGAAAGATGAAACAATGCGGAAAGATGAAACAATGCGGAAAGATGAAACAATGCGGAAAGATGAAACAATGCGGAAAGATGAAAGATGAAACAATGCGGAAAGATGAAAGATGAAAAAATGCGGAAAGATGAAAGATGAAACAATGCGGAAAGATGAAAGATGAAAGAATGCGGAAGATGTAAGATGAAACAATGCGGAAAGATGAAACAATGCGGAAAGATGAAACAATGCGGAAAGATGAAACAACGCGGAAAGATGAAACAATGCGGAAAGTTGAAACAATGCGGAAAGATGAAACAATGCGGAAAGATGAAACAATGCGGAAAGTTGAAACAATGCGGAAAGATGAAACAATGCGGAAAGATGAAACAATGCGGAAAGATGAAACAATGCGGAAAGATGAAACAATGCGGAAAGATGAAAGATGAAACAATGCGGAAAGATGAAAGATGAAACAATGCGGAAGGATGAAAGATGAAAGAATGCGGAAAGATGAAAGATGAAACAATGCGGAAAGATGAAAGATGAAACAATGCGGAAAGATGAAACAATGCGGAAAGATGAAAGATGAAACAATGCGGAAAGATGAAAGATGAAACAATGCGGAAAGATGAAAGATGAAAGAATGCGGAAGATGAAAGATGAAACAATGCGGAAAGATGAAACAATGCGGAAAGATGAAAGATGAAACAATGCGGAAAGATGAAAGATGAAACAATGCGGAAAGATGAAAGATGAAACAATGCGGAAAGATGAAAGATGAAACAATGCGGAAAGATGAAACAATGCGGAAAGATGAAACAATGCGGAAAGATGAAACAATGCGGAAAGATGAAACAATGCGGAAAGATGAAACAATGCGGAAAGATGAAACAATGCGGAAAGATGAAAGATGAAACAATGCGGAAAGATGAAAGATGAAAAAATGCGGAAAGATGAAAGATGAAACAATGCGGAAAGATAAAGATGAAAGAATGCGGAAGATGAAAGATGAAACAATGCGGAAAGATGAAACAATGCGGAAAGATGAAACAATGCGGAAAGATGAAACAATGCGGAAAGATGAAACAATGCGGAAAGATGAAAGATGAAAGAATGCGGAAGATGAAAGATGAAACGATGCGGAAAGATGAAAGATGAAACAATGCGGAAAGATGAAAGATGAAAGAATGCGGAAAGATGAAAGATGAAACAATGCGGAAAGATGGAAGATGAAAGAATGCGGAAGATGAACGATGAAACAATGCGGAAAGATGAAAGATGAAACATTGCGGAAAGATGAAAGATGAAACAATGCGGAAAGATGAAAGATGAAAGAATGCGGAAAGATGAAAGATGAAACAATGCGGAAAGATGAAACAATGCGGAAAGATGAAACAATGCGGAAAGATGAAACAATGCGGAAAGATGAAACAATGCGGAAAGATGAAACAATGCGGAAAGATGAAACAATGCGGAAAGATGAAACAATGCGGAAAGATGAAAGATGAAACAATGCGGAAAGATGAAAGATGAAACAATGCGGAAAGATGAAAGATGAAAAAATGCGGAAAGATGAAAGATGAAACAATGCGGAAAGATGAAACAATGCGGAAAGATGAAACAATGCGGAAAGATGAAACAATGCGGAAAGATGAAAGATGAAACAATGCGGAAAGATGAAAGATGAAACAAGGCGGAAAGATGAAAGATGAAACAATGCGGAAAGATGAAAGATGAAACAATGCGGAAAGATGAAAGATGAAAGAATGCGGAAAGATGAAAGATGAAACAATGCGGAAAGATGAAAGATGAAACAATGCGGAAAGATGAAAGATGAAACAATGCGGAAAGATGAAACAATGCGGAAAGATGAAAGATGAAACAATGCGGAAAGATGAAAGATGAAAGAATGCGGAAAGATGGAAGATGAAACAATGCGGAAAGATGAAAGATGAAACAATGCGGAAAGATGAAAGATGAAACAATGCGGAAAGATGAAAGATGAAAAAATGCGGAAAGATGAAAGATGAAACAATGCGGAAAGATGAAAGATGAAAGAATGCGGAAGATGAAAGATGAAACAATGCGGAAAGATGAAACAATGCGGAAAGATGAAACAATGCGGAAAGATGAAACAATGCGGAAAGATGAAACAATGCGGAAAGATGAAACAATGCGGAAAGATCAAACAATGCGGAAAGATGAAACAATGCGGAAAGATCAAACAATGCGGAAAGATGAAACAATGCGGAAAGATGAAACAATGCGGAAAGATGAAACAATGCGGAAAGATGAAACAATGCGGAAAGATGAAACAATGCGGAAAGATGAAACAATGCGGAAAGATGAAACAATGCCGAAAGATGAAACAATGCGGAAAGATGAAACAATGCGGAAAGATGAAACAATGCGGAAAGATGAAACAATGCGGAAAGATGAAACAATGCGGAAAGATGAAACAATGCGGAAAGATGAAACAATGCGGAAAGATGAAACAATGCGGAAAGATGAAACAATGCGGAAAGATGAAACAATGCGGAAAGATGAAAGATGAAACAATGCGGAAAGATGAAAGATGAAACAATGCGGAAAGATGAAAGATGAAACAATGCGGAAAGATGAAAGATGAAACAATGCGGAAAGATGAAAGATGAAAGAATGCGGAAAGATGAAAGATGAAACAATGCGGAAAGATGAAAGATGAAACAATGCGGAAAGATGAAAGATGAAACAATGCGGAAAGATGAAAGATGAAAAAATGCGGAAAGATGAAAGATGAAACAATGCGGAAAGATGAAACAATGCGGAAAGATGAAAGATGAAACAATGCGGAAAGATGAAAGATGAAACAATGCGGAAAGATGAAAGATGAAAAAATGCGGAAAGATGAAAGATGAAACAACGCGGAAAGATGAAAGATGAAGAAATGCGGAAAGATGAAAGATGAAACAATGCGGAAAGATGAAAGATGAAAAAATGCGGAAAGATGATAGATGAAACAATGCGGAAAGATGAAAGATGAAAGAATGCGGAAGATGAAAGATGAAACAATGCGGAAAGATGAAAGATGAAACAATGCGGAAAGATGAAAGATGAAACAATGCGGAAAGATGAAAGATGAAACAATGCGGAAAGATGAAAGATGAAACAATGCGGAAAGATGAAAGATGAAACAATTCGGAAAGATGAAAGATGAAACAATGCAGAAAGATGAAAGATGAAACAATGCGGAAAGATGAAAGATGAAACAATGCGGAAAGATGAAAGATGAAAAAATGCGGAAAGATGAAAGATGAAACAATGCGGAAAGATGAAAGATGAAAGAATGCGGAAAGATAAAAGATGAATCAATGCGGAAAGATGGAAGATGAAACAATGCGGAAAGATGAAAGATGAAACAATGCGGAAAGATGAAAGATGAAACAATGCGGAAAGATGAAAGATGAAACAATGCGGAAAGATGAAAGATGAAACAATGCGGAAAGATGAAACAATGCGGAAAGATGAAACAATGCGGAAAGATGAAACAATGCGGAAAGATGAAAGATGAAACAATGCGGAAAGATGAAAGATGAAAAAATGCGGAAAGATGAAAGATGAAACAATGCGGAAAGATGAAAGATGAAACAATGCGGAAAGATGAAAGATGAAACAATGCGGAAAGATGAAAGATGAAACAATGCGGAAAGATGAAAGATGAAACAATTCGGAAAGATGAAAGATGAAACAATGCGGAAAGATGAAAGATGAAACAATGCGGAAAGATGAAAGATGAAACAATGCGGAAAGATGAAAGATGAAAAAATGCGGAAAGATGAAAGATGAAACAATGCGGAAAGATGAAAGATGAAAGAATGCGGAAAGATGAAAGATGAAACAATGCGGAAAGATGGAAGATGAAACAATGCGGAAAGATGAAAGATGAAACAATGCGGAAAGATGAAAGATGAAACAATGCGGAAAGATGAAAGATGAAACAATGCGGAAAGATGAAACAATGCGGAAAGATGAAACAATGCGGAAAGATGAAACAATGCGAAAAGATGAAACAATGCGGAAAGATGAAAGATAAAACAATGCGGAAAGATGAAAGATGAAAAAATGCGGAAAGATGAAAGATGAAACAATGCGGAAAGATGAAAGATGAAACAATGCGGAAAGATGAAAGATGAAACAATGCGGAAAGATGAAAGATGAAACAATGCGGAAAAATGAAAGATGAAACAATGCGGAAAGATGAAAGATGAAACAATGCGGAAAGATGAAACAATGCGGAAAGATGAAACAATGCGGAAAGATGAAACAATGCGGAAAGATGAAACAATGCGGAAAGATGAAACAATGCGGAAAGATGAAACAATGCGGAAAGATGAAACAATGCGGAAAGATGAAACAATGCGGAAAGATGAAACAATGCGGAAAGATGAAACAATGCGGGAAGATGAAACAATGCGGAAAGATGAAACAATGCGGAAAGATGAAACAATGCGGAAAGATGAAACAATGCGGAAAGATGAAACAATGCGGAAAGATGAAACAATGCGGAAAGATGAAACAATGCGGAAAGATGAAACAATGCGGAAATATGAAACAATGCGGAAAGATGAAACAATGCGGAAAGATGAAACAATGCGGAAAGATGAAAGATGAAACAATGCGGAAAGATGAAACAATGCGGAAAGATGAAAGATGAAACAATGCGGAAAGATGAAAGGTGAAAAAATGCGGAAAGATGAAAGATGAAAGAATGCGGAAAGATGAAAGATGAAACAATGCGGAAAGATGAAAGATGAAAAAATGCGGAAAGATGAAAGATGAAACAATGCGGAAAGATGAAAGATGAAAGAATGCGGAACATGAAAGATGAAACAATGCGGAAAGATGAAAGATGAAACATTGCGGAAAGATGAAAGATGAAACAATGCGGAAAGATGAAAGATGAAAGAATGCGGAAAGATGAAAGATGAAACAATGCGGAAAGATGAAAGATGAAACAATGCGGAAAGATGAAAGATGAAACAATGCGGAAAGATGAAAGATGAAAGAATGCGGAAAGATGAAAGATGAAACAATGCGGAAAGATGAAAGATGAAACAATGCGGAAAGATGAAAGATGAAACAATGCGGAAAGATGAATGATGAAACAATGCGGAAAGATGAAAGATGAAACAATGCGGAAAGATGAAACAATGCGGAAAGATGAAACAATGCGGAAAGATGAAACAATGCGAAAAGATGAAACAATGCGGAAAGATGAAAGATGAAACAATGCGGAAAGATGAAAGATGAAAAAATGCGGAAAGATGAAAGATGAAACAATGCGGAAAGATGAAAGATGAAACAATGCGGAAAGATGAAACAATGCGGAAAGATGAAACAATGCGGAAAGATGAAACAATGCGGAAAGATGAAACAATGCGGAAAGATGAAACAATGCGGAAAGATGAAACAATGCGGAAAGATGAAACAATGCGGAAAGATGAAACAATGCGGAAAGATGAAACAATGCGGAAAGATGAAACAATGCGGAAAGATGAAACAATGCGGAAAGATGAAACAATGCGGAAAGATGAAACAATGCGGAAAGATGAAACAATGCGGAAAGATGAAACAATGCGGAAAGATGAAACAATGCGGAAAGATGAAAGATGAAACAATGCGGAAAGATGAAAGATGAGAAAATGCGGAAAGATGAAAGATGAAACAATGCGGAAAGATGAAACAATGCGGAAAGATGAAACAATGCGGAAAGATGAAACAATGCGGAAAGATGAAACAATGCGGAAAGATGAAAGATGAAACAATGCGGAAAGATGAAAGATGAAAAAATGCGGAAAGATGAAAGATGAAACAATGCGGAAAGATGAAAGATGAAAGAATGCGGAAGATGTAAGATGAAACAATGCGGAAAGATGAAACAATGCGGAAAGATGAAACAATGCGGAAAGATGAAACAACGCGGAAAGATGAAACAATGCGGAAAGTTGAAACAATGCGGAAAGATGAAACAATGCGGAAAGATGAAACAATGCGGAAAGATGAAACAATGCGGAAAGATGAAACAATGCGGAAAGATGAAACAATGCGGAAAGATGAAACAATGCGGAAAGATGAAACAATGCGGAAAGATGAAAGATGAAACAATGCGGAAAGATGAAAGATGAAACAATGCGGAAGGATGAAAGATGAAAGAATGCGGAAAGATGAAAGATGAAACAATGCGGAAAGATGAAAGATGAAACAATGCGGAAAGATGAAACAATGCGGAAAGATGAAAGATGAAACAATGCGGAAAGATGAAAGATGAAACAATGCGGAAAGATGAAAGATGAAAGAATGCGGAAGATGAAAGATGAAACAATGCGGAAAGATGAAACAATGCGGAAAGATGAAAGATGAAACAATGCGGAAAGATGAAAGATGAAACAATGCGGAAAGATGAAAGATGAAACAATGCGGAAAGATGAAAGATGAAACAATGCGGAAAGATGAAACAATGCGGAAAGATGAAACAATGCGGAAAGATGAAACAATGCGGAAAGATGAAACAATGCGGAAAGATGAAACAATGCGGAAAGATGAAACAATGCGGAAAGATGAAAGATGAAACAATGCGGAAAGATGAAAGATGAAAAAATGCGGAAAGATGAAAGATGAAACAATGCGGAAAGATAAAGATGAAAGAATGCGGAAGATGAAAGATGAAACAATGCGGAAAGATGAAACAATGCGGAAAGATGAAACAATGCGGAAAGATGAAACAATGCGGAAAGATGAAACAATGCGGAAAGATGAAACAATGCGGAAAGATGAAACAATGCGGAAAGATGAAAGATGAAAGAATGCGGAAGATGAAAGATGAAACGATGCGGAAAGATGAAAGATGAAACAATGCGGAAAGATGAAAGATGAAAGAATGCGGAAAGATGAAAGATGAAACAATGCGGAAAGATGGAAGATGAAAGAATGCGGAAGATGAACGATGAAACAATGCGGAAAGATGAAAGATGAAACATTGCGGAAAGATGAAAGATGAAACAATGCGGAAAGATGAAAGATGAAAGAATGCGGAAAGATGAAAGATGAAACAATGCGGAAAGATGAAACAATGCGGAAAGATGAAACAATGCGGAAAGATGAAACAATGCGGAAAGATGAAACAATGCGGAAAGATGAAACAATGCGGAAAGATGAAACAATGCGGAAAGATGAAACAATGCGGAAAGATGAAAGATGAAACAATGCGGAAAGATGAAAGATGAAACAATGCGGAAAGATGAAAGATGAAAAAATGCGGAAAGATGAAAGATGAAACAATGCGGAAAGATGAAACAATGCGGAAAGATGAAACAATGCGGAAAGATGAAACAATGCGGAAAGATGAAAGATGAAACAATGCGGAAAGATGAAAGATGAAACAAGGCGGAAAGATGAAAGATGAAACAATGCGGAAAGATGAAAGATGAAACAATGCGGAAAGATGAAAGATGAAAGAATGCGGAAAGATGAAAGATGAAACAATGCGGAAAGATAAAAGATGAAACAATGCGGAAAGATGAAAGATGAAACAATGCGGAAAGATGAAACAATGCGGAAAGATGAAAGATGAAACAATGCGGAAAGATGAAAGATGAAAGAATGCGGAAAGATGGAAGATGAAACAATGCGGAAAGATGAAAGATGAAACAATGCGGAAAGATGAAAGATGAAACAATGCGGAAAGATGAAAGATGAAAAAATGCGGAAAGATGAAAGATGAAACAATGCGGAAAGATGAAAGATGAAAGAATGCGGAAGATGAAAGATGAAACAATGCGGAAAGATGAAACAATGCGGAAAGATGAAACAATGCGGAAAGATGAAACAATGCGGAAAGATGAAACAATGCGGAAAGATGAAACAATGCGGAAAGATCAAACAATGCGGATAGATGAAACAATGCGGAAAGATCAAACAATGCGGAAAGATGAAACAATGCGGAAAGATGAAACAATGCGGAAAGATGAAACAATGCGGAAAGATGAAACAATGCGGAAAGATGAAACAATGCGGAAAGATGAAACAATGCGGAAAGATGAAACAATGCCGAAAGATGAAACAATGCGGAAAGATGAAACAATGCGGAAAGATGAAACAATGCGGAAAGATGAAACAATGCGGAAAGATGAAACAATGCGGAAAGATGAAACAATGCGGAAAGATGAAACAATGCGGAAAGATGAAACAATGCGGAAAGATGAAACAATGCGGAAAGATGAAACAATGCGGAAAGATGAAAGATGAAACAATGCGGAAAGATGAAAGATGAAACAATGCGGAAAGATGAAAGATGAAACAATGCGGAAAGATGAAAGATGAAACAATGCGGAAAGATGAAAGATGAAAGAATGCGGAAAGATGAAAGATGAAACAATGCGGAAAGATGAAAGATGAAACAATGCGGAAAGATGAAAGATGAAACAATGCGGAAAGATGAAAGATGAAAAAATGCGGAAAGATGAAAGATGAAACAATGCGGAAAGATGAAAGATGAAACAATGCGGAAAGATGAAAGATGAAACAATGCGGAAAGATGAAAGATGAAACAATGCGGAAAGATGAAAGATGAAAAAATGCGGAAAGATGATAGATGAAACAATGCGGAAAGATGAAAGATGAAAGAATGCGGAAGATGAAAGATGAAACAATGCGGAAAGATGAAAGATGAAACAATGCGGAAAGATGAAAGATGAAACAATGCGGAAAGATGAAAGATGAAACAATGCGGAAAGATGAAAGATGAAACAATGCGGAAAGATGAAAGATGAAACAATTCGGAAAGATGAAAGATGAAACAATGCAGAAAGATGAAAGATGAAACAATGCGGAAAGATGAAAGATGAAACAATGCGGAAAGATGAAAGATGAAAAAATGCGGAAAGATGAAAGATGAAACAATGCGGAAAGATGAAAGATGAAAGAATGCGGAAAGATAAAAGATGAATCAATGCGGAAAGATGGAAGATGAAACAATGCGGAAAGATGAAAGATGAAACAATGCGGAAAGATGAAAGATGAAACAATGCGGAAAGATGAAAGATGAAACAATGCGGAAAGATGAAAGATGAAACAATGCGGAAAGATGAAACAATGCGGAAAGATGAAACAATGCGGAAAGATGAAACAATGCGGAAAGATGAAACAATGCGGAAAGATGAAAGATGAAACAATGCGGAAAGATGAAAGATGAAAAAATGCGGAAAGATGAAAGATGAAACAATGCGGAAAGATGAAAGATGAAACAATGCGGAAAGATGAAAGATGAAACAATGCGGAAAGATGAAAGATGAAACAATGCGGAAAGATGAAAGATGAAACAATTCGGAAAGATGAAAGATGAAACAATGCGGAAAGATGAAAGATGAAACAATGCGGAAAGATGAAAGATGAAACAATGCGGAAAGATGAAAGATGAAAAAATGCGGAAAGATGAAAGATGAAACAATGCGGAAAGATGAAAGATGAAAGAATGCGGAAAGATGAAAGATGAAACAATGCGGAAAGATGGAAGATGAAACAATGCGGAAAGATGAAAGATGAAACAATGCGGAAAGATGAAAGATGAAACAATGCGGAAAGATGAAAGATGAAACAATGCGGAAAGATGAAACAATGCGGAAAGATGAAACAATGCGGAAAGATGAAACAATGCGAAAAGATGAAACAATGCGGAAAGATGAAAGATAAAACAATGCGGAAAGATGAAAGATGAAAAAATGCGGAAAGATGAAAGATGAAACAATGCGGAAAGATGAAAGATGAAACAATGCGGAAAGATGAAAGATGAAACAATGCGGAAAGATGAAAGATGAAACAATGCGGAAAAATGAAAGATGAAACAATGCGGAAAGATGAAAGATGAAACAATGCGGAAAGATGAAACAATGCGGAAAGATGAAACAATGCGGAAAGATGAAACAATGCGGAAAGATGAAACAATGCGGAAAGATGAAACAATGCGGAAAGATGAAACAATGCGGAAAGATGAAACAATGCGGAAAGATGAAACAATGCGGAAAGATGAAACAATGCGGAAAGATGAAACAATGCGGAAAGATGAAACAATGCGGAAAGATGAAACAATGCGGAAAGATGAAACAATGCGGAAAGATGAAACAATGCGGAAAGATGAAACAATGCGGAAAGATGAAACAATGCGGAAAGATGAAACAATGCGGAAATATGAAACAATGCGGAAAGATGAAACAATGCGGAAAGATGAAACAATGCGGAAAGATGAAAGATGAAACAATGCGGAAAGATGAAACAATGCGGAAAGATGAAAGATGAAACAATGCGGAAAGATGAAAGGTGAAAAAATGCGGAAAGATGAAAGATGAAAGAATGCGGAAAGATGAAAGATGAAACAATGCGGAAAGATGAAAGATGAAAAAATGCGGAAAGATGAAAGATGAAACAATGCGGAAAGATGAAAGATGAAAGAATGCGGAACATGAAAGATGAAACAATGCGGAAAGATGAAAGATGAAACATTGCGGAAAGATGAAAGATGAAACAATGCGGAAAGATGAAAGATGAAAGAATGCGGAAAGATGAAAGATGAAACAATGCGGAAAGATGAAAGATGAAACAATGCGGAAAGATGAAAGATGAAACAATGCGGAAAGATGAAAGATGAAAGAATGCGGAAAGATGAAAGATGAAACAATGCGGAAAGATGAAAGATGAAACAATGCGGAAAGATGAAAGATGAAACAATGCGGAAAGATGAATGATGAAACAATGCGGAAAGATGAAAGATGAAACAATGCGGAAAGATGAAACAATGCGGAAAGATGAAACAATGCGGAAAGATGAAACAATGCGAAAAGATGAAACAATGCGGAAAGATGAAAGATGAAACAATGCGGAAAGATGAAAGATGAAAAAATGCGGAAAGATGAAAGATGAAACAATGCGGAAAGATGAAAGATGAAACAATGCGGAAAGATGAAACAATGCGGAAAGATGAAACAATGCGGAAAGATGAAACAATGCGGAAAGATGAAACAATGCGGAAAGATGAAACAATGCGGAAAGATGAAACAATGCGGAAAGATGAAACAATGCGGAAAGATGAAACAATGCGGAAAGATGAAAGATGAAACAATGCGGAAAGATGAAAGATGAAACAAGGCGGAAAGATGAAAGATGAAACAATGCGGAAAGATGAAAGATGAAACAATGCGGAAAGATGAAAGATGAAAGAATGCGGAAAGATGAAAGATGAAACAATGCGGAAAGATGAAAGATGAAACAATGCGGAAAGATGAAAGATGAAACAATGCGGAAAGATGAAACAATGCGGAAAGATGAAAGATGAAACAATGCGGAAAGATGAAAGATGAAAGAATGCGGAAAGATGGAAGATGAAACAATGCGGAAAGATGAAAGATGAAACAATGCGGAAAGATGAAAGATGAAACAATGCGGAAAGATGAAAGTTGAAAAAATGCGGAAAGATGAAAGATGAAACAATGCGGAAAGATGAAAGATGAAAGAATGCGGAAGATGAAAGATGAAACAATGCGGAAAGATGAAACAATGCGGAAAGATGAAACAATGCGGAATGATGAAACAATGCGGAAAGATGAAACAATGCGGAAAGATGAAACAATGCGGAAAGATCAAACACTGCGGAAAGATGAAACAATGCGGAAAGATCAAACAATGCGGAAAGATGAAACAATGCGGAAAGATGAAACAATGCGGAAAGATGAAACAATGCGGAAAGATGAAACAATGCGGAAAGATGAAACAATGCGGAAAGATGAAACAATGCGGAAAGATGAAACAATGCGGAAAGATGAAACAATGCGGAAAGATGAAAGATGAAACAATGCGGAAAGATGAAAGATGAAAAAATGCGGAAAGATGAAAGATGAAACAATGCGGAAAGATGAAAGATGAAACAATGCGGAAAGATGAAAGATGAAACAATGCGGAAAGATGAAAGATGAAACAATGCGGAAAGATGAAAGATGAAACAATGCGGAAAGATGAAAGATGAAACAATGCGGAAAGATGAAACAATGCGGAAAGATGAAACAATGCGGAAAGATGAAACAATGCGGAAAGATGAAACAATGCGGAAAGATGAAACAATGCGGAAAGATGAAACAATGCGGAAAGATGAAACAATGCGGAAAGATGAAACAATGCGGAAAGATGAAACAATGCGGAAAGATGAAACAATGCGGAAAGATGAAACAATGCGGAAAGATGAAACAATGCGGAAAGATGAAACAATGCGGAAAGATGAAACAATGCGGAAAGATGAAACAATGCGGAAAGATGAAACAATGCGGAAAGATGAAACAATGCGGAAAGATGAAACAATGCGGAAAGATGAAACAATGCGGAAAGATGAAACAATGCGGAAAGATGAAACAATGCGGAAAGATGAAACAATGCGGAAAGATGAAACAATGCGGAAAGATGAAACAATGCGGAAAGATGAAACAATGCGGAAAGATGAAACA